>BJBW01001217.1:0-380946 GCA_004320125.1 Scolopax mira
CCGTCTGGGTTTTAAGGAGAACCGTCGGGGGGCGGGACGGGACGGGACCGGGCGCGGCGCCGGGGCCACCTCCCTCCCTCCCGCCGCCCTCCTCCTCCTCCTCCTCCGCCCGGCTGCCGGCAGGAAGCCGGAGCCGGGGTAGTTTCGCTCGGCACCGCTCCGGCCGGGGCTGGGGCGGCTCGCCTACCTCTGGATGCCGGGGGACGCTGCCATGGGGCCGTAGGGGGCCGCGGAGCCATGCGCGGCCCGGCGCTGCCCTGCAGCTCCCTGGGGACGGTAAGTCACGGCGGGGGCTCGGGCCGCTCCCCACACGGGACGGGGCTGCGCGGCTGCCGCTCTCTCCCCGCCGCCGGGCTTTTAGGTTCGGGCTGCCTTCGCCGCCGCAGGGCTCTCCCCGTGCCTCCGCGGTCTTTGGCTCGCCTGACAGGGCGGTGAGCGGGCAGCGCCCGGGGAGCCATTTTCTCCTGCGGAGGGGCGAGGTGGGCGGTGATGGCGGAGGGGGGAGGCCGCGGGCGGTTGGGAAACCGAGGTGCCACTGGCCCGCCGTCGCCTGCGGGGTAACCGGGCAGCGGCGCTGCGGGGCCGCTGGGGTGAGGTGAGGCGAGGCCGGGCCGGTGGTGATCCCTCCCCCCTTTTCTGTTTCTCTCCGTCCCTCCCTCCCTCTTTCCCTCCCCGCTGGGGCGCTGGATTCGTTCGGCGCCGTTTCCGGGATTTATCCCCGAGTCGGGGAAAAGGCGGCTGGATTTACAGGAATGGCGGAAGATTTCCCGGAGCCCGCGGCGCGGCCGTGAGCTGGGACTCCGCTGCTCTCCTGCCGCGGGTGTAGGTAAAGCTGTGACGGTGTCGGGGCGGTGTCCCTTAGCATCGTGACACGGCTGTAAATTAGAAGTTACAGGGTCAAACGGTTTGTCCCTAAACACACCCTAGTAACAAACGCTTGCACTCGACTTGTGATGCTGGGTTAGCCGATTTGCTGTCAAAAAGTTGTGACTGCCCCTGCTCAAAGTTATCTTCTTCCAGAAAGTTTTTCTTTTTTTTTTTTTTCTTTGAAGCTTTTGGAAACCAGGTAATAGAGTTACAGGTGGCATGGCACAGGCAGGAGCGCACAGCCAAAATTGTGGAGCAGGAGCACTCCTTGCCTCGACTCTTAACACTGTGGGTCACTCGCCATCTGAGGAGCTAGGCAGAATACCTCAACGTTTGAGATGACTTACATACAGGATTTCAAAGTAGTTAGCAAGCCTGGAATAGTATATTTCTGAGCTAAGTGCACACATCTTGCTGTAATTCAGATGCTATATGTGGGATTACTGATATTATTGGTGATAAAATGTAGAAAACATTGGATTCCCCAAATTCATTATATTGCCTTCAGTTAAAAAATATGCTGGAGGAAGAGTGTGCTTCAGTGGGATTTCTTTTTTTGAGGACATTTCCCCCTCGATTGACATGTCATTTTAAGTTCTCAGTAACATCACACTTGTTACAGATTCTTTTTTCCATTAAATATTTTTTTTCAATGTTACAATTTTCACTCTGTTGCATGCCCTTCCATTTACTTTCTATGCATCCTGTGTTTGCCCTCATGCCCTTTCTTACTCCCTTGATGCTCCCTTCTAGTTTTCTCATTCTTTTACGTTTCCTCTGATTCTTCAAAATTTCCTGTAGCTTGATTCCATGCGTTTTTGTGTGTCCTTGAGCTCATTTCCAGGTTCTCCGTGTTTTCCCTGTGCATTACTAGCTTTCACAGTGGAAAAAATGGCAGCTGTCTTTGCTGAGGCCAGTGTTTTCTGTGTCATTGAAAAAATAAAATAAAATGCAGTTTCATTTATGAAACAAAGTTCAGTTTTCAGAAGTTGGTGCTTCTGGCATTGATTCCTTTAGAAGGAAAGGGAAGAATAGCAGTTTTGATGTTAGAAGCTACATTATATAAAAATGGAAAAACCAAGCCATCACATGTATTGCATGAAAGAACTGTTGTGTCCTACCATCCGATTTCCAACGGTGTACCAAGGGTTTCAGAGCAGGGCAAGCATACAATCAAAACCAAAAATACTTTATTGGCTTCCAATGATCTGTGGCTGTGGGAGTTTCTGAGTCAAAATGGTGTCTCCATCTTTCAGACCCCTGAGTGTGGTTTTTCTTTGCTGATGGGTTTAGTGATTGCTTTTGGAACCCATGCACGTTTCTGTCAGAGAGTCTCACTCCTCAACTATGTGTTGGCTAAAAAAAAGTATCTCCCTGTATTTGTTTTGAACCTATCTCTTGCTTGTTTTAGATGATGCCTCTTAGTACTTGCATTGGAGGAGACAGAACAGCTTTCCCAGTTTATCTTCTCCATGGTATTCATGACTTTAGCATCTTCTCCTTGGCTGTCTTGTTTACAGAACATTTCCCTTATGGCAGCCATTCTGTACCATTGATCATCCCTGTTACCTTACTCTGAGTCATATCTGGGTTAATTTATGTTCTCAGGATTGGAGACCAGAACTAGTCTGTATTCAAACCTTATGGATTTATACATTGGCATAACAACACTTTCCCTTTGCTTCTCAAACCTTTTCCGAATAGTTAACAGCACTTGATTGCATCAAATTGCAAAGCATTTCTGGTTGCTTTGTGCAGCCAGGTTTGTTTCACTTTTTATCTTAAGCAGAGTAATCTAATTTTAATTTCTATTTTTGATGACTACCCATTTCTAGGCAAATGGAACATGTTGATAGTTGGGTCTGTGCCAATTTAAATTATGTGGTAGCTTTAGTCTCACAAGTGATGAGTATTATAATTTTGGATGGCTTTCTCTTATTTTTTTTAAGTAATCTGTTTTTTGCAGTGTTATTTGGGGTAAAAATAATTTTACCCTTTAGCATCTTCTTATCCATTGTCTTTAATCATTGCATATAATTTAATCATTAATAATGCTTTTATTTGGGACAGATGTGTGGTATTCTCTTCCGTAATCTTGGCCCGATCCCTGGATAACTGGGTGCTTCCTTTCAACCCTTGGTGACACAGGCCTTTCTACTGCAGTCTTGGGAACCTGATAGTATAAAGCGCATCTCAAAGCTTCTCTAATAAAACAAGCAGGAGTATATCAGTTCCAGTAAATAGGACTCGGCACATTACAGTTACCTGACTCTTAAAAGCTTCACCTGATGAATCACTGACAAGGGGCATGAGGATGGCACAGCCTGGGCAGGTGCCAAGGGCTTGTGCCCAGCTGAAAATCATCTTGGGATGGAAGGGAAATGCCTCTGCTGAGCCTTCCCACAGCTCTTGCTCCATGCTCTGATGGGGGGCTGTACCAGTTCCACTGTCAGCCCAGAACACAGGCAGGAAGCTACTGGGGTCTTGGGTGTTTGTGTCTCGGGACTCTGACATAGTGTTTGCTATGTCCTCTAAGAAAAAAATTAAAAAGATATTTGTTTATGGTTGTGGTCACCTACTGACATTTTTACTCTTTTCTTTCTATCTGCTAATATGAAATAAAACCTTCTAAATTAATTTACTGTATATTTACACACATATAAGGTGTGAAGTTCGTGATCTATAAAGATGAATCATAGGCTGCTGTTATTGTTGGGTTTGTTTGTTTGGTTTTTTTTAAATTAAGATTTATAAGACCTTTCTTCATTGCTTGAAAGCTATTACCAGTTTCCTGGCTTTAGCCAAGGCCTTAAATACAGCATTTCCTCTGTCTGATCTTCATAAAATGGAGGATTATTTATAATAATAGCTCTTGTATCCTTCTTTTGACCTATCCATGTTTTAGTGAGCAATGAGAAAAGCTTCCTGTAAATCTTGCTTTGATACACATTTTTCAATGTGTAAAGCAGAAGTTCTGGTTTCCCGTGCATCTTTGTGTAGCAAACTGAAAAAAAGGCGAACCTTGAAGAGTTTTTGGAAATGGCAGAAGCAGTCAAAGAACAGAAGGGTAATCTTGAAACCTGATTTCTTTGGTAGCTCATTACTCTGAGCAGGATCTCTGTTTTCTTCCAAACTTCCAAGTGGGCTCATTTGTAATTACTCATTAAAAAGGCTTATGATGACTGATCCGTAGATTACTTATGCATTGCTGTGTGTCATGTTGAACTCTTAAGCAAAGGGAAATTTCTGTTAAGAAACATTTGAGAAATTGTAATAACTTGTAATGCCTTTTATTTCCAAGTATCTCTTTTGTTTACAAATGGAATTTACAAAATGTAGGTCTTTTTTGAGAGAAGCAGTTGAATAAGTCATTGGTGGGGAAACATTTTATTTCATGATGAGTATGTTAGGTCTGTTCAAAAAAAAAAAAAAGGAGTAAGCCTCCTAATCTCTGGGTTTTAACAGCACATCTGGATTTATAAAATTGTTTTATTCTGAAATTTTTAGCTTTGTGCTATTGTACTAAACTCTGGGAATTACTAATTTGGATCTATTTTAAACATTAGCTTAGTGATGGGCAGTATATAGGCTGCCTAGAGAGGTGGTGGAGTCTCTGTCTTTGGAGACATTCAAAACCAGCCTGGACATGTTTCTGTGCAACCTGCTCTAGATGGACCTGCTTTGGCAGGAGGCTTGGACTAGATGATCTCCAGAGGTCCCCGTATCATCTGTGATTCTGTGAATACTATTCAAATTGTTTTGGAATACTAATTGTTTGGAATATAGCTTCTGCTCCAGCAAATATTGCATTCCTGTTAGTTCCCGTGAACAGGTGTGGGGTCTGTGTGTTGGGGCTGGAGTTGCTTCCCACCTGTCTAATCCCCCCTCCTCCCCACTCAGTTTGCTTTCTGTGACTGACCCTGTCCACTACGGACACCACTAGGCATCCACTGCCTTTCTAGGAGAAGCTTGTGCTCCAAGCACAACCCTCTCCATCCCCTCTTTACCCTCGTGCTGTCACAACTGTGGTGTCACCCTACCTGCTTCCTCCATCCTTCTCCCTGAGGGCAGGGAGCCCTGCAGGCAGCAGCAGGGTCACGGAGAACACATGATACAGAGCTGTGGCATCTCTGTTGAGTAATTTGGTATTTCCTAGCTTTGTGGATGTTGGCAGGTGATAATACAGTAGCCCTGATACGCTGTGCTTCCCTGCACTGTCCCTCTCTTTCGGATACTGTGCCTTTTTTCTCCTTGGCCAGAGAGCTCAATGTCTCATCCCTTCTTATTTCCAGCCCCACGTGTCTTCATCTTTCTTACATCTTGCTACATTCTTCACTTTTACATTTGCCATCTCTTTCTTTCTTTGACTTACTCATCAGAGATGCCATCTCACTTGCAGTTCTCTGTGCATGGTGTAATGAGGCAGAAGCAGCATCAAGGGGGTGATTTTAGTGGTGGTGGTAATTAAAGAATATTTGAGGTTGAAGGTGGTGCAGGACCTCCTAACTCTTGTCTCAGCTGCCAGAATTTTGCATAGAAGAGCTTTTGGACTTGTGAAGTGTTTTTTCTTCACTATAGTGTTGGGCAGTAAGTGCTGGCATGAGACATGAGAAGGAACTCGGACAGCACGTAGCTGTCACCCAAAGGGATGGAGTGATTGAAGGAAGCAGCATTCTGGTTTTCATCTGTCAAATTTTGTTTATTTCTGCAGCAGTTTCAGAAGTAACATATAGTTTCTGCTGGCTCTTTTTTATTTTTTTCCTGGGCAGTCCTCACTCACTAAAATTGTGCATCACCGGTGTGCATGATGTGGTTTGATGGTTTGAATTATCATTCTGCTTAGGTAATATATGCTGTCCATTTTTCTGTGGCAGCATTGGTTAGTAGATACTTGTTCTTTCTCCCGGGGAGTGGAATCGGAGCATGTTGTAAATCTAATGATGGAAAATCACCTTATTTCACTTGTAGAAGACCTCTAAACTTTGCCGTGGTGAGGTGTTATCAATGACATAAGGCTTCAGTGCTTAGTAAATGGGGCTACATCTGACTGGTGACCAGTCGCCAGCTGGTTCCTCAGGGCTCAGTTCTAGGGCCAGTTCTGTTCGATATATTTATCAATGATCTGGATGTGGGAGTTGAATGCACCATTAGCAAGTTTGCTGATGATACCAAACTGGGAGGTGCTGTTGACTCTCTTGAGGAACAGGAGGCCTTGCAGAGGGGCGTAGATAGATTGGAGCATTGGGCTATGATCAATGGGGTGACATTCAACAAGTCCAAATGCAGTTCTGCACCTGGGACGGAGTAACGCTGGGCACAAGTAGAAATTAGGAGAGGGGGGCTGTAGAGCAGCCCTGCAGAAAGGGACCTGGGGGTGGTGGTGGGCAGGAGGCTCAGCAGGAGCCAGCAGTGAGCCCTGGCAGCCTCGAGGGGTGCATCAAACGCAGCATCACCAGCCGGTCAAAAGAGGTGATGGTCCCGCTGTGTTTGGCTTTGGTGCGGCCTCACCTGGGGTGCTGTGTGCAGGTCTGGGTGCCACAATTTAAGAAGGGTGTGGAGGTCCTGGGATGTGTTGAGGAGGGCAACAAAGCTGGTGAAAGGCCTGGAAGCAGTGTCCTAAAAGGAACGGCTGAGGACTTTGGACTTACCTAGTTTGGAGAAACAGAGCCTGAGGGGTGATTTCATTGCTCTCTGCAGCTTCCTGAGGAGGGGAAGTGGAGAGGGAGGTGCTGGTCTCTCCTCCTGGGGATCCAGTGGTAGGACATGTGGGAAAGGTTCAAAGCTGTGCCAGGGGAAACTCAGACTGGACACTAGGAAGCATTTCTTTACTGAGAGGGTGGCCAAATACTGAACAGGCTTCCTAGAGAGGTGGTTGATGCCCCATGTCTGTCAGGGTTAAAGAGGCATTTGGACAATACCCTTAATGACATGTTTTAACTTTTGGTCAGCCCTGACGTGGTCAAGCAGTTGGACTAGGTGTTTATTGTAGGTCCCTTCCAACTGAAATATTCTATTCTAATTTCATGCATTTCCTGAATTTTACGAAGTCTGTTAGGTATAAATCAGGATACTGCTGAATGGCTTGGAAAGCTGCTTAAGATGATGGTGGTTTTTTTTTTTCTGCCATGTGAATGATTTTTCTGGAAGGCTGAGTCACTGGTTTGTGAGTCACTTGTGGTTTGTGACTTTCTGTTCCTCAGGTTTTGATCAGTAATAATGTGTTAACTCTGGTTTGATTACACTTATATATATGCTTTCACTTAATCTGAAAAATTGAAAACACTTGTTTTCTTTTGTTTTCGAAGGTATATGTGACCAATTTTCTATGCATTTTTGGCTTCATCTTTGATGGATTCCTATGTTGTTTCTATTACTTACACGTGGGTCGGCTGTATGTGTTTCCATGTCAGGGGATTAATCATTGGCTAGAGAATCAGGATTTTTTAGTTATTGCTGTCAGACCATCTGTGTGAATGATCTTTTCCCCATTTTCCTGCAAGCAGTTGGTCTTGTAGAACTATCAACTGCTGAAATGAGTTTTATTTATTACTGAGTTGTTGGAGAGTGTGCATTTATCCTGCGGTCAGCTAATTAAGTCTGAAACGATAGCTATTTAAGTATGTGGTTCTCCTTTTCCTGTTCACCATTTTAGCCTCTGGTCTATTGAATATGTCTTTGTCTGACATGAACTCTCTGAAAAACGGGGTTTTGGCTTTGTCAGGAGTTAGTTGCAAAGTCCTATCCTTGTTGAGGTTTTAGGTTGCTTTGATGTATGTACCTTTCTCTCCCAAGGCTTTAATTTTGAGAGAGAAACAGGACAGCATGGGGCTGTCGTAGCCATCTCGTTTTGCATATCTTTTCTTAAGCTTGCAACCACAAAATGAGTATCAGCATTGTGGTTTACCCTTACAGGTTTACTTTGCTTTTGCTCTAACTCCTAGCTGAAACAGCGAAAAGAAACGGACCTCTGAAGCTGGGTACCTTATCACTTTCAAAAAAGCAAGCTGGGAAAACATGACAATGTAGGGAAGTTAAGGTAGTAAAACTCGGTATGAGATTGCATAGACTGGGTAGTATTTTTTTTGCAAAAGAAAAAAAAAAGTTGATTTTCATGCAGTCACACAATCTGGTGCATAGTCTACATTGGCACACACTTGGCAACATACTCAGAAGCACCAACACGCGTGTTTCCAGATGACGTGGCCAGAATCACTGTGTGCCACACAGGCAACAAGGGACACTCCCTGTCAAGTCTCCATCGTGCTGCTGGGGTTCTCCATGGCACTACAAACTAGATTTTAGACAAGTCCATCGTGCCCTTCAGGAGTCATTGGCTGGGGTGGGATGGGTCTTTGCTGTAGAAACTTGCTGACTTTAAGCTGCATAAATCTTGGGTCGAGTTGTTTCCCAGTTCTGTTTTTTTCATATTTTTTTAACCTTTTTGTTATTGTATGTTTTTTTTCCTTGTCTGAATGCGTGTTTGAAATACATGCCTGGGGTCTGTTGTTCTGTTGAGCCAACTGTTGGCTTTGGACTGCTGCAATCTCTTTGCCACCTTCCTGGTGCAGGGTCTTCTGCTGATGATCATCTATGCTGTGGTCTTACCAGAGTTTTGACCTTTTGGCTGTGACATAAGCAGTACATTTCTCAATTTCACTGCTGGGAATAGTGTCCTGAAAACAATATCCAGGCATTGGTGTCCTTCAGGCTGTTCTTTTAACCCTTTGTTCTGCTGTTCCTTTTTGTGGGGAGGGGTGTGTGTGGGAGGCATACTCTTATAGTCATACCATAGTCATGCTTAATATTTCTCTTAAATTTTTTACAACAGTAATCTTAAAAATTTTAAAAAACCCCACCCAGTAAATCTTAAAGGAATTTAAAAAAAAGTGCACATTTTTTTTGGCAGACTGTTCAGACAATGTTAGCAGCTGCAGTTTAAAAAGAAGAATATACTTTTGTCGGGGGAGAAGCTGAAAACCTAACTTTCCCACGTTTTTAGGGCTGGCTTGCTCGGGAGGAGTTTTGGAAGCTTTTCTGTACTTTGCATGCAGTGAAATCCTCTGCGTTCTTATTGCAAACTTCCTGTCTGGTTTATTTATTCAGTTGAACTGCAAGTGGTGGATGCATTCTTTTCTCTGGAGCTGTTTCTAGATGGGCAGTCTTACTGCCTTCCTTAATAAAAACATTCCTTTGCTCTTGAGTAGCTTTCTTGCAAGCTGCAGCATTTTCAAGGCATTCCATCTATAAATGGCACGTCAGGAAAAGTATTTGTTTTACATACAACCAGCTTGTCATAGAGACATGGCATGTAATATGGTATATTAATAACACTGACGACAGGCATGGGTTTGTTGGTTTGGGTTTTTTTTTGTAAATAATTTACCCCCACACTTCTGTCTGTGAGGGATCCTGGTATCAGAGTTAGTCAAGTCTGTTGAATTAAATCTATTATAATAAGATTTAATTGTAAGTGCTGAAATCAGCTGTGCAGTTTGCAAGGGTATATGTTTTCTCACCGTGTTTCTCTTCTTTCTTTCCCTCTCTCTCCCCCTGTATTTACAGTTTATCCTAACATTTGTCTGCGTGTTGACAAAGGAATCTGTAGCAATTGCTCCGGTGCCGTATACACTGCAAGCCCATCGGGTAGCTTTGGATGGAAGAGACCCCTCTAGCCCCTTGAGGAGAGAAAAGAGGCAGGTGCAGTGTCAACTAGGACAATATCTACATCCCAGAAGTACCCACTGCTGCATGAGGTGCCATGCAGGTATGTAAAATAAGTACATTGGTAGACCTTTACCTTAGAGGCATTTCCCTGTCCTACACTGTTACTTATCCTTGATACTTATCCCTACCCAGATAAACTCTTATTCCTTGCTTCTTCTTTTGGACTGTCAGCATCCTTCACACTGGTGAGAGGAAGCATACTTGGTCCTTACGCTATCAGCTCCAGGGTTTCTCTGAGGAATCAATGACTCCCATCCTCCCTAAGGCAACGTGTTTGCCTTCCTCTCAGAGCTCTGTTAACGTGATTTTCTTGCAGGTACCTACAAGGAAAAAGACTGTGAGCGGCCTGACCAGGCACCTGTCTGTCCTCCATGTGCTAATGGCACGTTCACAGCTGTTGATAACACCATGTCGAAGTGTTTCCCGTGTACACATTGCCGTACAGGTGAGTTATTTATAGTTATTTATATTATTTTCCCTGAGGAAAATGGGTGGTAGTGGTGGGAGGGGCTGGAGGGGGTGCCAGAGTGAGGAGAGGAAGCTTGGAATGGTACGCAATTGAATGGGCAGAAGGACAGTGTATGGGAAGGGATTGGGGACAGCAGGAATAAGGGTTACTAAATTACTCCAATCTGAGACACAGTTTGTGGGCCATTTTGTCCTTTTTCTGTGAAAGTTAGGGGGTAGCAACAGCTGTCATCATAACGGTGCTCTCAGCTGAAGGTGAAGGAAGAGTGTGGAATAATCACTTCTCCTTTCTTTCCTCAGAATTCCAGCAGATAGTAGTGAGCCCCTGCACCCCAAAGCAAGATACCGTATGCGGCTGTCGGAAGAATCAATATCAGATTGGCCAACCTGGTCACTTCAGGTGTAGGAACTGTAGCTCATGTGTCAATGGGATTATTGCCAACTGTGAGTATAGCATGAATATGGCTTCAGTATGGACATGCTGTACTAGGGTAGATATTAACAGCCCTAGTCTTCTGTTGACTTTCTAACAAGCTGCACTTGAAATGATTGTAGTTTTGGAAAAACTCTTGGTTTTCCCTGCCTCTTTTCCCCAGAAAGACTGTCATTTGTTGCCTGCCTTGGCATCAATCCTGATTTTCTGTCACAGTTCCTACCTTCCTTTTGTCCTTGAATAGTTTCTCAGTTTTAGCTGTTAGGAGGAGATATTTTCTACTTAATTTTGGTGTTCTCTGCCTTGCATGTGCTGAAGCAAGGTCTTTATGCTCTAGAGAAGATTTCCCTCTTACGTTCCTTTTTTTGGTCATTGTGCGGATATTTCTCCTGATGCTCTTGCATTTCTCTCACCAACTGCTGGAAGCACTTTGGGTACAATGGCTGAAAATACCACTGGTCCCAGTGCCCAGATGAACTGCTTGTCAGTTGGTTGCTGAACCACCACAGCACACTGTGCAGTGTTTTAAAGTCGAGAACTGCTCAGGTAATGCTGAACAGTACCCAGTGGCATTGGGTGTGACCTGGTGATGGTACAAGTGTTTGGAAGTACCCATGTTAGCTGTTCCAAGCTGCCTCATCTCCACTCAGGAATCAGAGATCTTGACCAAATGCTGCATGGCATCCTCCACTTTGTGCTGTAGTTCAATTCTGTTCGTGTCTGTTAAATGCTCCTTCTTTTGTTGTCCTAAAGCTATACCCCACCTCTGCAAATTCTGCTTCTCCTGATCCCTCTCCTGTCTCTTGCCCTGCCTAGCATGAGGTTTGCTGTCTCACTGGTGAATGTGTTCCCTGTGGGGCTCAGTAATCTTCCTCTGTCACAGATGCTTACACCTATCCTCGAGGGTCATCATCGAATGCTGTCCTTGAGCAACTTCCTTCCCTTTTGCCTGAAGTAGAACTGTTTTGGTTCTGTCCCTTGCTTGCCACAAGAATGCATGCTGCTTGTTCTAGTACCTTTTTCCTTCACTTAAGCAACTTTATCACTTCCACCATTACTTGGATCTGCTCCTCCCCACACCTGTTTTACTCAGTCTCCATACTGTGACTTGCTCAGATGCAGTAGCTCTTTCATTTCTTACCCCTTCCACTCACGCCATACCAGATCACAAGAGTGGATATGTGTCCCATGGCTTGAAGTGGTTCTGCCAGCCCTGAACTGACTTCCTCACCAGTCCCAGCTGCTCAGGGACCACTTCTCCCTCATCTTTGCCTGACTAATGTGATTTCCCCTTCCGGTCATGCATGAACTTGATTGACTTGCCCCGCTTTTGTGCTGGAACTGTCATTATCCAATAGACCAATTTCAGCTGCACTGTAATTTTAGTCCCTTTCTGAGCCTCTACAGAGGTCCCCAACCTACCGGGACAATGGTACCCTTACTTTTTATCATTTTTATCCTTCCCCAACCCTGTCTTAAATACAGACCAAATTTTATTTTGTTGCTTCAGTAGCAGTTCTCCAAGCTCAAAGAAGGATAATCTCCCACTCATTTTGGAGTGGGTTTTTCTCCTTTTGTTTTCTTCTGTCTAGATTATGGCTATGGTTTCTTCTTTTCTTTACAGGTTCAAAGAACAGAGACACAATTTGCAGGTGTAAACCTGGATTCTTCCTGACACTTAGTAACGCTTGCAAGCCTTGCAGCAGGTGAGCTTTTTTACCTCTGTATGTCCCTCCACTGAGCAGGAGAGACAGCAGACACAAACTCCATAGGGGGAGGAAATTTTTCTCAAGGCTCTCCCATCTTGATGTAATTTTACAACATTCTGCCTTTCTGGGGTAGTTGGGTCTTTCCCTCTGCCACCCCCAGTTTTCTCCATGTAGGCATCAGGCCACTACGAACCCAAAGTCAATAGCCACACTGCATTGCTCTGCTTTGCAGGCTCATCTTGACTTCTCTGTGACTTAGGGTTGCAAATGGGTGGTGTTTCATTTCATGCACACTCAGCTCTCTGATTTGCTCATACAGCTGCAGTGAAGAAGAATGCCTGCAGTGTCATAGCCCAGTGACTACCTCTCCGACTTCGTCTGGGCTGAGTGAGTATTGGGGGAACTGAGGGGCAGTGGAATCTTTTCGGTGTGGCCTTCTGTTCTGTTAACACTTTGGTCAAGTGTTATTTTCTCCACTCTCTCACCATTATTCTCCCTACCATTTGCACGTCTTCACTTGTTGTTCTTCCTCTTGCACTTAATCTCTTCCTTTCTCAGTCACTCATTTGTCCTTTCCCGTTTGTCCAGATGGGAGCCTTGTCCTTGGCATCATCGTTGCAATATTTGGAGTTATCTCTGTTCTCTACATTGTAAATAAAGTAGTGAAGCTTGTCCAGGAAAATGGTGTAGCATCATCTTTCTACTCCTGTGGTGAGTACAGCAGTGTATATTAATTAGCAGTGATATTTGGGACAGACATCATTTTCTATGTGTGTGTATGCGCACACGTGTGAGGGAAAAATTACTCTGCTGCAAGGCCAGAGGAACATGAGGAACTCAACAGCTAAACTTATTGCTGCAGTTCTTGTGACTCTGCATCTATGCCCACAGCTGTGACTGGAACTGCAGTTTTGCTATAAAACCTTTTTGAGGGTAGGATTGCGAATAGCTGCTTTCCTGTTTTCTTTGGGAAGAGAGGAAGTGAAAATAATTTTTTCTTTTTTTTTCTTTTTTTTCTTTAAAGTTTCTTTGCCGCAGACAACCAAGGAACCAGTATCGGAGGTGAGCAAGATGCTGGATATAAGAGCTTTTTCCCCTCTTTCAACTAGTCTGGAATCCAAACTGTGTTAGTCTGGAATCCAGAGTAACATTTTTCCCTGTGGGCTGTTCTCAGGCCTTTTATTTTCAAATAAGCTGAGTAATAGGGCTGTTTAATTCTGAAGTCTTTTCCTGTAGAGAGTGAAGCCATTAACATTTTACTTCCCCTCTTCTAGAGGATGCTTTTCAAACTCCTGGATTTTTGCTTTTTTCTTTCTGGATGCATTTTTTTTCAGATAGCTGGTCCTTAATCCCTTTTCCCCCTATATACCCCAAGCTTGGAGGATTTAACTAATTATACTTCACTTCAGATCTTGACCCCACAAGCCTATTGGTGTTGCTTCATAGTGTTCTCTCAGGTCCAATGTTCTGCAATTAAGAGAGCCCAACAATAGTTGAGGTGGGGTTTCCACAGCCTTGTGGAAAAGGCTGATGAGAAAGGAGGTATGTGAAGCTTCTAGAATGGTGGTGATTTTGGGTTCCAGCCTTACTTGATTTTGTAAAGACACGTTTTTTCCAGACTACTGTTTTTTGATGCCAAAAGAGAATTCAACAACTTGGGTTCTACTGGAATAAAATGTTTGGTGTGTTCTGCTCAAACAAGGCATATAGGAAGATTTAAAACCTCAGTACCTGCTCCCCACCTATATTGGATAAATTTTAGTATATAAAGCTAGTGGTTCCTTGCAGGAGACAGGTGTATTGTACTGCTGTGGGTGATTGGAGACTAAAAGAAAGTGTCTTTCAGGTTGAGGTAAAAATAAGTGAAATTTCCATCCTCCTTCCCGAGTCCCAGAAGGAAACAGAATTGTCAGTGAATGCAGCACCACCACCACCTGCACCTCTGCTGCAAAGTTCACATGAATTGCCAGACTGTGTCAGGCCTGCCAGGAAGACACAGCTTCCAGACAGTAAGTGAAGCTCCCCATACTTCCCTCCTTCCCCAGGCAAATGAGAACGTGACTAAGCAGATGCAGCTGGGAGGATGTTGGACAGGCTTTACCCGGTGCACTGCCCTGTGTGTATGCTGCATGCATGGCACAGCACGAAGACCAGACCAGAGTCTGTGAGCCTGTATACACTAAATATTTATATGAGGTGTTTCTCTTGTCCCTTTTCCCTACCACCAAAATGGATTGTCATATATGATGACATGTTGTTAGTCTTCATGCCTCTAGGATAGTGACCCGGAGCATTCTTTTGGCAGGAATGTGTAGCAGCAAGGCCCTAAGCATGTGTGCTCCACTCAGCTCAGCTCATAACTTTACACAAGAGCACATGGAAGCATCCCATTGCTTTTTGAGAGTCAATACCAAGTCTGGCCATCACACAAGTCTGTGTGACTACCCTGTAGAAGACCTGAACAGGAGGGGACAATGCACGATCCCAAGGCACCATTCAGCCTTGAATTATTCACATTCTCCTTGAGGCTACACAATCCTGCTTCTCACACTTTATTTCTTCTCTTTTCACAGACCCTGCTATTCTCTACACTGTGGTGGATCATGTACCGCCATCACGGTGGAAAGAGTTTGTGAGGCGGCTGGGTCTGAGTGACTTTGATCTGGAGCGAATTGAGATGGAGCATCGGCGTTTACGAGATGCCCAGTACGAAATGCTCAGACTGTGGAAACTGCAGATGGGCCATGGTGCAACTGTGGAGCACATCAGCTGTGTTCTCAACCAGATGGAGCTGAGTGGCTGCAGTGAAGCTATTCAAGAGGCTTTGCTAAACCAGAACTCTCCTCAACCTTGCAGCCTCCACAGCCATCTTTAATCTATTTCTGCTTTATTTACCTAGTTATGACTTTTAAGAGAGGATTATATCTCCCTTCCTTTCCTGCCTTCCTTTTCCCATACCTCCCTGTCTTTCTAACATTCCTCACCTGGTCTGTTGAAGACAGTGGCAGATGATGCTGGAGGAAGGCTGAAGTTTGCTTCTCAATCACCATGTAGTTCAACACCTTTAAGCCAAGACACGCTTCTGCAACAACTCCTTTCCTGAGGAGGGAAAGCACCTCATAAAGTGGAGTGTGGACTCTGACCAAGATAAAAACAAGAGCTCAGAGTGACTTGATAGATCATCTACTTCTATGGGCAAGTTCTTGCTGGAACAGGTGGTACTTGACCCACTATGTTGTGGGTGAACTTGTAGGGTGACTTGGTTAAGCTGGTTGTAAAGTACACGCTTGCTTTTTGCAGATCTATTTTTTTTTTTTCCTGTAAGATCAGAGGGTTGAACTGGCTCACATTGCAGCCTTTCCATTGCTACATCTGACTCAAGGGAAATGGTGGCATGTTCTTCCCGTTTCTGGGAGCAGGAGAGGGTTGCCCTCTTTCGGTATCAACTAGTTACTGCTGTGGCAAAAGAGAGAGATTCAGAAGTGGTGGTGGCTCTGTGAGAAACGGGAGGACTTTATCCTTTCTGCACCCCATCTCCCTCAGATTCAAGAGGAATAAGGGTTCTGAGGTAGCGAGTCAGATGAGAGGGTTGGTGCTTTTTTTCTCATATTTTTTTTTCCCCTGAACCTAAAAACCATGTAAAATAGCATTAACAAAACACCTGCCTGTGTGTTTGTCCAGGTGCAGAGTGGGAAGGAACGTGTACATCTGTCCAGCTGGGAAGGTACCTGTGTACCTGGTGGTGTGGGCCCCTCTGCAAATCTGTGCTTGCACACAGGTCGGTCGGCTTGTGTCTACCTGCTTGTAAATCTCTGAATGATTCGCTGAATCTCATGTAACTGCAAATGGGACTGTGTATGTGTACATATATATATAGATATATATTTTTAGTAACTGCTGAATAACTTCACACTACTTCCTGGACTGCATTCTGTGATTGCTACCTGGGTGCGAGAGCAACTCGGTACCATCTCCAGGCTCTTACCATCACTTTCTCACTGGGGTAATATCCTGGGTGAAGCAGAAGTAGCAAAAATCAATTAGCCTGCATCAGGTGCAGGTTGTCCACACATTTGTAACGTGGACTTTTTTTTGTGTGTGTGTGTCTCTTGACTACAGAGAAACTTTCTTGTAAATACACTAAATGCTCTGAATTAAAATTCATATTTTTACCTCTGTCTCCATTCTAGTTTTGCTCATATATCAACTACTCTTCTGTGGCTGTGAGTGGGGACAAAGAAAGGGGAATGACTTCCGGAAGTGGCAGGAATGGGGTGCAAGAGTGAGTGGCTTGATGGTCTGATTAAATTTTTTTTTTGAAAGACCAAGCTATATCAAATTTTGTATGTAAAGCTTAGCTGCTTTCAAGTCACAGGAAGGGCAGGAAGTAGGACTGAAATTAAAGCCAGTTGCAGGTCTTCTCAGATGGATGATTAGGGGCCTGGGGTATCTCTTATGAGGAAAAGTTGAGAGACTTTGGTCTTTTTAGGTTGGAGAAGAGAATGTTGATCAATGCTTATAAATTATAAATCTGATCAATGCTTATAAATATTTAAAGGCTGGGTGTCAAGAGGATGGGGCCAGTCTTTTTTCAGTGGTGCCCAGTGACAAGACCATGAGGAAGTAGGCACAACCTTGGCCATAAGAAGCTTCATCTAAACAGGAGGAGGAACTTTACTTTGAGGGTGGCAGAGCCCTGGAACAGGCTGCCCAGAGAAGTGGTGGAGTGTCTGTCTCTGGAGACATTCCAAGCCAGCCTGGACACATTCCTGTGCAACCTGTTCTGGGTGGGCCTGCTTTGGTGGGGGAGGTTGGACTAGATGATCTTCAGAGGTTCTTTCCAACCCTGTATCATCCTGTGATTCTGTGGGTCGCTAGCTAAAAGTGAATTTTTAAACAATGCGCTGTGAGTAATTTTGATTTGTATTTGGCTTCTTAAAGAGGAAAATATCTTTAAATAAAAGAAGAATAGTAGATTATACTTTAATGCTAATCTTAGAGAAGCATGTTTTTGTCTGAAGACCCACAGCTCTATGTTAAGGCAGGGAGGACTGATGAGGTCTCACTATTCCACCGATGAGAAAACTTGAAAGTTAAAACCAGGAACTGAAGTCAGTTTTCATTCCCAGTTCATTCTTAGGCTTTATCCTGCTACACCTACAAAATAATGTTTTAATTAAGGCTGTTGGTTTTTTTATTTAAAAAAAAAATCAAAGGAGAAGGTCCAAAGCTCATTGTAATACACTTTGTATTTATTTCCTAATTTGAGTTAAACAACCACCGCAGTGTCATAATGACTCCAGATGGGAAACTGCTTGAAGTGGGGACGTCATCAGAAAATCCTTTCCAGCTGTGACATTTAAGGAAATGTTTTGGTGTTTGTTGTTTATTTTGTTGGGGTTTTTTTGTTTGTTTTTTTTTTTTTTTTAACCATGTAATCCACCAATTAAAAGTTCACCTCGCAAGGTAAGCCAGGAGCAGGCCCAGCCCTAGGCCGCCGGCTGCTGCTGCGCTGCCCGTGACCTCATACACCAAATTAATTACAGATAAACCCGTGACGATGAGGCTTTTGTGACAACGTTTAAAGCTCTCTTCGAGCTATGGGAGGTGACTCGGGACAGCTGAGGTGCTGACTGTGGAAGCGGCGTCTTCCTCCTCTCCCCGCGCTGAGCGATGGTCTGAGCGAGATACTTCCCCCCCTCGCCCGCCGCGCCTTGGTACGCCCCAAGGGGGCCGCGGTGCACGCCGGGAGCTCCGTCTGTGGCGGCGGCGGCGGTAAGGCCGCTCACCCGCCCCGCGCTACCGGCGGCTCTCCTTTCCCCCTCCTCTGTTCTACCCTCTCCCCCGCCATGGCCCTCAACAAGTCCATGCACGCCCGCAACCGCTACAAGGACAAGCCGCCCGACTTCGCTTACCTGGCGGCCAAGTACCCCGAGTTCCAGCAGCACGTGCAGACCACCCTCGCGGGCAGGGTGAGGTAGGGCCCGCCCGGAGGCCGTTTGCGGAGCGGCGGGAGGGGCCGCGTCCTGAGGGGGGGAGCAGGCGGGATAGGCCCGGGGTTGCGTTGAAGCGGCTCCCGGCGTCCCCCGAGCGCCGTGTGTGTGTCTGTGTCTGTGTGTGTGTCTGTGTCTCCACCTCCCCCCGGGGCGCTGTCACCCCCTAACCGCTGCTTGTACTTTTCAGCCTCAATTTCAAGGACCCCGAGGCGGTGAGAGCCCTGACGTGTACCCTGCTGAAGGAGGATTTTGGGCTGACGATCGACATCCCCGTGGAAAGGCTTATTCCTACCGTTCCCTTGAGGCTGAACTATATCCACTGGGTGGAGGATCTCATCGGTCATCAGGATGTTGACAAGCACGTCCTGAGACGAGGCATTGACATAGGTACCTGGAAAGGCAAAGTGTTCAATTTGTTATTTACTGTCAGTGAAGCTAGCTGATAAAGTTTGTATGCATACAAAGCAAAACATGAAATTTTGCATTTTTTTCTCAATCTTCTTGCTAGGGAATTATATTAGCCATCAGTTTTGCTTTGGGACACCTGTGCAAGAAAGTTTGTGAGTTGCATTGCAATATTTTCTAGCATCCCTTTTAATAACATTTCTTCCGTGATTTTACATGTATTTGACAGGTGAACGATCTGTCTTTTTTAAAATTAGATTATGTTGGGTTTTTTTCTTTCCATGCAGGTATATTCATGAGCAATATTATGGAAGAGGCTAATTAGTAACTGAGGGAAATATTGCAAAGCTGTAGGTGGTTGTAGGTGATCAAAGATTTCTTGTAGGTTGTTGAAAACAAAACGTTTCTTAAACTGGACTAAGCATCCACAGATGGATGATACTATCCAGTGCACGGCTGTAGGAGCATTGCAGCTTGCTCTATTTCAGTATCTGGATTATTGGATGATCTCTGGACAATATCTGGATTAAGCAATATATTAAAGTAAACAGTTATTCACTAGAGATGTGAATTTATAAGATGTTACACTGTTGCACATAATCTGGTTTTCATTAGAAATTAAAAAAAGTCAAGCTTTGTAGGAGTAAGCAACTATATTTCACATACAGATAATAAAATCTGTATTTGAATTCCAAATTTTTGGTGATTCTTTATGAATTACTGGCTTGTGTTTTTAGCTGGGTTTATGACTGCTACAAGGTTTATATCATCAGTTGGTGTGTGCACAGCTGCTTTCCTTTCATAACTTTTAAACAGGTTAGCCAGTTTCTACACAGTTGATGGTAGGTTACTTTTTGAAAACAGTTTCTATGAACTTCATCATGGTAGGTGGGTAGGTAGAAGAGACAGATCCTTTATGTCCTCCAACTATTGAAAAACCTTCACTTTGGGTTTGCAATGAGCATTGATTTTCAAACTCTGTCAAAGCAGTAAGTCATCTAAGAAAAATATTACAGGAGCGCTGGAAATAACAGCACCCTTTTGCATGCTGACAGATGCTGTTATTTATGTTTCAAACAGTCAATATAACACTAAGCTCTCAATGTATTTCTGAGCTCAAGTTTTGTGGTGGTGGGATGTCTTTCCCTTGTGTCCATTCCCTTTAATCCTCAATTTGACTGTCATTGGTAATTTGATCGCCTAAATATGCCATAATTATAAGAAGATGTTATTTTGTGCTAGCGTGTACTTCTCTTTGTTTTTATCTGTCTGGCTGTCTTTAGATATCTTAATTGCCCTCTCTATCTTTTAATTGTTTTGATATTAGGGAAAGACAGTCTGATGGAACAGAATTGTTAGAAACGTGTTTGATAATTGTTGCTGTTTGCATCAAATTAAATTATGTGTGGTAGATAAAAAAGAAGAAAAATGTATTTGTGGTTTGTTTTTTATTAAAAACAGAATATATTTGGCTTTCACTATATAAATGAATCACTGTCATATTGATGAAAAAATAGTTTATAATTTATTAGAAATTTTATTCTAGAGTATTATTTCTTTTATTAAAAAGCACACATTTGATAATGCTGTATTTCAATTTAAGAAAATAAAGTTCATTTGAGAGCTGAGTAGTAGATGATTAATAATCAACTTTTTCTCGAAATCAGTTCTTTTTGTGGTAAAAAGTACATAGTTAAGAGCCACTCTGTGTAACACCAGAGACTTGTTTTGCCTTTCTCATGGCTTTTCACTTCTGCAGGGACAGGGGCATCTTGCATATACCCATTACTTGGAGCAACTTTGAATGGCTGGTATTTTCTTGCAACAGAGGTGGATGACATGTGCTTCAATTATGCCAAGAAGAACGTGGAACAGAATAACCTGTCTGATCTCATAAAAGGTATGATGTAGTAAGGTATTTAGTAGCATACAAACGTTGTGATGCATTTTTACCATGTTCAGTGGCACATCAGAGTCTGTATACCTGCCAAATAAATGCTCAGTTGTTCTAGGTATTATTCTTGCTATATATAACCTGAACTTTGGTTGCCACCCTAACAATTTTGTATTCTTAGGACGATGATAAATTGTGGTGGTAAATGTTAGGTAGAGAGGCGTGCCTTCTGCCTCAGTTCTAAATATCTTTGTTCTATGTGCATTATCCATGAGTTGCAGGACTGGTAAAGTCTGCAAGAAATCCTGCTTGTAATAATGCTTTAACTGAACTTCATCCATATTTAAATTCCTGCTCCTTCGGCTGGAGTTCCTATGGTCTTCATAAGATGGGTGACTGGACTTGACCACAATTTCCAAGGGAATTATGGAGCCTTTAGGGAAAGACAGTAGAAGTCTACATGGAGGTGTTTGCCTTCATCCTTGTGATGAGTAATAGTAAGTTGGTGGACTGTAGTAAGCAGATTTGTCCAGAAAGGAACTCTAATATTTTTCTTTCATTGTGATTTTTTTTTTTCAAATTGTAGAAGACTACAGTTCCTGTGCAGGAAGTAATATTACTAACACAGTAATTCTGTTTTACTATAGGATTAGATGTAAAGCTAATCTTGATGCTGTGTAAATTCAGTGAAGATAGTTTAACCTTAATCTTTCTCTTTCTTAGCTCTACATTCTAGGAAGACCAAGCAGTATATTTCTTTGAGTACCATTCTAAAATTTCATATCTGAAAAAAACCCATATGTTTAGACTTGGTTTTCTTTATCTCTGAGGAGCCTGTGGGATAAAAAACTAGACACTTGTGTTAATTTTTGGAAGGGCTTTAAAGTGTATTTGTAGTTGTATCAGAGTATAACTCAAGAAGTTCCTGTACTTTTAAACAGACTTGTCTAATTCTATTATTGTGTATAAATGTACAAACAGCTTGTATGCTAATCTGTAACCTGAAGTTCTTTATTTGTATGCTGATACTTGTTGCTGTTTTTGGTAAAAAATATTGTTTAGAAAGTATAGTTTTTATACAATGCATTGTTTCAAGAAACACTGAAACATAAATGGCATGTCAGGTAAAAGATGAAGTTCCTTACTGACCAAATTCCTGTTTTCTGTTAGTGGTTAAGGTACCACAGAAGACTCTTCTAATGGATGCACTGAAAGAAGAATCTGAGATCATTTATGATTTCTGCATGTGCAACCCTCCCTTTTTTGCCAACCAATTGGAAGCAAAGGTAAGTTAACAAACTAAAAGTTGTATGTACTTCAGTGTTCAGCGTGTGGGAGAGTAGCATCAATTTAACTTCTTCCCTTGGGGAAGGCGGAGTGGAAAAATCCCAAATCATGATGAAATAGCATTTAAGTCTTCCTCCTTCACCCCCCTGTTCCAAAGGAGTTTTGTAAAATTTAACCGTTAGCCTTCCTAAAGTGGATGACCTATATAATTTTCTCATGAGTTCTTACTTATAAAAGTTTGAATTAGTTTGGAAAGCAGACCACTAATAACTTTGAAATCAAGTGCCCATTGCAAAACAGAGGGATTAGTTTCTGGCATTGTGCCTGTCTGGTGTTTTTCATTTCCTTAGTGATTTAGGCAGTATCATACAGCTCACAACAGTTCTTGCAATACCTGCTAGTAAACTTAACTCTCTAATACAAGACAGTAGAAAAAAGATTTAAGTGCTGAAATTAAACAGATTATAGATTGTAATTGTGTAGATGCATGTAACTAGCATGTCTTGCATGTCTTAGAACCATGTATTTCACTGATGTGTGACAAATAAGTTATGTTTGAGATGGTAGGGAATTCACCCACTCAATGCTTTGAATGTATCTTTCTCTATTATCTATGGTTCTGATGGGAAGAGGATAACTAATGGTGGTGATGCTTGCTACTCATGAAAGACTGAGTCAGGAAGCAGTGTACAAAGTAGTCTAACATTTCATTAAATTCTCATTTCAAATGTTCTTTTTTATCCAGGGAGTAAATTCTCGAAATCCACGGCGTCCCCCTCCCAGCTCTGTAAATACAGGAGGGATTACAGAAATCATGGCTGAAGGGGGAGAACTAGAATTTGTCAAAAGAATTATTCATGATAGTCTACAACTTAAAAAGAGGTTACGGTAAGTGCTTTGTTCCAGTTAAAAAAACCTGACCACCTTTATCTGGTCCTTTGACAGAAATCATGTGAAAATCATATTTTAAATAAGGAATGCAGCTGTGGTCCAGTGGTATCTGTTTGATTTGTTTAATGATACATACACATCCATAGTTAGTCTCAGTTAATGTAAAAATCGTTATTCCTGAACATCAAATAATTACTGTTTGAGGTATTTAATGTCAGAAGGCAAAAAAAGCCTATCTGAGTGATCCTTTTAGCTTGCAGGTGAATTAGTGTACAGACTTGCTAAAGACAGTCAGGGTTGATTCTTAAGCACTTCTGGGATGGGGGAGGTTTTATGACATTGCCTAGTTATCTGCTGGTTACCTAAACGTTTCTATCTTTTCCTGACTAAATTTTGGTAACTTGCAGCTTTGCCTACTAAATGGTACTGTTGTACTGAATGTTGTCTTGAGTGAACATAAGCTGCAATAAAAATCATAACCTTTTGAACAAGATAAACAGGTAGCACATCTTTGGTTATCTGACTTTTGCTCCCTCAGTGCTGTACATTATTCTTCTAGCTCTTCTGGAAGATTCCTTTTCTTAATATCCTTCTAAAATATAGCTGCCAAGGACACTGGAAAATGACTGGTGTTCCTGTCAAAGTTTGTACATAGAATGTTATTTTTAGGCTACTTGATGCATACAGGCTTTTGGCTGTGTATGCTCTTACTTGTGTCTAAAAAGTAGAGATTTTTCAAAACTAAATACAAGCTGAAACAGCTGTTCTGAATTTAGTCAGTGATGCAATGGGTGAGGGGAGACAAGTCAGTATGTATTTTAAATGTTCTTCTACTTACAGCTGGAAATTTTTATCCTTTGTACAGGTTCTTTCTATGTTTTATTCTAGGTTTTATTCCATCAGTGGAGTTTTCCACAGGAGCATGTAGTGTATGTATTGTGTAAAATACTGTGATCTGGAAAACAACTGTGTACAGTTGAGGACTTAATTGGTTGTGTAAGGTAGGGCAGAGGATGCATCCGTGATGACTTCTGGAAAAAATAGCAGTAGCAATATGGTTTCTGGTTTCACGTGGTGTATGTAGATCCAGGGAAATCTTGCTTTGAGAAGTTGCTATTTGACCTTGAAAGGAGTGGCAAATATAGTAGAGAACTGACTGGTGTTACTGTCAAGGCAAGAAGTCTTTACCTTGAAAAGATGACGTGTAATTATGAAGAATGCATTGTTCCTGTATTGCTCCTCTTGGCAGCTCCTCTAGGAAAGAGGAGGGTGAATTGATAGCGTAAGGCATAGAACTTACCCACGTGCTAACTGTGTATCATGTTTAGGAAAAGCAAGCTCTGTGTGTTTGGGGGATAGGAATGATTCAGTTCATGGTTTTGAATAAACTACCTTGGAGAATCTGTTACAGAAAGAACAGTTTACTTAAAGTACTGTTTCTTGCTTTGTTAGAGATAAAGCTTGGCAGCTCTACCAAAGGGAGAGAGTAATAAACTGTTAGTAGATAGAGACTTCCTTGGACCAGGAAATGAGCTTGTCTTATTTACCTCCATCCCCACTTCAGTTAGGAGTTGTAGGTTCAGTATTTTGGGAAAGGTGTGTGATTTAGTTTTGCTAGAAATTTAGGGGTTTAATTTAAGTATTGCTGCATGAAATTCTGTAGATTGCATTGTGCACAAAGTCAAAGTCAATTTAAATAATTATCCCTTAATCCCTTTGGTACTATTTTATTTAATTTTTTAGTTTACGGTATATTTAATTTGTATATGAGAGCAATTTAAAGTGCTTGCATTCAATTTTGATGCATAGTCTTGAAGAAACTGTCCTTTGATAAACGGGAAGTCTAATTTACATACTTCAATAAGTTTCATTCACTAATAACCATACCTTTTTGATGACTGGGTTCAAAAAGGTTATTAGTGAATGAAACTTATTGAAATATGGATTCGTTAGTGGTAACCTGGATAACAAGTTACAAGTGAGCAGAAATGGTAGTCAGTAGGTCTGCTTCTGAAGCATAAATTCTTGTCAATAGTTGAATATGCCTTTTTATTCTGATTCATTGTCCGAAGAAAGTGGAGAAATTTAAAAGATTATTGTAAGGGGTAACATCTTCCACACAAATGAATTAACTTTTTGAAAAGGATTCTTTCTTTGAAGCAGGATTCTTGGTTGTTTAGGCACTGTTTCAGTAATAGATTTAATGTATTTCATGAAAACTGGAAAAGCTTTCACTGTCCAGTCTGTCTTGGGGCCTTCCGTTCCGTTTCATGTTGTACTATGTCCTAGTCTCTGCTTTAAGAGTTTGATTATTTTATTTTTTTGTTTTTAAATCTCCTATTGTTCTTGCAGGTTTCTGATCCAAGTAGTTTTTTTCTGGTAGTTGCCATATTCAGTTGATCTGCATTTGTAAAATGCTTTGTTTAATGTGTTGTTTGCAGATGGTACAGTTGCATGTTGGGGAAGAAATGCAGTTTAGCACCGTTGAAAGAGGAGCTTCGAATCCAGGGGGTGAGTTTGTACATAGTCCATGTATGTCCTGTATATGTTCTATACAATATACACTATATTCCAATGCATGTGAGTGATGATTATTGAATTATTTTCCCGTGGTCTTTATTTACAAAAAGAAACTGCCATTCCTTATTAGGGAACCACTCAAAGCAGTTGAGATTTAATTGTTGTAGATTCAGGTAAATAGGTAAGTAGCACTTACTGTCTCCAAATGTTTGCCTTTATCATGTGTAGAAGCATGTCTTTGTTCATTCTGCTTTAAAATAGCCTTAACAGGGCTATTGTAAAAAAACAAAAAAAAGTATTAAAACTATTTTAACTCACTTTCCTCTTAGCTAACATGAAATCTAGCAATTTTGTTGATAAATGAAATTGTAGCATTTAAAGCATGGCACCAAGTAACATCAAACCTTGTGCTACAATCTCATGCAAGAAGGCTGTGCAAAGAACCTTCTTTATGGCTTTCTGGAGGAAGCATAGTCTTCTCTAACTTCCATACAAAGAGGGTGATTGTGAGATCTGTCCATGTATATGCTGGAGAGGTGAAGGAAAGAGTATGTGGTGAAATCAGTTCCCAGAAAGATGAACTACAGGCCATAGGGATTCTCGAAGTTCAATGCCAAAAGCAGATGCTGAGCTAGGCACCAAATTTCAAGTGTCTGACTTTATTCCATATCCTTGAACTGTAGAATAGCTGAGTTTTCCTTTTGTATCTTTCTTGTAATTCCCAATTTCATTTTGTTCAGGTTTGTAACCTTTGTTAACCCTAGAGCTGGGAATACGTTCATTGTAACCAAGCACGGGCTGTGTTGTGGTGCAGGTTAGGCTGCAGCATGAATGTTCCTAAAAGTCTACTTAGTGTTCAAAATTGTCTTGACATATCCTATATTAATTGAAAATTTTGATAGAATTAGGAATACAAAAGCAGGAAATGTTCTAGCATAGTGACACCTTTTCTTTTCTTTTTTGAAGGCATTTCTCAGAAGTAAGATTTTTTTTTTTTCTCTTTTTTTTTTGTTTCTTCTGTGCAGACCTGGGGCTTATGCTCTGGAGCTGATAATTCAGAGTGAGGTGGGATCATTGATATTTATCCTTGCTAGTATTTAGCACATTCTCCATACCATACATAAATGCCTTACAGCATCCATGTGTGGAAAGACTAATTAACACTAGCATAGGATCTCAGCTTCATATTTAAAGGCAGTCTAAGTTCAGACTTGATATTTTGGGGCAAAGATAGAGAAATGTTTCTGGGCATGTTTTTGCCACCTGCAGACAGCAAGTGACTTGGCTTCCCAGCCCTTTGCTATCTTTGTTCCATGTTCCTTTGCTACAGCCATAGGTTCGGTACTCAAATGCAGAAGAGGAGCAGGTTCTGAATTAGGAGAAAGGATGTGCTTTTTACAGAATCAGACTTGCAGATTATTGCAAAAAGGGTAATGTGTGTTGCCAAACTCAAAGGTCTGAAAGGGTATAGACGTGGCAGGGCAGAGATGGGAAATCTTGGGCACAGGTACCAGGCTTCGCACTGGCATCCGTGAGCCATGTCAGAAGGAATCTCCATTTGTAATTTTTTTAAATTTAAAAATGTGTGCAGTAAAATAATACTGTTTATTAATGCGAAATGAGGTTTTCTAGTATTTCTTTGCATAGGTTCCTAAAGTTACTCATACTGAGTTCTGTCAAGGACGCACCATGAGATGGGCATTGGCGTGGAGTTTCTATGATGATGTACAAGTACCTGTAAGTAGCTTAATTTTGGTTTGCTTGTGATTGTCTGTGCCTCTTGTTTGAGGAAGGGCCTAACGAGTTATAACTGCTGTGAAACAAACTGTTCTCTTTCACACTGAACATTGGATATGCTCTGTGGACTGGGGAATTTTTTAGCTGGCTGCCAGTCTGTTAGCAGTAGTTACATGTGATTCATTAATGACCTATATTTAGGGAGTAAAAAAGAAGCCTGTGCATGAAACTCCTGTGGGTTTCAGTGAAAGTAAAGGTCACTTGTAACATACTTCAAATAGCAATTTAATATTAAAAATATGCTAAATCTGGGGCTAGATTTGAACTTGGAGCTTCTTTCTGAGAACTTGGTTTAAATTTACCATATAAATCCTGATACCAAATAGACATAAACATGTCTAGCTCAGTCTTGCCTACGTAAGTTGAGCTTGTTCATCTTAACTAATGTAAGCCAGTTGCCATTTTTTGGATACAGATGTACATATACTGTAAGATAGGTATAGACCAGCCTTATCAAAGATGCAAGTAAACCTTCAGTTAACTTGGATTAAAATGTGGGTATTGGCACTTGATTTCCATTCCCAAGAGCAGTTGCACTTTCTCAGCTCACAGAGAGCTGTGAAGGGACCAATGAAGATAAACCCCCTCTGTCCATCAGATTAGCACAAAGGGCACGATCCTCTGAGCTATTTTTAATCTAAAACTCTTTGGCATGAAGTGAAACAAAACACAGGCCATTTCAAAGACTCTTTAGTGGCTTACGTTATACTCTTAATCCCCATGTCTTCTAAGTACAAAAGTCATCCCACTAATACTATTTAGCTTTGTAATTTTTTTTTTCTTTCTTCTTCTAGTCACCTCCCTCTAAAAGAAGAAAATTAGAAAAACCCCGAAAACCAATTACATTTATGGTCTTGGCTTCTACAGTCAAAGAGTTATCTGTCAAAGCTGCAGCTCTGGGCTGGGATGCTGTGGAAGCCATTGCTGTGGTTAGAGCTTGGGTAGAGAAGATCCTCACTGATCTGAAGGTATGGTAGTAAGTACCATATATTAGGACAACATTCTACTTGAAAGTGTAACTGTGAGAGGATAATATGAAGTTCTGCTGTTTTCTGCATTAGGTTCAGCATAAACGTGTTCCATGTGGAAAAGATGAAGTCAGCCTGTTTGTCACTGCCATAGAAAACTCCTGGATTCATTTGAGGAGAAAGAAACGAGAGAGAATAAGGCAATTACGAGAACTTCCTCGGGCTTCTGAAGATACTTTGCAAGCAATGGAAGAGGAAAAAAACAGCCTGAAGAGTGTGAGCAACAATTCAGACTCTGAAAACCCCAAGACTGAAGACTCTGAAATGGGGTTTGTGGCACCTGAGGAGGATGTCCACTTGACCACGGGTGACGAGCTAACGGAAGAATCTGCTGCCAAAGAGGAACACAGCGAGCCTGTGAAGGAGGAGGCAGAAGCAAAGCAGGCAGAGACATCACTTGGCAAAGGTTCCAGTAATGCAAAGGAGGAACCTTGCCCTTCAGAGGAAGCCAGTAATGTGACAGTTGCAAAAGAACAAAGTCCCAAAGAAACTAGTAGGTGTTTTCTCTTTAAGTGCTTAATGAATGTGAAGAAAGACGGAAACGATGTCTTAGTAGAAATGCACTGGGTTGAAGGACAGAACAGAGACTTGATGAACCAGCTGTGCACATACATTCGGAACCAAATTCTCCGACTGGTTGCTAGTTAGCCCTTTTTCCTACTTTGATAAAGTAAGTCAGTCCTTAGATTTTGTAAACTATTTTTAATGGATTGAAATTTTCAGCTAGAAAAACCTGTTTTTTTCCCCTTTAGAACATGAGTAGGATGGAGGTTTAAATATCTTTTAATGTTTTAGTTAGCTTTTTCAAAGCTGTAAGGAGTACATGAAGAGTACTTTGTTGGATGTGATGGGGAACTAATAGATTTTGTGCTGCAGTTGTAAAACTACATGTTAAAGTAAAACATGTCTATGCTGTGACTGTTTTGAATATCAACAGTGGTTATTCTGGTCCTTTTTTTCTGCTGCAATAGAATTATATATTGTTACTAAATAGAAATCTTTACTGAAATATTTTCAATATTTTTACAATACTAATGCAAGAAATGGTTAGTCTGCCATGGGGATTGTTTTCTGTAGGAAAGAGTCTTCAACTAAGGATTTAAATGTGCCTCTCTTCCCTTTAATACATTTAACCTTTGGTCAACAGAGTGGCAAGATGGATACTTCATTTCAGTGTCAATTCATTAAAATAATTGCTTTAGAAAAAATGCGTGTGGTACTTTTCTGGTGCTTGGTCTTTGAAACACAGAAGAGCCTCCTAGTAGTATCTGGTTTGGTAAACTTTGTTCTAACAACAAAATAAGCTCTTTTTGCTGCTTGGTTTAAAGAGGATTTAACTACGTTGACTGTTCCATTAGACATTCCTTACACTGATTCAAATAGAATTGTCTGAAACGAGGGCAGTATTCTTAAAGAATTTTGCTTCCACTTAAGAGATTGCTTTAATGGCAGGAATGAGAACACATGTTCATCTTCATGGGCCAGAAATTCCTTTTGCTGGACAAAGACGGGTACGGCAACTTTAGGCTGTTGAGAGAGAAGACAACTGGACCGAAAGCTGTTGCTTCCACACCTGACTCCATGGTCTTTTTTTACCACCAGCTGTTTTCCCAGCTGTTTCTGAGATCATGACCTGTTCCTGTGTGAAGTGAAGCTGAGGGACGTGGGTCGTGGTGCCTTGGGAGAGGGTGTGTGTGAGTGTTTGAGTTGATGAGCTCTGGCACCACTTTGCATGAAGTCCTCTCCCAAGCTGTGATCCGATTCTCTGTAGAGACGTACAGAACATGGAGAAAAAGTATTTCTGAGAGAGCATGTGTGTGTTGCCCAAAATAAAAAAATACACTCCTGGTGGGCAGAAGGAAATACTGCATGGGTTCATGCTACTGGAACCGCTTTGAATGGTCGCCCTTAGTTGTCAGTGAGTGTGTTTTCTTTAGTTGAAATGAAAAGCAACTTAGAAAAGCCTTAATTTTTCCCCCTCTGTTGTATATTGTGCTTCTTGGCACTTCTCCTGCAAGGGCCGGGCAAAGGCTTGCATTGTTGGGGTACTGCGGAATTTTCACAGAACTGCTTCTGATGGTCACATCACTGGAGGGGAGATAAAACTGTCCCTACTCTTTGAGAACCCGAAGAGGTTATTTTGGCGAGCTTAGCCCTCAAAACCAGAAAGCGAGGCTCTTTGTCCTTCATGCGTGTTTATCTTTTCGGCCTGTTTTTCTGCGAGGATGAAGCAGCTCGCCAAGGTGAGCCTGCTTGTTTTGCTGAAGCAGACTGCCATACCTTGCTTCGTTAATTACCTTTCTTCGTTAATTACTTTTCTTTTACCGGCGCAGCACGGATAACCCACGCTCCTGCTGCGCTGTACCCGCTTTGCTGCGGGACCGCCCTCCCCGCCTCCAGCACGCGGAGCCGGCCCCGATCCTGCTGTTCCCCCTCGCCGGCTGATATCGGGGCCGCTGCTCCGAGGAACCGAGCCCTCCCATTCCCGGTTCCCCCGCCGGTAGTGGGGCCGCCACCCCGAGGAACCGAGTCGGGGACGGAGAAGCCGTGAGGCGGCGGTGCCTCCTCCGGCGGGCGCTGGAGGGGCGGCGCTGGAGTTTGAATGGCGCGGCGGGAAGATGGCGGCCTCACCTCTAACGGCACCGCCGCCGCCTCGGCCGTGGGGCGCCGCGGCGGCGGCAGCAGCACCTCGGGCGGCCCAGCCGCCTCCAGCGGAGCAAGGAAGGCCGCCCCGCTCGGCCCCTCCGCTCCCTGCCGGCCTGTGCTGAGCCCCCCGCCCGGCCTCGACCTTTCCCTGCGCGGCAGCGGGAGCCCCGGCACCGGCTCGGCAGGTACCGGCGCAGGAGAGCGCAGCCCCCTCCTTCCCTTCCCTTTTTTTTCCCTTTCCCCCATCGGTCTCGCTGGGCGAGGGGGAGCGGGGCCGCCCCGTTGGGCCTGAGGGCCACTGGCCTAGGAGGCAACGTGGTGCTGAGGCGGTGGTCCCGGGGCGGTGCTGGAAGGGGCCTGGTACCCTCTGAGCCTCTCCCAGCCCAGGGTGCGGGGCCTTCACCGCGGGGGCCACCGGCTGCCCTCGGGCGGGAGCACCGACCCTTCGCCCGGCCCCTTCCCCTTTGAGGGCGGGGGCTACAGCTGAGGTACGTTTATGCGAACAAGGGTGGGAGCATTCGAATACCCAAATGGAAGGATTTTCATGCTTAATTCCATGTTTACTTGAGGAAGGTAAGAAAACTTATGTTCTGTGCAGCCTCCTGAGGTCGGGCTCTTCGTTGCGTGTCACGGGACAGCAGGCCTTGTTCTTGACTTGGCCTCTAGGTGATACCATAATACAACATATTGGTATAGTCCATGTTTTTTGGTATCTGTGTCGGAGTTTAACGATGTTATTAAATTGATTCAAGAAGACAGTAAGCTGGTATCGCATCTCAAGGCCCACTTTAAGTGGTCCTGGTTGGTGCCCTGATACCTACATGATACCTGATGCCCTAAAGAAGTGTAGTAGGTATTTTTAAATACAACTTATTTATATATATATATATATATATGATGTTATATAACCATCTTGTGTGTGTGTATATATATGTTATGTAAAAATCTTGTGGCTAGATGTCGTATAAAGTGTTGATTCTAGATGCAATATATGCTTTACCAGCATACTGTACTCTTGAATCAAGAGAGAAATGAAGATGCCTACAGCATCAACATCCGAAATCAAGATACTGACATAATACGTTGGAACTTTATCTCCTATGCGATTTTTTTATCACTCTTTGAAAGCATTTACATCTCTTGACTTCTACTCCGGTCATGTCACATCTTCTCCTTGATTATGTTCTGCAAGATACGATTTTGTCAGCTCCTACAAATGGAGCCGGGCAAGGCAACGCACATGTTTCTGTGGGACAAATCCTCAAAGACCATTCAGTAAGCGGCACTGCTGTGTCCTACTGCAGGGAAGGGTTTCCTTTCAGAGAAATCTAACATCAGTTGCTTTCAACGAATTAAGTGTATCTTCCTCGTTTTGACTATTTCTTAGCATTTTTCTTGCAGGTAAAAAAGAGTTTAGTGTACTTGTGCTCATAGATCTTTAAGAACACTTAAGGCACAAATTTTCAAACTCATGTTCAGTGCTAATCTACAGATATTCTTCAAAGGGATGACTCATGTAATCCTTTACTTATTGTAAAGGATTGGTAGTTCATTGGTTTTGAAGTTAGGAAAGAAGCTTGAGATCCCACCATGTAGTTTTTTTTTTTTTTTTCCTTTGGATGTTTCCAAATCCTAATTCTGCCATATTAGTCCCATTTTACGGTAGAGAAATTGGTCTCCTCTAAGTTTCCCTTGGGAAGCCTGTTCAGCTTCGTGGCTCATTGCTGTTCTCCCCTGATGGTTTTCAACTTCGTGTTCAGCATTTCTGTAGTAATTTGATTATACAAAGTGAAACAAAGCTTTCAGAACTAAGCCATATCAGCTTTTTAATAAATTTATGGGGGAGAACGATCATGTGCCAGTGACACCTAGGTTGGGTTAACCTTAAGAAGGCACTTGAAATTTTTAATATGTTGAGAGTAGAAAGAATGGCGGGTCATGCGGGTTAGTATTTCTGATCTAACCTGCCCTTACGCTGTCAGCAATGGTGGGGAATTTCTTTTAGAATTTTTTGAATGTGCCAGTAGAAGAATGGGTGCAGTAGTGTCAGTACACACAATTACTTGGGTTTTATCTCTATTTGACAAAGTCTTTCATAAAATGCTATTATTGGAGCTATATGGTCCTGGGTGATCGGGGAGGCATTATGGTGGATCAGAAACTGTTTTCTGTCTCGGATGAGAAAATGGGACAAAAAGTTTGAGTTTTCTTAATGATTTGTAAAAAAAGGAGAAGAGGGAGGAAGCAGTGTTTGTAGCTGTCACAAAATTATTTAGGGTTATAAACATAAGAAATAAGTAGCAAAGAACTTAATTAAGCCAGAGGAACCGGCGATGTGGTGAAGATACTAATTGGTGTTGATAGACTGGAATAACACACACTGTGCAGAGTAGCTTGAGATGCTTGTTGGTTTATGGTTTGGTTTTTTTTTTAAATTAATCTGTAAAGCAAGAAAAAAGACTGGGGCAATTCTTTAATTTGTGAGGATTACTGGAGTCTCTGTAGCAATCATTTGAAAAGGAAAGAGCCTGGATAAGGATCAGATGGCAAATACATTGTAATGCTGTTATATTAATCAGTGCTGAAACTCTGTTTGAGTATGTATTTGGTAATGGCTGCTGTGTTTCAAAAGCAAATATCAGAGCAAGAGTTTGGTGAAGAAATAATTTGAGTGTGGAAAACCTTATAGGAGGAAAAATGAATATCACGAAAAGTGAAGAACGGTGAAACATCCATAGGAAATATTGATAAATATAGAGAATATAGTTTCTTGTTACCTTTTCTCGTAATACAGGAGCTTGTAGAGAAGTTTGACCTTTAGATATATGTGACCTTCAATTCAAGAATGATATATGACTTTTTAATTTTTTCTTTATTTTTTTATTTTCTCCCAAAGGGCAGTTAAATATTCCTGAAGACCAAGCAGAGAAGTTGCTCCTTGCAAGCTGGGGTCTTCCCAAGGCAGTTCTGGAGAAATACCACAGTCTGGGAGTAGTACAGATGTTTGAATGGCAAGCAGAATGCCTAATGCTTGGACAAGTTCTGGAAGGGAAGAACCTAGTTTACTCAGGTATGCAAACATCTGACAAAACCAGTCCCCCCTAACTTCTCCAGTGCCATTTTGGTGCTGAAGGGTGCTGATCTAGCAGATAAAAAAGCCAACGACTTATCTTTCCTGGAGAGACACCATTAAGATCTGTCCCATCACTGTATCCTAGACCTGGCTTGATGGACTCTTTTCCAGTTGTGAGGAGAGGCTTTTTTATTCATTTTCTCTGTTAATGTTCCTTTAGAAGATGGTAATTAGGAGTGAGCTAATGATGACTCTATTTTTTATTACAGACTATGTCAACCAGGAACTGAATGATAACAACAGTGTTAGATATAAATACTTTTGCAATTTTTATTTGCTGTCTAATTTTTTCAGTCCCTTTTTCATTTCTTTTCATGTAGTTTATGGGGGAGAGGTAGAACTGATGGACCAGAAATCTGTGGGAAATGACAAATTGGGTGTCTCTGGGACCAAGAAGGTCCCAGAGCAGCACTGTGAGGATGAAGAACTTAGATTAGGCTTGGATTTGAGTTTTATTTACTCGGTTCCAGAATACTTTGGGCCTGATTGCTGGGTAATGGCTGTCCCCCAGTAGGTGGCATCTCCTCTACAGTTTTCTGTGGTTGATAGATGGCAAGCAGCAATGCTCACCAACCAGGAGGGGTAAATATAGTTATGTGCTAGGTCAGTAAGGTGTTGGCTGAGGTCTTGTGTCCATTCAAGAAACTGTAGTGGTTTTTTTGTTTGGTTGTTTTTTCCTCTTGCTCATCTCTGAGCTGCTGTTGATTCTGGAGCAGAGATTAAAACATGAGCCTTGAAAGCATGATGGAAGAGGCTAGAGTAGAAGTACTTTGCAGTCTTCTTGACACTGCACGGGGTTAACTACAAATGTGGTTGTGAGGCTGGAAGAGAGGCATCAATTGAAGAGTACTGTCCCAAGTTCTATATGATGCTTGTTCTTTGTTTGTTTTTTTTTTTTAAACTTTAAAAGTAATTAAAAAAACCCCCTCAACTACTTTTTTTTTTTTTCTTTTTTTCCCCGCAAGCTCCTACCAGTGCTGGAAAGACTCTTGTTGCAGAATTGCTTATTTTGAAACGAGTCCTGGAGACTCGTAAGAAAGCTCTTCTCATCCTTCCCTTTGTCTCTGTAGCCAAGGAGAAAAAATGTTATTTGCAGGTAAGTAGCCTTCAAGGCAGGTAAATTTATGGGCTGCAGTTTTTGGGTCACATTTTTTAAATGTAACTTTTTGCGTGGATTTGAGGAAAAAAAATAAATGCCAGAGTTGTTTCAGAAAGGATTTGTAGGTAATTTAAAATCTGCTCTCATTCTAAGTGGGAGAGGAAAAAAAGAAAGTTTTAGACAAAAAGGGAAACTTGGAAGGATTTTAAGGAGTTGATTAAAATATTTTATTTCAACTTTGATTTTTAAAGCATTGTTACTTGCATTTATTCATAGACTTTATAATATACAAACTTTAAAGGAATTTTCTAATTAGAGATTGCGTCTGAAAAACTACAAAGGGAAGGTGTCAACATTATCTGAAAGGATAAAAGGATATTTTAGCTTTCCTTGGGGTGTTCCACAAGAATTTCGTGCCTTTGATTTCACTTTGACTTTGCTAAAAATATTTTCTGACAGAATGTGGTTATGTTTTGGCTTCCTCACCCCAGCTATTTCAAAGCAAAATTACAGTGGGAACACTCTTTTTAAAACAAAAATATATTTTTTTGAATGACATATCAAATATTGTTTTCATTAGCTAATATGTCAAAGTAACAACAATCACTAAATACAAATAAAAATCAAGAAGGCATTTTTGTTACAGTTTCTGACATTTAAAACCTGGGTGTTAATAAATAGATGATAGCTTAACCTTGCAAATTGCTAGGAAGTGCTACAAATTGAGCACGAAAGCTACTTTGTAGTGATTGTTAATGGGGACCTGCTTTTGTAAAACTGGAGGATTATTGATGATGTGTTCTAGTACTCCTGGCCTAAGGTTTGGCCATAACTGCCCATACTTGAAATCAAACGATATCCTACTCTTTTGGTTCAAGCATTTATACCTTTTTTTTTATAATGCAATGTGTAATGTGCCAAAGCTTTGCCACTGCAGTAATAAGGCACGGAAGAAAAGCTGTTGTTTCTTGACTTTCAGAGGGAGATGTGACATCTTTGGGCTTGGGGTCCCACATTTGGCTTTTGCCCAGGATTCCTCAGGAGCAGGCTTCTGGTATTATAAACTGTTGCACTGTGTGTTCTCTAACCTTTTTTAAAATAAATGTTTTTATACAAATGGTGGTCTCTCACCTCTCTCCCTGTCTCTTACTCAGTTATGTATGCTTTGTCCTGCAATGTGTACTGTGTGGCTTCTGCTTTGGAAATAAAAAGTGACAGTGGAAACAAACAAACAAACAAACAAAAAAGTAACAGTAACTGCCTGAGCCATGGCTTTAATCTGATCAGTTTGCATTATAAGTACTAGAAATGGTGGTTGTAGGATGCAGGTTTTACATGGTTCTAGCAGGCATTGGTCCAAATTCAGAGTTTAAACCTTGGCATGACATTCTTTATCCTTGAAAAACAGGCCCTGTTTCAGGAGGTGGATGTGAGAGTTGAAGGCTACATGGGAAGCATGTCTCCTGCTGGACGCTTCTCTGCCCTGGATGTTGCTGTTTGCACCATTGAGAAAGCCAATGGTCTAATCAATAGACTAATAGAAGAAAACAAAATGGACTCTCTGGGTAAGATACTGAGGCTGGACCATGGCTGGGGGTGAGGTTTGTTGCATACTCTGAGTACACCTGAAATCATGGGATGCTTTGTATTTGCTCAGTTCTGTTTGTGGCAGGCATGCCATATAGCAAAACTGAGCAAAAATTTTTCTTCCTCCAGAGCACCTCTGTTTTGGATTTAGGAAGGCAGTCAGGACTATTCTATGCAGCTCAGCATCTGGGGTGAGTAGATAGAAGCTGCAGGTTTTAATTTGTCCCACACGGATGACAATCCATGGGCAGCAATTAGCAGTGATTTCCACAGCTAGAAAATGTCTTGTAATTAAAGAAATTGAGTTAAAGGTCTGGAATATGTTTGAGTTCAAGAATGTATGTATTTTCATTTTTTGTGACAGAGATTGTGTACATGTGGTATCTCAGTTTTATCTTCATTTAGCTCAAGGAAGAGGCAGAATTGTGTTTGGTGTTCATCTGGGCCCAGATAAGTGGAATGGATAACATGGAGCTCCTCTGAGTAGGCATGGTGATTATTAGGAGGGCTGTGACATTCATTTCTCTCTTGTAGTTCACTTCTGCCTTCTGTCCTTGTAATGTAGACTTCTGGGTCACCATGGCCCTGATAGCCACTAGATAATGGTAGTATTCCTTTAGTATTTGGGAGGAAATATAGAACCTGAAGAAGCTCTATGTTTCCAGTGTGAACTTGGAGAGACATGTTTTCCTAGTGCAGTCAGAAGTTTGTTCTTTTCTTTGCCTGCTCAGTAAATATAGTCCCAGTTATAGCTGGCTGCTATTTTAAAAATATCAAAATTGGAAAGCTAAATGAGTTTTCATATGAGTTAGAAAACTGCTCTGAGATCTCCACCTATGAAACTGTTGTTCTATATGCATCTGGTGTCATAATATTCTGCAGCATTCTGCAGAATACTCTTCTGTATACCAGAAAAGATTTTTAAACATGAGAGAGAATAAGGGAAATAAAGCCCTTCAGGTTCTTTCCGAGAGTTTTATCATAATGCATTCGAACTGGGATCTCTAGGGGCTGGGTCACCACGCATGCTTTAGACTGCCAGTGGGCTAGAAGATGAGTGGATGACTGTGGCTGCAGCATTTTCAGCTCATTTCAATTAAGGTGCCTGCAGTCCAGCCTGATTCTTGAATGTGTATCTTCATCCCTTTCCCTGAGAGAGAACTAGCGATTGTGCAGTTAGTTATTTCAATATCTGGCTACTTAGTTCAGAGTTTTTTGGTTTGTTTTAAATAGAATTAGATTGGTCCTAGGTCATTACACAGGTTTAAGATGTATTGCTAGCACAAGGCAGGGAATGGGGTCATGGTATCAATATTTATGTTGGCTTGGAAGCATACTCAGTATACTGAAATGTATGGCTTAATGTTACTGTCTTTCAGAAGCTAGAGATAACCCAAATCCCTTTGGTTGGTACCTCTAATCCACCCCTACATTTTTGTTGTGTTCTCTAAGATGACTGTACCTGAGAAGAGTCACATAAATATCACGGTCAAGTGATTACAAGATTGAGATTGAATATTTATCCTCAACACTGATATCTCCTTAAAGCATGATGGTTTTCTTTCACCACTTGAAAACACTTCTGCTGCAACCCTCAGTTTCTCTTGTGCCCCAATATGAGTGTATAATTGAAATGGGATTAAAATGTTTTTGTGGGTTTTTTTTCCCTTTTCTTTATATGCTTATTTGAAATTAATTTCTAAATTAAACTTGTGTTTTAAAATCATCTTTAAAGTAAGAAATTGACAAGTTTTCTACTTGGAGATACATTTTCATTAAAGCTGCAAAATGCAAACATGAGCTGAAAATGCCAGTTTAACTGTCACCTAAAGCAAGCTTGTCTGAAACTGCAAGATTGTACCTCGTCTTCTAATTAATTCTAAATTTAGACTAGTTCGTAATGAGTGTGTTTCTTTTGTGATGAGTTATTGGGAGATGACTGCAATTCTGGCTGGATTCCATCTCAAGCTTGAGCTGTTCCTTTTGTTGATGTCAACCCCCTGCAGATAGCTCACATTGCCTTTGGAAATTGTTGGGAGGAACTCAAATCTTCTGCCTGGCAGAGTTCTTCTTTGCTGTATGAAGCAGTTAAAGGCAGTTTTGTTTTTAATTATTATATATATTTATATATATATATATATAAAATATTATTATATAACGTGTCAGGATATTCCTCTTTAGCTTCTTGACACTGACACTAAAGAAATTTTTAGGAAAGGGGATTAGAGAAGAATCTGCTGCCTTCTCAATGGGTCAGCTGGGAATGGATTTGTAATGTGCTGTTGTGATACTTGTTTCATTTCCTAATTTAAACTTGAAATTAAAAAATTACTACTTTAATTGTACTAAAAAAACCCCTACCAACTTAAATCCTCCCTGGTTGTCATTCAGAACTTTTTAGTTTCAAACGGGATGTTGACTTAAAGAAGGCTAGTTATTCTACAGTAAATATGTATGATAGCTGTCAGGTATTTTTTAGTAGGTTTATTTTCATCACACACACAAATGTTACTCATTTTCAGTAACGATGCAGTCTGAGGAAATTCTGGCCCCACTTGCACTCCTGGACTTGTTGTTGAGCAGAAAATACCATTGCATGCTGGGACCTGTAGTCCTCCTTGGCTGCAATTCCATTTCAGGATGAGGATAGCTGTGTGAAAAATACTTTTTGCCTGATTGCTCCTGCTTTGTTATCCCAGTGGGTGTGTTCCGAGCACTGCCTGAGGAGAGGAGAGCACCAGGCATGTGTGACAATCACATCTCACCAGCTTGCAGACTGCCAGGGCAATAGAGTACACAAGTTTAGTGTGGGTTTGGAATATATATTATAGCTGAATAGCAGCAGAAGGTATAGAACAAGTGACCTGTGCAACAAATAGTGATATTCCCTGTGCTTTGGCCAGTATGTACCAGTAGAACACTATACTTCAGGAAGGAAAATGTGCTGCTGATTGGCACAAAGACTGGAAAGGTAACTTGTATGAATTTTACTTTGGTAGATATCCGATTCCACTGTCCTCTCTCAGCCACTAGAAGCATTCAGACAGACCATTGTACAGGGAAGCAAGAAGAAGCATTTTCTGGTAGCTGAATAAATATGTATTTGGTGACCAATGAATTACCTTTTTTTTCTTTTTTTTTTTTTGTACAAGTTGAGCACAGAATAGAGGAAGTACAGGAAGAGAGAGGAGCTGGATGTGTGGGAGTTTGTAAAGGAGGCTGATGAAGCAGTGCAGCGCTCTTTTCTAACTTAAGGAGCTTGAAAGAGAAGGGGAGAGAAAACAGATGGAGAGAGAAGGAACATATGTAGGAAGGAGAGAAAGAAAATGAGACAGAAAAACAGCATTGAAAGAGATAATACAAGGTCACATTTGCCCTTAAGCTCCTGCTATTTTAGCTGTACCAGGAAAATATTACGTAGCTGCACCGAAGAGGAAAAAAATTCCACAGCAGCAGAACTAATGAAGCTTGGTGTCCCCTGTGCCCTGCTTTTTTTTGTTTAACCTTCCTTCAGCCTCTTCAATGTCCCTGTGACTGTCAGCTGGCCAGAAAGGGAACATACTGCTTCTAGTTGGGATGTGTGTAGGAGGTGCACCGGGTGGCTGAGTTGTAGGGGGCTCCCTGTTTTCTCCTCAGGGGAGACCCTAATCTGGTCTGTTTTCTTCAGCTGCTGATATTCGGAAAGCTCTTTAGACATTATTCTTGTCAGTATTCCTCCTCTTCTTACAAATGTGATGGAGGTGGCTAATAGATCAAAAAGTCATTTGCAGGAGGTAAGATGACAACAGAGCACTTGTGTAAGAATTTTTTTTTTTTCATTTGAAAGCCAAAGCTAAATAGTAGAGTTCATTCAGATTTGGTTAGTGAGAAAAGATATAATAGGAAGCAGGCTATGCCAGTGTAATTACATCCACTCTAGGATTTTTTTTTTGACATTACTGTATGAGTAAGAAGTGATGTTTTTAACTAAGACAGTGATGTCAACAAAGCTTTTGACTAGCTCATTTTGGGTGTTGAAATGTTTCTTTCTGGATACTCTGAAGCCTGGGGGTTTTTACTTGCACTAAAACTGTATAGATGCTGCAATACTGTTTTGTGTGGTGGCCAGACCAACAACTCAGCTTATTTATTTTTATTTTTTAAAAAGCTGATTGTGTGTGTGTGTGGTTGTGGGGGTTGTGAAACATCCTGACATTGGTCATGCTTTGTCTCAGAAGAATCAGTGGCAGAAGGAAGCCATAGTGGTGTTAGTGAGCACAGCAGTGTCTGTGAATATAAATTTTGATTCATCGTGGAAATATGAAAGGATTGAGGCTCTGTTCTTCGTTTGGAGTTTTGTCAGATATAACCCGAGTGCTTCTCTTTATCAGGAGTGGTGGTTGTGGACGAGTTGCACATGCTGGGAGACTCTCATCGAGGATATCTGCTGGAACTCCTTCTGACCAAAGTCAGATATGTTACAGAGAAGGTTGCAAAACGGTGGGTACACCAGGATGTCTGTCTTTTTAATGCTAAATTATGGATGGCTCTAACTATTTTGTTCTCTGAGTGACTGGAAATTTGGGTTAGCTCCAGGGTTTTTATGAGAGTGATGACCTAGACTATTTCGGTTATTAAGCTCTCATCACACCACCTCTCAGGGGCCTGCCATTGTAGTCAAAACCTCTTTTCTTCATGGTTTTCAATTTGTATGCTACCATGGGATTCGTTCTCTGAGGAAAAGAAATAAGGCTGAATCTTTCGCTTGCTTTTTTAGCCTATTTAAATTTTTTTGAAAAACTTTTGATTTCTTTTAAAGTTTTTGATAGCAGATTTGCCCTGCTTAATTTTTTGGTATTTCATAGAATGGGGTATTTATCCTACGGAAACATTCAGGTATTGTAGAAAGAGTTCTCATGCTGTTAACTTGTCAATGGTGAATTGATCAGAAGACTTAAGAAGATGTGCCAGTAGTCTGCTTTGTTAGCACTGCTCAGCGTGATCTGGGGTTTGTTTATAACATGCAATAGCCTACTATTTGTACAATTTCTTGCCTTTAGCACAACTGATGGGGCACTGGGGAACAGATAAGGTATTCAGAAGAGCTTTAGAGGCTTTTAAGAGTTCAGTATCTAGCTCTCCAACACCAAACTGTCCAGTGGCTCCATAGTGCTCAAACGCAGGTAAAGGCAAATGGAGGAGATGGTGTATTGATCATCTTAATCTTTATTGGTGTTACTGAGAGAAGAGTCAAAATCAACGGTTCCCTTAGCACCAGAAGCCAGATTTTAACAGTTTTCTCTGCTGCTTCCTGTCTTGTGAGTCATATCAGAGTAGGGCTAAGCTTAGACTACCAATTTAGAATCAGAATCATCTAGGTTGGAGGGGACCTTTATAATCATGGAGTGCAACCATTAACCTAACACTTCCAAACCCTCCACTAAACCATGTCCCGAAGCACCACATCTACACATCTTTTAAATACCTCCAGTCTTGATCCAGTCTGTCAAGATCCCTCTGTAGAGCCATCCTACACTCAAGCAGATCAACACTTCCACCTAACTTGGTGTCACCTGCAAACTTACTGAGGTTGCACTTGATGCCCTTGTCCAGGTCATTGATAAAGATATTAAACAGAACAGCTCTGGGGAACACCACTTGTGACTGCCACTAGCTGTATTTAACTCCGTTCACCACCACTCCTTGGGCCCCACCATCTAGCCATTTTTTTTCCCAGTGAAGCATACACCCATCCAAGTCAGGAGCAGCCAATTTCTCCAGGAGAATACTGTGGGCTTTATTAAAGTCAAGGTAAACAACATCTGCAGCCTTTCCCTCATCCGCAAAGTGGGTCATCTTGCCATAGAAAGAGAGAAGGTTTGTCAAGCAGGGACCTGCCTTTCATGAACCCATGCTGACTGAGCCTGATCACCTGGGTGTCCTGGATGTGCTCATTTTTCAGCACGTGAGGATGGCCTGCTCCTACACCTTTAAGACTTCCTTCTTGAAGAATGTCCAGCCTTCCTGGACTCCTTTGCCCTTCAGAACAGCCTCCTAAGGGACTCTGTCAACCAGACTCCTGAATAGACTAAAGTCTGCCCTCTGGAAGCCCCAGGTGGCAGTTCTGCTGACCCTGCTCCTTGCTTCTTTAAAAATCAAAAGCTCTATCATTTTGTGATTGCTATGCCCAACACATCCTCCAACCATCACATCCCTCACAAGTCCTTCGTTCACAGACAACAGGTCCAATAGGCCACCTTCCCTAGTTGGCTCCCTCAGCAGCTGTGTCAACAAGTTATCCTCAACACACTCCAGGAACCTCCTAAACTTAGTTCTCTCGGATTTAGTTGTGGGGGAACTGCCATTTTTACACTGGCTCTCCACCAGACATTTTAGCCAGTATTTCCCATCCTGGTTTCCAGGATCTGTCAGTGTTCTGGATCTAATCTCCGACTTTTCCTAACATTCTCACCCTAAATCCTGGAAGGTGGTACACTTCAGAGCAGTCTGAGTGGCTTTGCCACTCCTTTTTCCTTGGCTTATCATGTAGCTGCAGCACAGGTGCAGGTCTGCTCTCCGCTTTACTCCCTCGTGTTGAAGAAGCAGAAGGAAAAAAACATTTGTCAAGCAAAAAAAGAGAGATGCATCAAGGTATGTTCCTGGGATGACACAGTACTTGGGCCTTCACCATATAGGTGCTAGGGCCTGGATTCTACATCTCTTCATCATAGTGAAGTTGACAGTGGTTCCTTGTACCACTTAGTGACATGAAGGAGGTTGCTGCTCCTTTTGTTTTGGAATCCATTTGAAATTACTGGAGTTGAAGACCACATTTCCCCTCAAATGTGCTCCCAAGCCTCTGATGCTTCCACTCCAACCCTGTTATTTAATGGGAGATCCCTTGTCCAAAGTCTTTAAACATTCTCCAGCCTGACTGTTATCAGAATGACCAGTGCTTTGAAGAGCTTTTCAAGTGGTTAGCTGGACATCCCACTGAAGTATAAGATTGTGTCTTATATACAATTTTGTCTTATACACAATGGCACCCAGAGGATGTTCTCTGGTGGCCATTGCCCATATGAGTGCCCTTGGTTTTCCATGAGGCTTTCACACACCCGACCAAAATTCTGCAGCAGATTTTTCTCCTCCCTAGTCAAACAGTGTGTTGTGGAGCTGGAACACTTTTAATCCTTGAAGGTCAAAAGTTGCTATAGGGGGGGAAATCTTCAGCCGAGGTGGCAGAATCATAGTAGTAAATGCTTGAAGAGCTCGGGGTAAGAGAGAGTTTGTTTGACTCTCTACATCTTCCTTATTTCTGTCTTGTCAGTGACTGGCCTTTTTTACTTTAGCTTCTGTTTCCTCTCTCTTTGCCAGTATTACTAGGATCTTCTAAGAAGGTTCAGGCTCTTTCTAAGCTCACGTTGATTTGTTGGACCTTTTTATTTTTTAAAGACTCAGTATGTGGCTCAGTGCAATGCAAATGAGTAGTTTTCAAATATAGGCTTAGGAGCGTAAGAAACCCCATATAGTGTGGATGTAAAAGCCTGAATTAAAATATACATTTGGGTATCTAAATTAATGGTTTGTGTTTTCAGGTCTGTTAAGTGCCCATTACTTCTCACTGCCTTTAGTGGAAGCTGCTATTCAGCACTTAGAGAACTGAAGCTGCTTTCTCTTTGCTGAACTAAGAGCTTTGGTCCCAACTCTAGGAAGGCTTTAATCTATTATTATTTGTCCTGAAATTGAAACAAATGGAAGTGTTTTAATGAAGGCATTTAAGCTTAGAAAGACTGCAGTGGAGACTGAACCATTCCTGTATTTCCATGTTTTTGTTAATGGCAAAGAAGTAGTTGATTTATTTGTTTGTTTTCAGTTTCTCCAAATATGCAGTTAGTTTATTGCTGTTGTTACCTAAAGAATCTTAAAGTTTATATTCAAAATGATAAAAAGTTGAAATATTTTGTTATCAATATATAACCTGACATTGTGTTTGCTAAGAGTAAAGTATGTCTTGTTTCTTTGTCAATAATTTGAAAAAAAAATAGCTTTGCTTTTAGATGCTGGAAGGAAGTAGATTGAGTTAGTTTTTTTTTTCTGAATCCTGTTTTTCAGAATAGTAGCCTGTGTTGTCACAAATTCATTTTCTTTTAACCACTTCCAGACAGGTGAAGATGACCAGTCCTGGTTTTGGTGGGATACAGATAGTAGGCATGAGTGCTACCCTCCCTAACCTGGGACTCCTAGCCTCGTGGTTAGATGCAGAGCTGTACTGTACGGACTTTCGCCCCGTGCCCCTCAAGGAATGGGTGAAAATTGGCAGCAACATTTATGACTCCTCCATGAATTTAGTGCGAGAATTCCAGCCCAAGCTTCAACTGAAGGTAACAAAGCTCTTAAGCGGTGGCTTTGGGATAGGACCTTTTGTACAGCTAAAATTAAAAAGGCAGTTACTGCTATGTTTTTAATTTTTCTTTTAGCAGATGACATTCCTGACTTCATTGTTTATGTCATAGATTGTATCGTCAAACTGAGAACAAAACTGAGGTTTTTTTGTCTTCTACTGATTTGAACAAAAAACAGAACAAAACACACTCACGAAGTTCTTGAAGTTTCTTGAATCTTGAAGTGACTTGAAAACAAAGTTGCCTTTGCAATTATCTTGTTTCTGAGCACTTTACAGGTATAAAGAGCTTGATTCTCCCCTTACCCGCCACGCTATTTTGTGTCCTGTAATCTACTTCACTTTCATAAATGAAGGTATTTCCTGGTTAGGCCAAGGAATTTATGTTAATTGTTGGGAGAATATTTTGGTATTAACATCTGGTATCAAGTCTGCTTATATTAAACTGATAAATGATCTATTTTTGTCAGTAACTAGGAGGCAGATGTCCATCCTGATTCTTCTGAATCTGATTTCAGTCTTTAGTGTTTCTGTGCACTTGAAAAGTATATGAAAAGGCTAACATACTATAATGATTTGGAAGAAATGGGTAGAAATGGGAAATGTGCACTTCTTACTTGTAGGTTCTTTTTCTGTGGAGTCTTTGAAGGATAAATTCTCTCCTCAGTTCTTTCAACTGCTCTGTGTAATACTAGTGTAGTAATTGGATAATGCTGGCTGAATGCCAGCAATATTTTGGACTATTTTGCACCCAGTTCCTGTGTGCAAATGTTATGTTAGCAGTAGCATGGTGGCACAGCAAAGAAAAAGGATCCTAGAAACAAAAGGAAATGTTTGTGCAAGACTATCTATAAGCTTGTTTTTATGTGGTCATATTGAGAAGGTGATGTTGCATCTCCTTTTCTCAGTATTTTTTCAAGTAGTTGCTTTGGATAGGTACTAAATTAAGTGAAAGAACTAAACTAGGCTAATGACTCAACAGTTTAAGGGAGTTGGCTTATTTTATAAGACCAGGTGATCCTCTTGGGCTTGAAAGCCATTACTGGACCTTCAGACTTCTCTTCTGTGCCTCAGAGTGGACCAGAAAAAGGAACTCGATGACCTCACCACTTCTGCTGAATTTGGCTGACTGCTTACCAAGGTTTTGATGCATATATGCAGTTCTTCCTATTGCTCCCTTGTTTCATTTGCCTTTTATTATTTCTTGCTGTATGCCTACCTTTTCTCTCTTCCTCCTTTGGCCTGCTTCCTGGAAGAGAATCTGGCTTTGCCAAACAAAAGAGATCAGTTGCAGGAGCTCTCTCAGGATCCTAAAACCAAAAAGGCAAGCTGTAAGCAGTGGGGTTTTGCATGCACATCTATTTAAGTATCAGTAAAAGCCTTCCACTGTGCTCTGAGCACTTGCAGTCTTTGGCCAACAGTGCTCGTTGGGTGCGTCTTATTGGGATGCTCAGCTGTCACATCTCATGCTTTTAGTTCAAACATCCTACTTGATAAATCTTCCTTGCTTACTGCTGTAGAGTGATGTTTTACCTCAGGGTACTTCCTAATTCTTCTGCATTGCTCTTAGCCACATCATGGAGGTTGCAGTGATTTTATTATTTTTGTGTGTGTGTACTGTTTCATTCAGAAACAGATTTACGAAAGCAAAATGTAAAACTTTAGTTTTATTCATGGGATTCATGGGTAGATCTAGGGCTGTCCTCTACAGTGCGGTGATGTTAGTGTTGGACTTCCTAAAGCAAACGGTAATTATGGTAACAGTGCTCAGTCTTTTATGTTTGCTTCTCTTTCTAACTTGAAGACTCCTGCTGTGACACAGAAGAATGACAGCATTTACAAACCCCATTCAGCGTAGAGAGTGCATTGAAAATATTTTGTCTCCATTCAGGGAGATGAAGACCATGTTGTGAGCCTGTGTTATGAGACTGTTTGTGATGGCCGTTCAGTCCTGCTTTTCTGTCCATCCAAGAATTGGTGTGAGAAGCTGGCAGACATCATTGCCAGGGAATTCTACAGCTTGCAACAGTCTGAGAGTAAGAGAAAAGTAGTTAATAGAAGACTGTAGTATGCACAGTGCCTTTAAGGAAAAATAATTTTAGTAGAAACTATAAAAATATTTTCTTTCTCAAGGTTCTGTAAAAACCTCAGCCCTTGCCCCAGTTGTTGTGGACAGAGAAGGGATTGAAGAGGTTCTGGATCAGCTGAAGCGTTCTGTCTCAGGCTTGGACCCAGTGCTCCAACGTACTTTGCCATGGGGAGTGGCATTTCATCATGCAGGTATTCCTGAATATCTTGGTCTTGAATTCTGCAATGGTCAAATCATATGGGTTCTTTTTGCTGCAGTTACCAGCAATTTACCAATTGTTTTTTGAAGCCTTCTCTAGCTTATGACTGAGTTAAAGTATTTTGAGAATCTTATAGTTAGAGATTCTTTTATTGTGGCTTAAGACTTTAAGACTTAAGTTTGACTAACTTATGATAAATCTTCTCTGTTTTATGTTGGATAACAGCAACTTTTTAAACACAACTCTTTTGTGTGTGTGAGAAATGCCTGAACGATTACCTGATTGCAGCTCAAGCATTTTTCAAAGGCTTGTCCCTAAAACTGCCTGAGTATTTTAGAGCAGTTTTCCTCAACTTAATACTTGAATATATGAGTAAATAGAAGAAGTATAACAACAAAAATAAAAATAAAAGGAGCATGTGCCATAAAAGCTTCTGACTAGTTTTGTTTTGGTTTTTTTTGTTTTGGTTTGGTTTTTTTTTTACTTAAGTAGGTAATATTGTGTGTTACCTGTTGATCCATTGAGAGAAAGCACAGAGTCTGGAAGAGAGAGCAGTAGCTATGGCATTAAATATGTAGGGAGAACAATTCCAAATTCTTAGAGTGTGGATTTCTTTCTCAAGAATAAAATTGGCCTGAAGCCCTCAAGGAAATGTAGAAAGCTACATATTAGACCTGTAACCTAGAATAGAAATAATGGATTCCAGGGTCAGGATGGTAACTAACTAAATCCTAGATCCCTACTGTGTTTGTTATATGCAGTTTTCTTCTTTTTATTTTATTTATTTATGTATTTACTTGCAGTACTTGTAGATATGTAATAAATAGTTGTGTTAGCAACTTAGAAAAGCTAGTTTATAACTATTACTGTCAATTGAACAATGAAAGCTTAGTGGTAAAATTTTGCTTCACTTGTGATTGGAAAGAAGTTAGCTGAGGTAGTGTTGTGAGTCTAGTTCCTAACACTGAAAGATGAACTTTCATTGTTTGTTTATTGTTCTCCTTGCTCGATAGTAATATTATTAGCTCTTAAATGCAGTCTCACCATTACTAAGTTTGCTAAAAGTCATCTCTACTCAGGTCTTACTTTTGATGAACGGGACATCATTGAAGGAGCCTTTCGCCAGGGCTTGATTAGAGTCCTAGCAGCGACCTCCACGCTCTCATCTGGAGTGAATTTGCCGGCACGCCGAGTAATTATACGAACTCCCATGTTTGGTGGCAAACTGCTGGACATTCTGACTTACAAGCAGATGGCTGGAAGGGCTGGCAGGAAAGGAGTAGACACAGAGGGTAAGCAGAGTCTTTATTAACATTCTCTAAGAAGGGTGTTAACCTGATTAAATCCAGGGCAATGCTTTGCAATTAGCGACTAATCATGACGAATACCTTTGGAATTCAGTATGATTAAGTTAATCAAGATGAATTTGTTTGGTATTAATGGGGTAAAAATTGTAATTCCCAGGGGATTCTTTTCACTGCATGAGACTTACTTTGATATTTGCATGTCAGTTACTTCAGGAATGGGCTATTTTCTCCTTTGAATTCTTAGCTTCTAAGACTGTGCTGTTCATTTGCCTTAATTCTGTGATCCATGGTCAGTTTACTAAAGCATTTTACAGTTTCAGTGAGAAAATTTACACTAAACTCTCGTTGGATAGGCCTAAAATGTAAGAAATGAATTTAAAGTCTACAACCATAATTTGACAAACTTCTTCTGTTGTCTGAAGTTCTGATTTGGATTTATTAATTTTTCACTAAATTTAAACATGACTTTTATAGATCTTGAAAGTAGTAATGTGACAGAGAGACAGAAATATGAACAGTAGTTCACAGATGATATGGCGTCCTCATGCATACAGTGGCACTGATCAATGTTCGACAAAAGAATCCTGCCTGTTATTTTAATTTGCAATGGAAATTTATCTTCATGTGTGATATTTGGAAAAATTATTTTATGAACTATAAGCAGAGTAGAAAATGAGAAGTTCAACAGAAGCAGGAAGTGGGATTTGCCCTACTGATGGTTTGATTGGTGCTTGCTGGAACCCTATGTATGCAGACTGTTCTTACATTTAACTTTCTATTTTTGCTGGAGTAGCATAGCAACAGAGCATTTTGCGACCTATATCTCTGTGAACTATCCCTATGTGTTAAAGAAAAGGGCAGCTGCATGCTATATTTTGAATTTTCCAGACTTTGTCATTTCAGTGTAGCTGGCAGATGTAAAATTACACTATTCCTTGTTTCTTTCTTTCCCCCCCTTCAAGTTACAATAATTAGTAGCCTTTTTTTGACAGTTCTGACGTGACTGTGTTTGCACAGTAAGCAGTTGATTTTATGCTGATGAGCTTCATGAATGTGCCATTTTTTTCCACTCTACAGAGTCTTTTGGATGAAAACATAAAGCTACATTAGCAGCTGCTACTCTTTCACAGGACAGCAACTTCAGCTGGAAATTATGCCTTATGTGGGTATGAAATTCAGCTGACAGAAGATAAATGCTGTTGGGTTGATTTCTTCCTCCCCTCCCAACATTGTAGTGTTGGATGGTCTCAGGTTTTGATTTTTTAATTTTTTTTTCCTCTGATTTGAAGGCAATTTAAAAACATCACTTTAGAAAATTAAATTGGATTATTTTTGCATTCATCAAAACTGCCATGTTCCCAAGGTGAAATAGGTAAAACTGTTCAATATCACTGAACAATCCCAAGAAATACAATAGAACCTTTTTTGCTTTTAATTGAAATTTTATGCCTAGATAGCCAGAGTCTTCTGGTGTTTATCTAGTAAGTCTGATGTTAACCTTGACTTCCCTTCCTACCTCAAATGTTCACCAAGAGATCTTAGAATAGCTTAGTTCCTTTTTTTTTTTTCCCCCTACTATTTACTAGGCTTCATTTATTGGCTATCTCTCAAGTTCTCAGTGGCATCTTGGGAAAGGGTTTCCCCCAAGTCTTGAGTGACTGTCAGATAATGTAGAGCCAAGTGGATACCCATCTTCTATTAGATTTATCACACTGAAGAGTCAAAGGTTTCAGAGGGAATTGTAAGTCACATCAGAACCCAAATATGGAATGAGTGACCATTCTTTATTGCTAAAATTAAAATTCACAAAACAATGCTTACAGGCGGTTTATCTTCTGTACTCTCAGCTCTGGCAAAAGCACATGGTCATCAGATGTCAGTTTCTCCTGGCAGGAGAAAAAAAATCCCAGAGACACATCCTCTGAGCATGTCTTTCATCTTGTAATTTATATAATCATGTTTAAGCTGCATGCAGTTACTCACCTATACAGCATTTCTGGTATGTATTCTGATCATTACGTTTAAGTGCAGTTGTGTTTTCATTACCTCTGGATTTGCTAATTACTGTAGCATTACCGCAGCTACGGTTTTATCATAACTTAAAATTCCTAAGATCTTATGAAGATACTCACTACAAAATTACCTTGGTGTACAAACTATGTGCACTTATATCTTATGATAAGTTTATGATAGCCTGCTAGTATTTACTGTCCAGCTAATCCAGATCTAATGCTCTCTTCTGAATCAAAGGGAAGCTTGTCCTACCCATAATTCATTTATCCTGTGGCAATTGGCAAAGCTTCTAACTAGCTACATCTCCCAGGGACCCAATGTCTTTGTCAAAAAAATCTCCTTTATGTGAACACTGCATTTTCCATGGGTAATCTGTACTATTATCTCATTAATGGAATTGGCCCATTATTTTTTTTTTTTTTTCATGGCTGTGCAACCTTTTTTGTCTCCCACAGAATTTCAGTAGTTAGGGATTAACTTAACAATGTCCTATAGAGAATTTTAAGGTAAGTTATATTCAGATGTACTTTCAGTGGAAACTATTTATGATACTGAAGATTTTATGCATATGTATATATATACATATATGCACACACACACACATGTATATATATACAGAGAGAATATATTCAGACAATGCAGAGTTACTTAGATTACTAACTTTGGATTTCTGAACTACTTTGGTACATGTGTTATTCCCTTTTGGAAATGGAAGCTGGTTGAATTAGACTGTCAAAGTGTTGTGCAGCTTTTATGTTTTTTTTTGCTTTTAAGAATCTTTTCAGCTTAATAATGTAGTGCAGAAGAAAAATTGATGCCACTGTGTATTATAGTTCCAGTCAATTCCAGAACAAGAAGCAAGAGTGGTTCAGCAACAAAGCAGGTGCACAGAAGGGCTATGGAAGCTCTTCAGCTAATTTGGCAAGACCCTGACCAGCCTAATGTAACTTTCAAGTTTGCTCTGCTTTTAGTTCTTTAGTATTATGCACCTGTGGAGTTCTTACATAGCAATGGACATACTGTTCAAGATTACAAAGGTTTTTCTTCTTTTTATTTATTCAGCTTTTTAAAAAATACGTCCTTGATCAACTCTATGTAGTTATTACAGTGCTAGGATACAATACTAAGGTCATTAATGTATTTGTTTGATTGATTTTTGTTTGTTTTCTTTTTTTCTTGTCCTATAGGTGAGAGCATTTTAGTTTGTAAGCCCTCAGAAAGATCAAAAGGAACTGCTCTACTTCAGGGATCTCTCAAGCCTGTTTCCAGCTGTTTGCTTAGAAGAGAAGGGGAAGGTATTGCTTCTAGCATGAAAAGAGCAATACTTGAGGTACAGGACACATGGAGAGGGATTAAAACTCTGCTTGCACCCTTGTAATTGTAGGATGGTTTCTTTTGTGACACCATCAAAATTTCTTCAAATTTTCTGTGCATTTTCTTGTTGTTCTATTTCCTCCCTTGTCAACCCAAGCAGCTTCGGAAGAAAGTTACTTGGGTCTGCCAGCTTGCTTCAGTATTCAACATTTTGTTTGGTATGTTTCAGCCTCTGCTTACTGCAGATTAGGACATGAGCACACTCAAACAAGGGTTACTGAGCTTTGCTTTTGCATTTAGATATACTCAAACTGCAGGCAGAAATAAGTGTAATTCTTCATGTGGGACCTGACAGTCTTAACTGGGAGATGCTTGTAAATTACTGATCCCGGAGGCTTTGTAGGCTCAATTTGGGCCATAATGACATTTGTAGAACACTGTAGGGTCCCTTATTTCCGCCTCGAACTTACCTACCTTTTTTGCACAGAAATGATTGAACTTTTGTAAATGCGTTTGGATGAACAAAGAGGTGTGGTACCCAATTCCTTCCCTCTAGCCTGCCCTCCTCTTTAGTGTTAAAAGAGTGTTGTTCCACATATGTGAGCCTGTCTCCTTTTCCAGAGTTGCTTTTGGGCTTGAGCTGAGCTTCGACTTTTTAAATACACAAACATTTGCTTTAATGCTCCCACTATCTTGTGAAAGCTGCTGTGGTACTTAGAACTTGGTAATTATTCCATAGATTTTTAATTTTTAGCAGACCAATGGAATTTCTAAATGTATTTTTCTGCATAAGAGCTATATAAAAGATGGTGTTGCTTTATAACATGAAAAAAATCCGTTGAAACCATGAAAGTAAGTTTTTAATTAAAGACCTTGCTATCTCAAGGAAGAGACACGCGTAGAAATGACTCACAAGGAAAAAAGATCACTCTCAAGCAGCAAAACAATGATGGGGGTACAGCATTCACATTTATTAAGAGAAAACCTCAGTATGCTGCAGTGCCTTAGGAGAACTCTTCCTTGTTTGGTTTTTGTCTTCAGAAAAATGCAGTTTGTGTTCTAACCTTTTAAAAATATTTCACAGTGTTGGCTAAGCAAAATGCCTTGGGCTAGCCTCAAATCTAAATTGCTACTATGTCTATGTTTGCTATCAAAATAATATTTTATAATTTGTTCTTTCCCACAGCTTAGTCCTCTTACTTCTACCTAAGAAGTCTAACTCCTTGCCAAGAAAAGTCCTTAAAGTTGCTTTGCTTGATGTTCCCCTATTGAACTGTTTCTTTAAAACTTAGATATCCGATGGATCAATCTCTTTGATTCTCTGATCTGATATATCCATCCTACTGCTTCTCTGGCAATAACATACAGTTTTCTTCAACAGATCATAGTTGGGGGAGTGGCCAGCACTCCAGATGATGTACAGACCTACGCTTCTTGCACTCTTCTTGCATTCAGCTTGAAAGAAAGCGAGTGGGGAATTGAGAAAGCACAAGACAAAGCGCAGACTGGACCTATCGAGGCTTGTGTGGCGTGGCTGCTGGAGAATGAATTCATTCAGGTTCTGGAATCTGGCAATGATGTCAAAGGTAACACTGGTGTTCTTCCCATGGATTACCTCTAAGACTGATGCATCCTAGTCTACAAATTCCCAATCTTTAAACAAGGCATACTTTTACTACAGAGTTTGTGCACATGATTTTTGTCTTTCTGAAGAACTAATATGTTTTAAGAGTGCAAGTCTCTTCTAGAACTGCAACTACATAGTTGCACTTTTCCTGATTTTTGGCTTTTTTCTTAAGATGTCTGAGGCTCTTACAGTAAGAAACACCATTACAGGTTGGCTTGAATCTCTCTTTAAGAAAAGATGATAGGACATACTTGGTCTTCCTAAGAAAGAAGTACTTAAAATGATAACTCCTAGGTAGGATGGCAGATGGGATTCCACAGTTCTTTGTTCAAATAGCTATCACAACTGTTAGCCTGGGTAATAAAAGGGATTCAAGCTTATGAACTGGCTTCTGAAAAAGTCTAGTTTAGACTTAGGCAAGTCTAAATCTTTTATTATTTCCATTTTTCTGTCTTCAGAATGGAGAAATATGCTATTTCTTCTTGAAAAAGCAGTTAGGAAAAGTTAATAGAATTAATATCTATAAAATACATTGCAACCTGAAAACAAGATATAAACTTGCACTGAAATGTTTCTCTGTGGTGTGTGTTTTGTTTTTTTAACAGTGACAGTTTATCATCCAACACATCTTGGCTCAGCTACTCTTTCCTCTTCTCTTTCACCTACTGAAGCCATGGAAATCTTTGCGGACCTGCAACGAGCTATGAAAAGCTTTGTTCTGGAGAATGATCTGCATATTGTCTATGTGGTAGGTTCCTCACTCTGTGTTTTGTATTTTCTACTGCCAAAACTGAGGAAAGGAGAAAAAGCACAGTGCAGAGTTCTCATGGGCTCCATGATCATGGTTTTTTTTTTTGTGCTTTGCTTAGCTCTTCCTTCATGAAGAAAAGTTTCTTAATTGAATGTTCTTCAGAACTAGTCTGTTCTATAGTGTCTATTCTGTAAGCAGGTGCTGCATGTCCATCTAAGCTTATTGTTATCACTCCTAACTTGGAAAGATTTCAGAACTTGGTAATTTTTGGGGGTAGAATAATGGCATTTTTTACGAGATGCTTGAAGTTAAGACACATTGGTTTTGTTGTGTTTGAGATCAGCAGGCTGCATCTCAGATTGCTTTTGGAGGCTCAGAAAACTTGGAGTTTTAACATGTGTTTTCACAAAAAAAAAAGCCTCAGAGAACACTGCTTTTCTTCAGTTCAGTAACAGTGAAGTTCAACTCTGATTTAGTTTACTTGCTTGGTAATGATGCCAGGGTTAGAGGAAAGAGTGTGATTAATCTTTTTGAGGGGGAAGTGTCCCAAAGTTTGTCAAGATTTATGTGCACGTACACTTGAAAAGCTAAGCAATGCTGTTTAAGAACTTTGGAGAGGAAGCCATGAACCTGTGAAGATTAATGGGGAAACAAGATGGAGTTGCAGTGAACATCTTAAGATTCATCGCTGCCAGAGGCCCATCATCTGAAATTGGACAGTTGTCTCTAGCCTCCTTAAGTATAAAGTGGATTCTCTTTACCAGGCAAAATGGATATCTTGCCTGAGGAAAAATCTTCACTCCAAGGAGCATATGCCTGCAGTTACAGTAGTTCTTGAGCTAGGAAACAGGGGGAGGCAAGAGACTGAGAGTGGCTGTCTGTCTGCTGTGTTCATTAACCTAGCTATTGGCTCAAACTGTTCTGGTTTTTCTTTTATTTTTTTTTTTTCTTCATCTACTAGTGTTCCGTATGTCCTGATATCTGCTGTTTTAGAGGATATTATATTTTGTTCTATTTCTACTAGGCAGTAAATTTTTCCCTGTTTTCATCTCCAAAACAGAAAAAAAAAGAGATAAATCTTGTTCATGTGCTTAGATAGAGATGGTTATGGCAATATATGTTTATTTACCCTATACTTTTTAATTGCAGCAGCTTGTCTAATGTTATTTTAAATCAAGTACACTGTTGAATGTGTTGAATGAACAAAATGTTCTTGATTTTTTTTCCATTAAGCTTGCCTAAAACAATTTCTTGCACGTCTGTTCATTTTCCAGGCTGAAGGTTGGTTTAGTTTTGGTGGCTGCTTTTTTTTTTTTTTTTTTTTAAAAGAATTACTCTCCATGTGTTCCTTATGGGCTACAGAGAAATTATCTGCTATAATGCTTCTTAATTCTCTTAGGCTTGAACATTCTGCTTGTACAAATATGGGACTGAATTCTAAAATAATAATTCCTTGTATTTTAGGAAAGTTGATTAAAACAAATACATATTTGTTAAGCTAGGAAAAGAGTTTTCTTTAAAGAATAAACCCCAACCATCTAATAACAAAAGACAAACCTTAATGACCCTTGTTCTCAGCAGATGAGAGGGAAAAATGGATGGTTTACAACTACGTAGGCATCTGGTATTCTGTATTATGCTAAATGCTCCTCAGCAAGTGTTAGTTATTTCAAAATAATTAATCTTAGAGTTTATCAGTACAGATATGAAGAGGTTTTGTCCCCTCACACTGAAACTGTCTTTGTGCTGGCTGAACGATAACAGAATTGTTTTTCTTTATAAAATAGTGTGTGACTGCTCTGGATGGCTTTTTTTGTTAGTGTTAATAAAAGCTGAGATTTCTTGTATCCCAGGTAAATGAAAGCTTCAGTGAGTTCTGGCAAAATCTATGTTCCCTCCTCCTTTATCGGATTTTGTGGCAGTGGTTAGTGTGGTTGCTTGTGGTTTCAAGAGGCTGATAGATATCTGTTAGTTTGTTGGGTTTTTTTTTTAATATAAAGCTTTGTTTTGTTAAAGGAGAATAAAGATGCAGCTTAAAAATCTTTTAGTGGTTTAGAATTAAGGAGTAATCTGATGAAGATCCCGAATTGTTTAATCATTAGAGTACCTCTATGAGTCACATCTTATCAGTATAAATATTAAAAAAAACTAGGTTAGAAGAGCTTTTACTTTCTTCAGGGTACATGGTTATGACTCAGTGCCTCTAAGTAGTGCGTAGGATGCTCTAACGACATTCCCTCGGCTGTATTTTTGTTTACCCAGAATTCTGTTCTGTTTATTTCACTGAAAGATGTTTTGTTTTGCATTGTCTTATTTTCTCTAGGTCACCCCAGTATATGAGGAGTGGACCACAATTGATTGGTATCAGTTTTTCTGCTTATGGGAGAAGCTGCCTGCCTCAATGAAACGTGTGGCCGAGCTGGTGGGGATTGAAGAAGGCTTTCTTGCTCGCTCTGTAAAGGGCAAAATCATAGCTAAAACAGAGAAACAGCATAGGCAAATGGCCATCCACAAAAGGTAGCCACAAATGTGTGTGAACGTGCAAAGACTAGAGGTTATAATATGTGGAGTGGATGGGTTCTGTGTCTGTTTTCAGGAACTGGCTCTCTTGCTGTATGAGCTGATAGCTCAGAGAACCTGGACCTGGTCTGCTCTAGACTGTGAACACTGCTGGCACAAGATGTTTTTGCTGATGATTTTGGAAACCATCTTCTCTGCTTCTTTTGTAGGCTATGATGTGTACCATTCTGTCCTATGCTATCCCAGTGCATTTTGCCATGCCATGTGTGCTAATGTGCCCTGGATGATAATTTTATTTCCATATATACTTCTACAGGTTTTTCACCAGTCTTGCTCTTCTGGATTTAATCAGTGAGGTTCCCTTAAAGGATATGACCAAGAAATATGGCTGTAGTCGTGGCCAGCTTCAATCCTTGCAACAGTCTGCTGCCACCTATGCAGGTGAGTTGTCTGGGCAAAATACCTCAGGAGTCTTAGGCTAGTCTGTTTTCTTTCCTTCCAGATATGTGGATAAAATAGCCACAGCGTGGTACTAACAACAATTGGTCTTGTAAAACCGCTTCCATCTTTATAGCTTAACCTGTGGTTTCCCCCTGCTTTGTGATGAAACCACAGTGTGTGCTGTGGGAAGGGGGCCAGCTGAGTTGAATCAAGCAGTGCTATACCATGCTGAAGTTTGTGAAAATCATCTGTGGACTGTACAGAAATGTACTTTGTTCAATACTAAGCATGGAAATAAGTACAAGTCCATTCCGAAGCTTTGCTCAGGAAAGAGTACCTTTAAGCATGGGTAAAGTTTGGTGTCTCTAAGACTTAGCATGGCTTTCTCTTGGTTGTAAAGTTAAAGGCCAGAAAGTATTAACTTATAGTTTTCAAAATGGAGTGAGTAGTTTCTGGGTCATTTATCACCAGATAACAAGAGGTCAGATAGCTGTCACCTGTAACTTAAAAGGGATGTGTAGGAGTAGAAGTAACAGCCCACCTCATGACTAGGATATAACTTTTTTTTTTTTCCCCTATTGCCTCAGTCCTCCATTACTACATAAGTGGTCTTCAATTTTTAAGACAGTTTTAGCTACACTTGCGAAACCCTACGTGTGGGTTGCAGCATGAGTCAAAGCCCCAAAATGAAAAGGTCACACTAACTGATGCAGAGTAGTTTGAATTAATTCTGGTAGTATAAATAACTTTTTGTTGTAGCAGTTTCATAATTCTCTAATCCCAATGTTAATAATTTTCACAAAAGTAATTTGGGAAGTAAAATGAACTGTTGACGTGACACATAGTTAAGAGATGTGATAAAAGTTGTATTCTATAATAACTGTAAAAATAGCTAGGGATGCCATGTCTTTCAGTTATTTTCATATTCTGTAGATGCAATCTGTGAGTAAGAAACTGTCTTTTTGCTGGTCTTTCACTCCTCCTGTGTGCTGGGGACTGCAGTTGTAACCTTTATCATAGGCTTTGCCACTACCTCTGGTGCTCTGAAGTTCTGCAGGCCGAGTTCTGCTCTCATGGACATCAGTGTGGCTTTCCTCAAAGATCCGTGGCTTCTCTTATTGCCTCTCATCACTGCCTTTTCTGTCTTCTTTTCTTCAATGTGTTTAGTTCATAGGAACTGGGATTTAAGACATTAATGTAACTTCTGTGTTCTAGGAATGGTAACGGTTTTCTGTAATCGACTGGGCTGGCACAATATGGAGCTGTTGCTCTCTCAGTTCCAGAGCCGCCTCACTTTTGGGGTTCATAGGGAACTTTGTGACCTGGTACGAGTGTCTCTGCTGAATGCACAGCGTGCCAGGACACTTTTCAACGCTGGCTTTGTCACAGTGGCTGGTCTTGCTAAAGCCAATCCTGATGATGTGGCAACTGCTCTGAAGAATTCAGTACCATTCAAAAGGTGAGAAATCAGTAAGTCCAGAAGACAAGTAAAGGAGTTTGCTTATAAGGTGAAGGATTATGTGATGAAACCTGTAATAAAATATGTCAACCTTTTGGGATTTGGTGCCAAACATTAGTTAGAAATAACTTGTATGTTTCTGTGACTGATCGTAGTTATTCCATGATTATTTTGAAATTAATAGAAGCATCTTTTATTTGCAGCATAAGTTTGTGAGACCTAAATTTTCTTATTCCTCTTTTCAATGCACTGTTTACTCATGGGTCAATTGAGTAAATTGTTAATGCTCCGCCGTGTGATCAAAGTTGATATGTGTACACAGAATCTTCATGGTTGGAAGGCACCTTTGAGATTACCCAGTCCAAACATACACACATGCACACAAAAAGCGCCACAAAACAAAACACCCAACCCAACAATCTCGAGCACTAGAGCATTCCCTGAAGTGCCATGTCTACACCTTTCTTAGACACCTCCAGGGATGGTGACTCCATCACCTCCCTGGGCAGGCTGTTCCAGTGCTTGACCACTCTCTTGTAAAGTAATTCTTCCTAAAATCTAATCTAAACCTCCCCTGCCGAAACTTCAGACCATTTCCTCTGGGTCTGGCATTATTCCCTTGGGAGAAGAGGCCAACACCCACCTCTCTACAACTTCCTTTCAGGTAATTGTAGAGGGCAATGAGGTCTCCCCTCAGCCTCCTCTTGTCCAAACTAAACATGCTCAGTTCCCTCAGTCTCTCCTCATATGACTTGTTCTCCAGACCCCTCACCAGCTTGGTGGCTCTCCTCTGGACATGCTCCAGCACTTCAGTGTCCTTCTTGTAGTGATGATTTGTTACTGTATGTCATGTGAGGTTCTCTTGTGATTTTCATGTTAGTGCAACAACAAACTTCTTTGATCAAGTGCTTGTTGGACTGTGCCATGACAACTGCCTGGTTCATGATCCTTTTTTCTTTGGAAAACAGTGCATGGAGGAGGATTGATTCAGATCTGGATCTTGCCCTAGTAGGGAGGGCACAATCTGGGGTACATGTTTGGAAACAGAACCTTGGGGACACTTCTGGGCTATGCAGCCAGCAATATCTTTTGTTGACATCAGTTCACATATAGAAAACTGAAATAGTTTTTTCCTGTTAGGTGCAGTATAGTTTGGATATAGTGGTTCTATGAAGCTAGGAGTTTGTGGAGCTAATTGAAATGGGAGTGGAGCAGAGTAGTGTCAGGTCCTTGTGTTGTTTGTTATTTTCTGCATGAATGTTTACATCTGTCTGTTAACTTTCCCCCAGCGTTCGAAGGGCTGTGGATGAAGATGAAGAATCAGCAGAGGAGCGTCGGACTGTGCGCAGCATCTGGATGGCTGGAATGAAAGGCTTAACTGAAAGAGAAGCAGCTTCCCGCATTGTGGAGGAAGCCAGGGGACTTCTCCAGCAGGATTTGGCACTTTTGGGAGTGCATTGGAACCCAGAGTCTTCTCTTGAGACTGATACATCCTCTACATTCAGCAGTGAGTCGGAACTGGAAGACAGCCTAGATAGATCAAGTGGAGAGCAGTCTTCTGAGTCTTCAAGGGTGTTAAACAAAAAAGGGTGCAGAGTTCAACATCGTAATGGCCCTGGTTCTCAGACTGGAAACTTATCAAATATTAAAAAGGGATATAAAAGGCAACTAAGCGGCAGTACAGAAAACTCCAGATCTGAGAGTGAAGTCCCAGGCAATGATGATATTGTGTACAGTGCTAGAAAGCGTCCAAATATGTGCAGAGATAATGAAAACGTAGAAGGAATTTCTCTGGTCAACACCAAGATGGATTCCAGGAAAGCAATTCCGGAGATCCCTAGTGAACAAGTTAAAACACCAATACTGAGAACAAAGTGTTCAGCATCTAGATTGATAAAAAGTACGGACATGTATTTAAACCGATCTAGAAACAAAAATACAATTTCCAAACTGCAGAGATCACTTCTTGAAGATTCAAATATGCTCAGCATAGACATACAAAAACTGCCTGCTTTCCACCCCGCTATCTCTACAGATAATTTTTTTTCAGACCAAAATAATAAGGAATTTATGGAAACAAGGTCTGTAACTCGTAAAGTCTCAAATCCTGTACAGATGCAGGAAATTAATTTTGGGAGGAAAAATAAAATGGAAGGATTATTTACAGAGCCTGCCACCACTAATGAAGGCAGGCCTAAGGGGAGAGCATGTTTTCAGGCACCTGTTACATTGCAGGGTACTACAAACATCAGTGAGGAGACACACAATATTGTAGGAAGTCTATTAATACCTAGTAGTGCTAGGACACAGAGAAATGAAAATACTGATGTTATGCAGAATAAAATTAATAAAACTGATGCAAGCTCTGCTGAAGTGATGACTGGTAGGCAGCAGATGGCTTCAGACGCAGAACATGATAATGTAACTGCTAGCTGCTCTGGAAGTGGAGATACCCATCATGGCAGCAGGATACAGAAGCCTGTGCATTTTTGTCCTGGTGAGAGTAAATCCTGCCATATTCAGATTCAGAATAGTAGGAAAAATGGAAGCAAAAAACCCAATGGAATATTGTTACAAGCTGGAGCACTGCAGAAAGCCAACTGTCATCCTAAGGAATTTCTGAAAGACTCTCTAGTAAAATCCAGAGGTGTTTGCAAAGCAAATGATGTCCAGAATGGTCCATCTTCTAATCTGCTTTCTAACTGTAGAGACTTTGAAGAGAGCTTCCAGTTGGATACTCAAACTGAAATGATAATAAAACAGGAGGGAGCAGCTGGAATCTCAGGACAGCAGGGAATGCAAGGTTCAGGACTGGCAGCAGGATCACGACAGGAAATCTCCAAGAAACTAAGCACTTCACGGACTGAGAATGCTACTGATGAAAGGCTGGCTGCAACAATTAGGAAACTGGGCTTATCAAGTCTAATCACAACAAATAACATTACAAAAAACACAGCTCAGCACTGCAGTAATAAAGTTTTGGAGTCTGGAGGCCTTGTTTTACAGCCCATGGCAAAGGAAATAGAATCTGCACCTTGCCTTAAAGACAGCGATTTCTCTGTGACTGACTCCCAGCTACACAGTTTTCTACAAGATTACCAGACCCAAAATTCAGTGAAAGGGGAGAGTGTACCTAAAGACCTTAGTAAAGCAACCTCCCCTTTTGATAAGGAGCACATTGTACAAGTGGAATGCTACCCTGGTCCTGAAACAAGCCTGAATATGAGTGATAGCTTGCTGTTTGATGATAGCTTCAGTAACGTCGATGACCTTTCAGCTGTTCACATTGTGGAAGCTGACAGAAAGGACCTAGTGGAGAAGCAAGAGGCTTTGCTTCCTGCAGATGGTCTTTTGCAGAACCTAAGGTCTGTTCAGAATAAGTTTGATGTCAGTGGCAATCAGAAAGAGCATGAGGATCCTGTGCAGCATAACAATGTATCTCTAGCATTCTCTGATCTAATAGCTGAAGTTTTAGATCATGCAAACTCACCATCTTTTCTGGAAGATATTCCTTCTCCATTTCATGATCAGTCAGGATTAAGAAACCCAGTGATATGTAACAATGACCCCAGACCAAAGGATTTAGTAGGAGATCAAGGTGAAAAGCTCCAGAGAAGCCAGGAAGCATTAGACAAGAAAACCCATCCAGTGGTGTGCACTGACTACTCGTTTGAATTAAGCCCAGGATTGCAGGATCTATTAGACAAATGGCCTAGTCCCTCAGGCATTGAACCAGTTTCAGTAAGCTCCTGTTTGAAAGGAAAATTAGTTGCTCCTATTGTAAATCAAGAGCCAGATCCAGTTTTAAAATCTGACTGTTGTCAGCCAGAGCCTTTACCCACTTGTCAGCATTTAAAAAGCTCCTTCAAGGTTAAAAAAAAGGGAACAGAAAATGTGGGTCTTCAGAAAACAGACTGCATAACACTTCCACTCAAGGGAAGCAACAGAAAATCCTGTCCTCCACCAGATAATAATAGCGTGTTTATTCCTCCAACACCCCCCAAAGAACTTTTTCCAAAGAGTTCCATTTCTCTCTCTGTGAAATCTGCAAGGAAGAAACAAGTTGCCTGCAAGAATGAAGGGCAGCTGATTCAGTCACAGCAGAATAGTGAGGGCAACGCAGAGCAGCAGGTAAAAACACTCCAGGTCAATCTTGGGAGTGTAGACCCCGGTGAGACTGATGAGATAAAAGATGATTCCGTTATAGACCAAGGCTTTTCACTGCAGCTATCTCAGGATGTTTTTCCACTCGTTCCCTTAAGTGCTGAAAGTTTCACTATTATTGATGTAGCAAGTGATAAAGCACTTTTCCAGACTTTCGTTGCAGAATGGAAGGAGAAAAGCAGATTCTCCATCTCAGTGGCATGTGAAAGAACAAAATGTCTTATGTCTCCCAAAGCAATGATTGGTGGCAAATTCAAAAAAGGTCAGTTCTTTGTTCCTGTGTGTTATTTTGTGAACAGTAGGGTGGCATCTTCAGCTTAAAGCAGGAGTGGAGAAGGAAAGGATTTGCAAAAAAGGAGGAAAATTACTAATACTAATTTGATTATTGTCACTCTGAGTAAAGCAAAGGAGCTGAATGTTAGTACAGGGTGGAGAACTGTTGGCAGACATTTCATTGGTAGGTCCTTGGTGATAGTGAGGAAGCAGCTTGTTTGTGAGAACACCTAATATTCTTAATTGTGTATCAAATTTTGAAATGGATCTGTGTTGTGCATTGCCTTTATCCTGTGTATCTTTTCATGTCATAAACAAGTTTTAGGATATTTTAAAATTAATAGTATATTTAACAGTAAATTGTACAGATTGTTCAGGGTCTCTACTGAACAGTGTTACTTGCAGGATTGCCTCTGAATCAAGGTTAAATATTTTTGGGTTTGCAAAAAGTAAACTTGGTTCAATATATGCATGTGTGAAATTCAGAGATGTCTCTGGGTTGGTGCAATATTGCTTCATTATTTTTTTTTTTCCACAGAAGTATTCATATGCTGCAGTTTGCTCCTGCTGCTGTAGAAACACACGCTTTCTTTAAAATAACAAGATTAAGCAGAGTTAGATTCTTTGCTGTGATATTGCCATAACAACAACAACAATTCTTAAATATCAAGATAGACTTTTGACAGACAAATGCGAAATGTTTTCAGAGTGGAAGGAGGGCATACGTTTCTGTCTCAACTCTTGAAGACATTGCTAGGAAAGGCCAGAGTTTTGCAGGGATACTATAAGGGTAGTTGTTTCTGTTAAGGTAAAGTCTTGCTGTTCTAGACATATTGGGTTTTTTTCCCCCCAAAGAAACACAGATTTTTCCCCTATAGATAAAAATGAAGGTATATATTAACTTTTAAGAAATTTAGGTTCAACTATATGTATTTATATTTTCAGGATCCAAACTCTTATTTATGGATTCCATTTTATAATTGTAACTTAAAAATTATTCCTTTAGTAACTCCTCCTGAGAGGATGCAAGTTAAAGATGATGGATTTCCCGTCCAAGGCTGTGAGGACATCTTGGTAGTTGGACTGGCAGTTTGTTGGGGTGGAAAGGATGCCTACTATATCTCTTTGCAACAGATACAAGACCAGACTGGTAAGTGAGTGGACAAGCTGTGATGTGCTACATGACACTGAATTTCAAGAAAGTACCCTCAATAGATCCACAGAAACACAGAATGGTAGGGGTTGGAAGGGATCTCTACAGGTCATGTAGTTTAACCCCCCTGCTAAAGCAGGTTCAACTACAGCAGGTTGGACAGGATAGTGTCTGGGCAGGTTTTGAATATCTCCAGAGAAGACGACTCCACACCCTCTCTGGGCAACCTGTTCCAGTGCTCTGCGACTCTCTAAGTAAAGAAGCTTTTCCTTATGTTCAGGTGAAACATCTTGTGTTCCAGTTGTGCCCATTGCCTCTTGTCCTATTGCTGGGCACCTGAGAAGAGTGGGCACCACTGAGAAGAGTTTGGCACCTGCCCTTTAGATATCTATAAGCATTTATGAGATCCCCTCTCAGTCTTCTCTTCTCCAGGCTAAACAGACCCAGGTCTCTCAGCCTTTCCTTGTAAGAGAGATGCTTTAGTCCCCTGATCATCTTTGTAGACCTCTGCTGGATTCTCTCCAGTTTCTTGTCATTCTTGAGCTGGAGAGCCCAGAACTGGACACAGTACTCCAGGCGTGGCCTCAACCAGGGTAGAGTAAAGGGTGAGCATAACCTCTCTTGACTTGCTGGCCACACTCTTTTCAATTCACCCCAGGATTCCATTGGCCTTCTTGGTCACAAGGGCACATTGCTGGCTCATAGTCAAATTATTGTCCACCAGGACTCCCAGACCCTTCCTCTGCAGGCTGTTCCTCCCTAGGTGCAGAACCCTATATTTGCCTTTGTGAACTTCATTAGGCTCCTCTCTGCCCAGCATTCCAGCCTGTCCAGGTCTAACAGCACAGCCTTCTGGTCTGTCAGCCACCCCTCCTGGTTTTGTATCATCGGCAAACTTGCTGAGAGTTGACTGTTCCCTCGTCCAGGTCATTATGAATAAGTTGAACAAGACTGGCCCCAGTACTGACCCCTATCAGGAACATCACTAGCTACACATTCCACAGGTAGTTTATTGGAAGTCTTTTGAGTGTCCCAAACCCAGCACAGCTGTGTGATGGAGTGATTTAGCTATATTATTCATCAGTCTTAAGTATTGAACACCCTTGAACATGTTGCTGTGGATACATCTCTGGTGCTATATTTTAAGACCAGGTAAATGGGCTCAAGCACTGGATTGCTGTGCAGGCATATGCCAAAGTGTTTGCTTATTCCCATGCTCTCTTTAGCTTGCTTGCTTTTCTATTTCAACCTCTTCCAATTTTTGCTCTGCACAACAAATCTGACACTTGAACGTTGAACATAACCCAGTCTGTGCTACGTGGACTCGTGGCTAGGGTTTGATTCCTGGCTCTCCTTTGATTAGTAGTGCAGTCAAAGCGTATTGCTTTTGGGAGCCTTGTTGGGTTTGCTGAAATATATAATAAAAAAAAATATATAATAAAAAAAAATATCGGCATAGATTTATTGTTACTTGTTCACAGTCCAGTGACTGTGAACTGGAAAAAGTCCAGTGACTTTTTTTGCTTTAGGTGATTGCATTCAAGATTTTTCTCTTGCTTTATCATGCAGTGAGTTAAAAAAAGAAAGGTGATTTTTTTTTTTTTTCTTGTATTTTCTGCCTTAGAAATCAGTATGAGTTTGGCACCGCCACCTTTGGACAAAAACCTGTCTGTAACAGAGCGACTGTATCATCTGCAGCTGTACCTGCAGAAGAAGCCTAAGCAGGAGCGCTCGCTTGTCATGTATAACTTCATTCAGCACTACAAGACTCTGGTGATGGCTTGTGGCATCTCCTTGGAAGGCAGTTTTGAGGATCCAAAGGTTTGCAGGATTAAGAAATTTAGCTTGATAAAACTCCTAGTGTAAAGACACCAGTAGAAAGACGGGAGTACCTTCTGGTACTTTCCTTCTGTTATTTCGATATGAATATGCACACCTGTCAGGGGGTTTAATGAAGTTTTCTTCCAGTGGGAATTCTAGAACAGTATTTAGAGGAGGCTTTTTTTGCTATTTGGTGTTCATGGTGACCTCAAGAGAAACAGAGTAGGTTCAGTGATAGCTTAACACACTGATCTTTCATGCCTGCTTGCTTGGGTGGGGAGGATGTAGTGAAATCTGTCACCTCTACCAGGGGACAGGGTTGAACTCTGGTTTTGTTGCTGTAAGAAGCTTGGGACTAGAAATGACAGAAGTGCTTGTGGTCAGATTATTGATTCTGATTTACCTGCTATGTGTATGAATCACCTTGCTACCACTATTTTCTCAAAACAAAACTAAGTTTGCATGAAACTTCAAAACGTAGGTTCGGGTATCATTTCTAACTGAAATGAAACACTAGAAAGAGATAAAAGCGCCTTCTTGTCCTTGTTCAGAAAAGCTCTAGATGCACAGAGATTTCTGGTGTTGATTTTTAAAGCTTGCCTCACGCATGGGCTGAATAACTTCATGGCAGTATTGAAGTCTGCAAGTAAGCAGACAAACTTAGCTTTTCAAACCAATACATATTGTTAGAACAATAAAATTAGCACCTTTCACTGCACTGTTCTGTGTGTTAAATGGAGTCGTATTTGTTTATTTTAGTGATGCAATAAATATATACATATACGGACATACTCATTCACCCCTTCTCCTACAACCCCTTCCCCTCTATGTAGATGTAGTTTTTACCTTCTGCTTGCATGGCATAGACAATGCAGGAACCTGTGTTTTGTCCTATTTTGACACAAGAAATTGAAATATAGCTCTAAGTGAAATTGCTTTGAAAACAGCGGGAGGTATGAGGCTTACTGTGAGGAAAATTTGCTTTGCAGAATTCTTGGTACTAGTGCTGATGTGCAAAAAACAGAAAAGGAGAGCTCAGCTTGACTAATATTCTAGATCAATAGCAAGTTCTGTTTTTTCCAAAATCAGTTTTTAGATTAAACATGTTTTGATCCTGATTTTTTGTATTTAATCCCCAATTTATTAGGTTTTAATAAAAGAAAAACATTAAGGAAAACACTTCTAGATGTGTTTAGTTGACAGTGGATAAGATTTTCAAATGCGCAGAATTAATTTCGAGTGAGAATGAAGCTTTTTAGTGAGTTATGCCCTTTGAAGGTTTTATCTGAAAGCACATAACTTTTCCATAATTTATTCCAGTCTGCCTGACAAATTAAGAAAAAAAATCAACACTATAACCTTGCATGAATACCCAGTTAAGTATTTATGTTGTATTATGATTAAAATAGGGAAAAAGGTCTCACGGAGCTTTCCCTTTTTAAGGTTGCATGTTGGCTGCTTGATTCTGGCTCTAAGGAACGTACACTTCACAACATGGTGACTAACTTTCTCCCCAGTGAGCTACCTCTACTGGAAGGGGTAAGCACTGGCCAAGGGGTGCAGAGCCTGGGGCTTAGTGCCAGCAGAGATCATTCTGGGCGATACAGAGCAGCGATAGAGTCTGTGCTTGTCTTCAACGTCATGAACCAACTCCATAATGAATTACAGAAGGAAAATCTCACAGGTAAAGAGAGCTCCTCCCAATCGGGATAAAGATTGAGGGTAAAGGTACCACAGGGTGAATGACTAATGAAGAAGAGATGAGATTTGTGAGTTCTTATCTAAGTATATTCTGTGGTAAAATGCTGATTTGTTAAAAGAGGGCACTTCCCTTTGATGTACATCTGTTTTGTCAAATATTAAATTAAAATTTGAATTAAAATATAATTTTTATATCCTAAATATCCACCAGTTCCCTTGGTTAAGGCAATAGCAGAGTATATTTTAAGTCTCTGAATCAAGCAGATCTTTACCTCCCAGGTGAGTACCCTGGCCAATCTGAGGGCACTTCTGGGTCTGTCTATGGTTTCTCATGAACATGTTCAAAAACTTTTGCATTGTCTTGTCAGAAGCAATTCCTAAAATCCTCCCATGTTTTCTGAAGGAGATTTCTTCCTCTTTGGCCTGCCCGATAGTATTGTTTGTCATCATCCTGTAGTGAATGATCCCATACGTTTGGGATCCCACTGGGTTTGGGACTGATATTTGATTAGTGCTTATCTCTGTTTAAAAACAATCAAACAAAAAAAACCCAAAAGAGCACATACCTATTTGTGGGCTTTATGATTGTTTCCCCTAAGTTGTATCCAAAGCCAAAGATTAGGGTCCAGTCTTACTAAAGTCTTTTATTGCAAGTTTACCACATTGTTTATAATCGTAACAACTAAACCTTGAAATGTTTTTAAACAATGTGGGTGGTGGAATTAACGTGTATCAAGTTAGCTTTACATTAAGCATGTCTGCCGTTTATAAAATATATATGTATAAAATATATGCAAAGAGATATGTATTTCTTAGAAAAAAAGATTTTTGATAGAAGTTGTTATTATCTTAAATATTTTGTGGTAAAAAATTCTGGAATACTTCTTACTATGAAATATTTCTTACTATGAAATTTTCCAGAAACAAAAGCATTTAAATCTATATTAAGAGATTTCAGTGTGTCAGGAAATCCAGGATTTTAAAAACTGAAGATTCCCCAGCTATTTTTTTTTATGAATCTGTTGTTCTGCAGTTGATCTGGTTTTTGATGTTACAAAAGTTTTCCTTGGGTTTTGTACTTATTACAGATGTATTTTCTAAAGTGGAGATGCCCAGCCATTATTGCTTGGCTCTGCTGGAGCTGAATGGCATCGGTTTTAGCACAACAGCCTATGAAACCCAGAAACAGGTCATGCAAGCTAAACTGAGCGAGATTGAGACCAAGGCCTATCAGCTGGCAGGCCACAGCTTCTCCTTGACCAGCCCTGATGACATTGCAGAGGTACGTGAGGGTTAAGGTGGGAGGGGGAGAACTTTCAGAAGTTACCTTCAAGAAGCTTTTGCTTAGACTTAAGGAAAAAAAACCTTTTTTGTGCAGTTTGCTTTTACATTCATTATGAGCTTGCTGCCTGCAAGGTGCTGTGCACCTGATTGGTGCCGATTCTGCTTGTTGCTGATCATTCTGATTTCTGGTAACTTTAGGAGAAATAAAGAAGGTAGAAGTGGAAATAAGCATGTTGGAAATAAAAATCAAGTGCAAATAAGCATATTGTTTGTATAAGACCGTGGCTTCTCTTGGTGCATGAGATGATCTGCCAATGAAATGGCTTTTGGAATATTTTGGATGAATGGTGCAGGACTAGAGAAGCTTTTTTTCGATACCCCTATTCTGCACATGAGATGTGATGTGATATCATGTAGTCTGAATCTGAGAATAGTTGTACTGAATAACTTGCATCGTTACCCTTTTCCCTATACAAACATGAAAGAGGAGGAAAGACTGCTTGAAAAGTTTTGAATCAACTATTGCTGTTTTTAATAGTCTGTATAGAACTGTTTTGGTTTTTTTAAGCCTGAGAAATAGATTTCTGTATAAATTAGCAATGATTCTATTCCTGAAGAACTTTACTATATTTTTTTTCACATACATTACATGGAATCATAGAAATATATTCTAATTACTGAACATGCTTTTTTCCCCACTTATTTCTTTTCCATATATAATTTCTTGCTGAGCGTCTCTACTTGATAGTCAAAATTAGCAGGCATCATCACTAAAAGAAGTTCCACAGAAATAGTCCTCCTTTGTTGTAAATGCAAAGGTTTTGCTCAGTAACAATAGTCTGAGTTAGAACTCCTAAATGCTTGTCTCCAGTTTCACTCTGCTTTGTGGGAAGGAAAGTTTTTTTTCCAAAATGTTTTTCTCTGAACTACAGAAGCTTGTTTCTCATGTGAAAATTTGTTAGGAATCATATAAAAGGTTATTAGAGCTTTACCCTTCTAATTTTATGTCAGTAAAACTTCCATGCTACAAAAAATGTGTGAGGGAAAAGCTTCTATTCCCTTCTGCCAGCTGTGAAATGAAGCACAATAGCTGCTAAATAGTGAGTAATGCTACCAAGAAATGTAGAGTGAAAAATGAAAAACTATGTTCTCTATGTCTAATTTTGCTTGGCAATTTTTTAGAAACACTAATACTTTGGCTTCTCCATAAAAAGTATTTATGACTGCCTCCTCCTATGGCATTCATGTTGCTCTGAAGCCTGCTTCCTGCTAGCACTTCTTTTTTTTCACCAATGTTTTTCCCACTTTTAGTCATCTTAACTCCACGTTTCATTACAGTTGACTGTGAGCAGTAACCTCGCTTATTGGATGGAGTTAATTACCTTTTCTAAAAACATACCTCTGAACTCAAACTTCTAGTGTTCAGAAAATGAGATTTTAGATTGCATTTTGTAGTTAATTAAAATGAGGAGGAATGACTTTGATAGCAGAGATCTTTAATCAGCTTTTTAATTACCTGAAGCATTTGTACTATCCTTCGGTTGGAACAAGCTGTTTAAGTGCTCAGTTGCTTTTTGTTTTCTCCTGGGAGTAGCATGCAGAAACCGATTTGAAGTGCTGGCCTTTTTCAGGTTTTGTTCCTGGAGCTGAAGTTGCCACAAAATGGAGATGTGAAAGTTCAAGGGAACAAGAAAACTCTGGGTTACACAAGAAGAGCAACTGCTAAAGGCAACAGAGTTAGGCTGAGCAAGCAGTTCAGTACAACCAAGGTACACTAAAGTCTGGTTCTAGTCTGACTGTAAAAATAACTTACTTCACATATCTGCTGTTTGGATACATTTGAGTTAGGTATGCTGACTTAAATGGAAGTAAATTTTACCTGCCTTTTCACTCCTCCAGTTGCCACTGGAAATTTAAACTGGATTCTGCCTTCTCTGTTAAGCAGAGTTATTAACTCCTACTTTCCTAAAGCCTGGGTACAGTGAGGACATGACTATAAATAGCAGGCTTCAATTAGAATAAATCAGGCAGAATTGGATTTCCCAAACCGTGCGTAAGGCCAAAATAGCACAATAATTTTGTAAAGCAAATAGTAGAAGAATTTTTCAACATCAGCTTGAAAGATACTTAAATACCATGGTGATTAAATTCAATATTTTCCCTGCCTGGTACTACCATATCCGTATATTGTGCTTCAGAGAACTTGTCTTCAGAATGGCTGATCTGACGGCTTATCAAATTTAGTATATCAAAAGCTTATATATATGTGAAGGCTATTGACAAGCTTGGCAGCTGATAAATACTGTGGAGCTGCATTAATACCAACTGCTGCAGGCTCATGGGTGCTCTTGCCAGACAAGTGATATTAGCAGATATATATGTTCCTTGTTTTCAGGGCTCATTAATCTCTGTTGTTTTCTTAGTTCCCCCTTGTTGAGTGTAGTCAACGCTTGGAAGACAAGTATTGATTTCTGAAACTCAAGTGGCAGTGAAAAAGTGAGTGCAGTGGTGCTGGCAGAGCAGGGAGCAAGAAGCAAAGTGAGGGTTTCCTGCTTTTGCGATGTGGAGGGATGAGGCTACAGCTGCCTGCTGCACACACACAAAAAATTGTTATTTTGAGAAATGTTTACATGCATAGTCTTTTTAAATTCTTGTTAGTCTTTTCATATTTCTGATTTAACTGAAAGGATTTGATTGCTAGAGGTCAGCTTTGTCTTTCAAGGAGCATGGTCAAGGGCTTCATATTGTTGAGTTCCTAGACTATGGATAGGAGAGAGCAGGGAGAAAAGTATGCAAGAAGATGGAAGAGGAGCACTAACACTGGGCAAGAGGAGACAACATAGAGGACCTATGTCAAGCAAAGCTTTATTTGATCATTTCAAATGATTTATTGGTTGGTGGAGGCTGAGTGGTGATGAGGATGCGAAAGTCCAAAGAGAAGTGATTGCTTTCTTGTGTGTAATAAAGCTACAGCTGTGTCTCGTGGTGCTTTGATTGCCCAGGGTAGGCGGTATAAACGGAGGGGATATTCATTTAATTTTAAGGCAGTGACACTGGAAACTCACTGTGGGTGAAAGAGTTGATTTTTCCTGCAGAACTGCAAAAACTTTATTTATAAAGCTTTAAAGGCAGTTAATTATAGTTGTGACCTTTTCTCTCCACAAGGATGTTTTGGAGAAATTAAAGACACTTCACCCATTGCCAGGGCTGATATTGGAATGGAGGAGGATCAACAATGCCATTACTAAAGTGGTGTTTCCACTACAGAGGGAAAAGAGATTGAATCCTGCACTGGGAATGGAAAGGATATATCCAGTGTCACAGACTCACACAGCTACAGGTAGAAAAATGTGTATAAAATCCTCCCTTCTTACTGGTTGGTTTTTTTTTCCTTCTTTTTTGTGTGTGTGTGTGGGCCACAGCTTCTTTATGGGGACAAGATAGGAAGTCAAGCCTGTGCTTTATTTCAGCCAAATGAAAATACTGAAATACTTATTTCACATTAATCTGCCCTTAAAAGTCTAGATGTGTTAAAATAGCTTTTGTGTTCACCAAACAGTATTATTCATTTCTTGCATATATTAGCATGTAAATCTCTGACCGCAAAACAGGTTCTGGATTTGGGAGTTTCTTATTAGTGATACAGGAATGCTGCAGGGGAAACATCTCAAGTCCAATAAACTTGAATTGTTTTCCTTCAGTTTTCTCAGTAGGCTTCCCACCCTACCACCTTGCTCCCCTTGTTTTTTGGAGATGCATGTGTGTGTTCAGCTGTGTTAAGTTAGAGAGACTCCTTTTGAACCCTTACTTAGTTCTGTCTTCTCTGTCTTCTCAGGTCGAATAACCTTCACGGAGCCAAATATCCAGAATGTGCCAAGGGATTTTGAGATTGAAATGCCAACTGTGGTTGAAGAAAGCCCACCTTCCCGAGCCCATGGAAATGTTAATTCTTGTGCTGTTTCTGGGGGCAGGTGGGAGGATCTTGGCAAAGCTTCTGCCTACTCTGTTGATCTTAATGTGGCTGAGTTGTCAAAATTCTCTTTTCTTACTTCACCTGTGGCTGCTGTTATGTCAGTGTGACTTGTTACTCAATGTTTCTCTTAGAGTTCTCTCCTCAGGAGAAGAATCAGGCCTAGCCACAGAGGCTGTCATCCAGAATCTCAGAAATTCTGAGAAATAGCTCTGGCCAGTGCTCAGGCTTGCAGCAACTTTGCAGGACAGTTGGAGAGTGAGCTGGGTTCTTAGAGTCTTCCTTGTAGAGAAGCAGCCCATCAAAGGAATGGAGTGCTTGCTGAACTTTGAGAGAGGTCTGCTTCTGAGCCCGACTATATTCCTTAGTCCAGCATCCCCTGTGTTAGGAACATGGGACAATACTAAAAGCACAGAAGTGACTACTGGTGCAAAAGAAGCTATTATGCAGCTGAAGTCTGTTAGGCCTTCCAAACTTTGGCTCAAACTGTCTTTTATCTCAGTAATTGTTATTACTGCTCCTTCCTCTTGTTGTAAGAAGCTTCTGGACAAAGCAGTGTAGCTAAATTATATCATGGTATAAAGCCCTTACTCATTCAACTAAATTGGGAACATATGCTGGACAGTGTGATTCTCTACAGTTCCCATGTGTTGTCCCTCACTTTTATTTCTTTTGAAAATTTATTTCTGTGATTTTTGTGCTATCTTTCATTTCCTTGATCCCTACCATCCCTGAAATAACAAGATATAAGAAGAAAAGGGAGTGCGCAAGGGAAGAGAGCATGATGTCTTTTTTGTGCTTTGCTGAAACTAGCCTTGATCTCAGAGAGACCTTTTCATTCTGATAAATAAATTGCTCAGCTCCCTGACCAAAACATCGAGGACTTATAAAGGCCTTTTGATTTCTAGTGAAGAACACAATGGACTGGCTGGTTGAGTGGTGCTGATGAGGTGTGACTGGTATCACAGCTGTGCACTGAGATGGGTATAATTCTGTCTACAGCTATAAGTGACTAAGGAGAACTAAAGAAGCCCTGAGAGGTTGCAGAGCATCTGGGTGCTACTATAAACTTCCAGCCTTCTGGAAAAGAAAATCAAGTTGCTTTGGGGCAATTTTTTGCTCGGTCTTTAGAGAGGAAAGATACGGTGTTGTATGAGCACATCTCCTGCAATTCTGTTCTGCTTTTACAGGCTTACTTGTGTGTGTGCATGTGCAGTCATGAGGCTGATGTTGTGGGAGAAATCTTTTCTGTCTGTACTGGGTATGGTGTAGGCATTCTGGATATGAAAAAAATGTTCAGAGCAGACTTGACACTCAACATGGGGTGTTGAATTTTTAGGATTCCTGTAGGACTTCTTTGCTATCTTTCTGGAATGCATCCCTCACAGGTTTGGGGTCTTTCATCTTACCTGCTTTGGAGTGAAATTATCCAATTTCTGGACCAAACCCTGAATGTACAAGGAAGATTTATGCCTGAATCTGTTTCCAGTCACTAAATCCCTTCAGGTGTACTTATGGCCTCTGTCCAATTCCTCCCTGGTCAAATTAGATATAGATTATTCAGAAGAGTGGAATAGAAGCTTGTTTTCACTGAAGTTTTGTAGCAAAACTGATTATGCACCTTTAAGTGTTGTTAAAATTAGTGAAAAAGTCATTCTTTGTCTCCACAGGTGTAGAAAGCATTCCAGCATCTTGCCTAATGGCCTAAAATTTCAGGCTGAAGACAGATCTGAAGAAAGAGGAATACCATTTTCTGTTAGCATGAGACATGCTTTTGTTCCCTTCCCAGGTAATGCCCAGATCCTGCTCTGTGCCAGCTAATTGTTAAGAATATAGTTAACAAAAACTCCTAGCTCTAACGAAGAGTTAAAAATTAAAGTATATATCTGACTTAGAAGGCTACTTGGAAAAAGAATGCAGTAGTGAGCATGCCCTCAAAATTATTTACAAGGCAGTAAAGAAGAGCGTTTCAACTGGGGGAAACATTCAAATGTTATCATTCAAATGTTCACACCTTAATTTCCTCTTTAAGAATACATTTTTTTTTTTTAAGAGCTATACTTAGGCAGCAATTAATACACAAATTGCACTCTATGTAGTGTTATTTCTATCCAAATGTCAGTTCTCACATTGCCTGCCCTGGCTCAGTACACATCTGCTGGTCTGATCTGTGCTAATTTTTCCTATCGGGTGCTAGACTTTCACACAGACACCTGGACAGATACTTGTTCTGTGTGTTTTTGATGGATTCTAAATGCAGGGGCTGCATGGAGAGCAAGCAAGCCTGGGTATTGGTGAAACAGACAAGAATTTATCTGATTTAATTTCTGCTGTTTATTGGCACAACTTTTAGGAGTGCAGAAGCAACTCCTAAAAGTATTTGCAAGGAAATGGAGACTGAGGTTGCATAGCAATGGCTGCAGAAAACTTGCAGAGCAGAACATGCAAGGATGGCTTCAGTCCTCCGTTGCTGGAATGTTGGAATAATTTATGAAATCATGACTTCTGCTAACTTCATAACTTCAGGTGGCTTAATCTTGGCTGCTGATTACTCTCAGCTTGAACTGAGGATCCTTGCTCATTTGTCTTCCGACTGTCGACTCATACAAGCCTTAAACAGGGGGTCTGATGTTTTTAAGAGCATTGCAGCAGAATGGAAAATGATTGATCCCGAAGCTGTTGGAGATAGGACCAGGCAACAAGCTAAACAGGTAATTTTTAGAAAAAAACAATTCAGCAGTAGCTTTCTAGGCAGGAGTGTTCAGTGTTCAAAGCATCAGGGAGTCACGATAGTATGATTTTTCTGTTTGGGTTCAGGCATGATTGTTAAGTAGGTGCTTTGTATTATCTCCCACTCTAAATACATTTCAAATGGAGTTGTCTGGGGTTTGGGGGATGAGGGTGGAGAAGAGCAGCATGGATGTCTCAGACTTCTAGAATGAGAAGTCTCTTAGTCCCATAGAAGACTCTTAGTCCCATAGAGTTGTCTTCCGTGAATCACATTTTGCTTTGGCTGCTTTCTCTGCATGGCTCACATATGGTTGTGGTTCTTCATATTGTCCTCTGGCAGATTTGCTATGGAATCATCTATGGAATAGGAGCAAAATCTTTAGGCGAGCAGATGGGGATTGATGAAAACGAAGCTGCCAATTACATTGAATCCTTCAAATCAAGATATACAGGTTCGGATATGGCTGTTTGGGAGCAGTGTGGTGGTTGTTGGTTTTAATCTCTTCTGTGTGTGTGTCTTCAAATCCTAGATTTGTCTCGGCCTTCTACTGCTACTATCTCTTTTGAAAAAGCTTTTCATTTTGAAATAGTCCAGTTTGTGAACGCAGCAGTTTGATACTCCATAATGTTTTACTCTACACTTTGGTTTTATTCATCTTTAGGACTTCATTGTTTACTTATTAAATTAATTAATAAGCCCTGGGGATTAATTTTAAAGCTTTTAACTTTCTGGATAAGAAACACTCTTTTCCTTATTAAAACACAGCTTCAAAGGATATGCAATACAACTTTACACTACACTTGTTATAATTTTTAAATATAACCATTTGTCTCTTCTGTTCTTGTCTTTTTACTTTCATTGAGTTTTAAGCTGTTTTGCATATCACCCTTACATTTTTATCCAGCTGCTCAGAGCAGCTCTCCCATATATTGTAAAAAGACATTGTTTTGTTTCTAAGAAGACTGCTAATTGTTAGGAAAGCTATAGAGAGAGTAGAGCTGCAATCAGAAAATGAATGGAGGGCAAATGGGATGAGAGACGGCTACCTCTAATCATACAGCTTGGAAATGCGCTGGAAAAATATGTTCTGAAGATTCAGGGTTTGTTTCCTTAGGAGGCAGATGCTGAGAAATGGTGTCCCATTAAGAGTCTGTTTATTATCCAGTAATTTCTAAATAGTGTCTCCTTCACACCATTAGAAATTACTTCCTGCTTCCCCCCTCTTGGCACACGTGTGTACATACAAACTCTGCAATGTACCTTATATTTTAACTTCACTTATGAATTTTTACTTATATGTATTGCAGGCCGACATGCTAAATTACTCTGCCTAATGAATTGACAAATGTTGTTGATCTTGAATACCTGATTTTATATTTTGGAAAAAAACTGTCTGAAGTGAACTATTTCCACTTTAGTGCAGTTCTTACCTGAACTTGCAGTGAAAGGGACTCTTACCTATCTTACCTTTCTTTGACTTAAGTTTCTTTTTAACGCTCTCGGTGGTTTCACTCCTTCCCTTGCAAAGTGCAGGTGGGTAAGTTTCTTTCATCCTAGAATCTGAAGTGACAGAGTCAGTCAGCCTGAGGCTTCAGTGACTCTGACTTCAGCTTTCAACTTACTCCCTTCCTACTACTCATCTTTCCACTGCTGGTCCAGGTCCTGACCTCTCCATTATCAGTAATACATGTATGATCCTCTGTGCCTGGGCGATATGCAGACCAGACCTCCTGCCTCCTTGTGCACAGCCAGATACCCTGACACTATGCACTTTCTTCTGCCTCAAAAAATTTAATAAGTTTTCCGGCAGAACTGTGAATAAGCTGAATGAGTGACCGTGTGCTCTTGCTCACTGACAGGGTCTAGGAAATTTAAAGAATTACCTTTTGTCTTGCTTGGGTTTTCTGGACTGCTTTCAGTGACCCCAGTGAGAAGTCACTGTGGAACATCGGTTGTATTAGGGAAACCTTTCTCTTTCCTTTCGCAGGGATTCAGAAATTCTTGAGGGAGACAGTGAAGAGCTGCAGAAGAGATGGGTTTGTGCAGACCATCCTGGGAAGACGGAGATACTTGCCAGCTATCAAAGATCCAAACCCCTACAGTAAAGCTCATGTATGTTGAGTGCAGTACTTTTATTTTTTTTAATAATAATTATTACTTTATTTTTTAAAGTATTAGATTTTTTTGCATATTCATATCTGTGGTTTTACAGGGTCTGTGATCCATCTTGGTCATGACCCTCCACATCTCACCTAGTTTGTTGTTCCCTCAGTTGTTCTCTGAATAACAGAGCTTTTGTCACGGTTTGCTTGACGTAAGTCTTGTGTGACTGGGTGTACAGCTGTCATCACTGTGCTAACCTTACCTCAGAACTCCCACGTTGGAAGTGGAGTGAGTAATTTATTGAAATAAATGGACATGATTTTTAAAAGCCTCCATGCAGTGACGTGCTTTAACTCTTCAGGCTGAGTTGCTCCCACTCAGCAGTCTCTGTATATTGTATGCTGTCAGCACTTGAACAGTATTTAAGTCCTATATTTTCAAGTGTTTGTTCCTTTTCATATTTCCTCTCAAAGGAAAATTGCTCAAACTTGTTAGATAAATATTTATTTAATACACGCCTTTGCACTGGCATTATTTTTTTCAAGGTCATTTTGGACACATCTCTCACAGACTCTACTTCAGTACGAGCAAATTGATTCTCTGGGTAGATGTTGGTGTGTTTCTGTGAGGAGGAAGCTTTATACTTCTCAGTAGGAAGCTGGATCAGGTTGTGTGGAATTAAAGGCTAGAGTGGAAGAGGGAGGAAGTAGAGGAGTTTGTACTCCAAGTAGTTGAAAGGGAAACAAGGAGACTTTCAAAAAACTTTTGAGATTATATGACTGTTTAATCTGAAGGATACTTCAGCATGAAGCTTTGTAGATGCACCTTCTGTTTGATATATTCTTTAAAATCATACTAAAGACCAGTTAATGAATTATCTTCACTTTCATTTCAGCTTCCTCATAACTTCTTGCACACATTTCATCTCTAATCAAAGAGAGAAGAGCCTTTTAGTACAGTTATGTTGTCTGAGGAGGGGATTAGTAGAGCTGCTGTGGAAAAAAAATGTGATAATGTCATTTGGTGTGTTTTTGCACAGCTGTAATGCTCTGGCAGTCAGGGTTCAGTGCAGTAGACAATATTATTAGTCCATGAAATCCAGCTTCTTGCTTTTGGTTATCCATTCCTAATGGCTTTGAAGACAGGCAGAAGTGTCTCATGGTACTTGGATTAACTATGAGATTTTTCTGCTCCTCGTGAAAATGTTACCGTGTTTATATGCTTCTCCCTCTTGTGGCTTGTGACTCTTGCAGGTTATTACCCATAATATTAATTAGTTTTAAGTTTGTGGAAAACCTGATTTTTCTCAGTCGTCTGGAGAAATTTTGTGTCTGAAGCTAGAATGTCTCTTTCTTTCAGGCAGATATAACAAACTCTTTGTCTGGATGTTTTACTATGTTTGCATTTGGCCATGTATTTATTATTTTTAATGAAGTTCATGTGCTGGATTTGATTTATTTGTTTGGGTAGATTTTGAGAACAGCTATCTCTGTTTAGGCAGAGCGACAGGCTGTGAATACAACTGTTCAGGGATCTGCTGCAGACATTGTCAAAACAGCCACTGTGAACATTCAGAGACGCCTGGAAGCTTTCTCCTCTGTGACCAAGTCCCATGGACATCTGGAGAGCTCCTTCCAGAGAGATAAGACAGGTATGCTCACCTTTTCCTTGCATATTAAAGCGAAACTTCTAGTGTTACTAATTAAAAAAAAAAAAACCTCTGGAAAAAAACACATTAGGACCTTAGGGCTTAACTTTTAGGTAGGAGTTATTTTATTTCCTGACAGTGGCAAGTCTTTGTTTAGTGGGCAAAAAGTCATAAGGAAAGAGGGAGAATGTCTACTCAACACACAAACTAAAGCAAATGCTGTGATCAGTTCAGAAACCCCAACTGCCTCAAGGCAGATGTTACAAACATTGTCAGTGGGAGTTCACATGCAATATGGCTGTGGTGCCACCACAGAATTGTTTAAAAGTAGGAAGAAAAAACTGAGCAGATACTCTGGCTTCAGAGGCAGTGAAAAGATAGAGTGGAACAATTTCTAGGTCCAAAAATATTTTTTCTTGGTTAGAATTAACTCTGGAATTTCATGTACAGAGGCTTCACAAGAGTATTATATGAAGCACCTGTCAGCATAAATTTCTTCTGAGCTGTGCTGGGGTATTCACTCCCAGAGGAGTGCTATGAAGATTATTACTTTTTTTTTAGCATAATGTAGATCGTGTTTTGTTCATCAGTCATATATTTTTAGAAAGACAACTTAAGGGAAGGAGTGCAGTATTTCTTTGATAGTTCTTATGCTTCAACTGAAACATGAAGCTGTCTTAATATGAAGAATCTGATTTGCAGGACTGAGAAGAAGAACTAAATAATTAATTGCTGAACCTCTAAAAATATGTCAGAGAGTTTTATTTTAGAAGGGCAAGGTTCAGAGGTGGGCTATGAGTAGAAGGCATGTGCTTGGCAGAACTGCCTGCCATTTCCAGGAGCAGCAATTGCTTTGGCCAGTGTAATTGTAGAAAGGCAACCAGATGCATTTAGATGCATTGTCTAGGTTGGAAGGGACCTTTAGGATCATCTAGTCCAACCAGCAACCTAACTGATAAGAAAACCAAAACCAAACCAAATCAAAAAACCCAAAACCTACTATCCCTAAACCATGTCACTAAGCACTATGTCAGCCCATCTTTTGAATACCTCCAGGGATGGTAACCACTTCCCTGGGCAGCCCATTCTAATGCTGAATAAGCCTTTCAGTGTAAAAATTTTTCCTAATATCCAACTTGGATCTCCCCTGGAGAAACTTGAGGCTGTTTCATCTTGTCCTGTCACCTATGACTTGGAAGAAGAGACCATCCCCTGCAGCCTGCTTTCAGGAGTTGTAGACTCTCTACATAAGATCTCCTCTCAGCCTCCTTTTCTCCAGGCTGAACAACCCCAGTTCCCTCAGCCTCCCCTCATAAGACTTACTCTCCAGACTCCTCACCAGCTTTGTTGCCCTTCTCTGGACCCGCTCCAGCACCTCAATGTCTTTCTTGTGGTAAGGGGCACAAAACTGGACACAGCACTCAAGGTGATAGTGCACTTGAGGTACCAGTGCTGAGTACAGAGGGACAATCACCTCCCGAGTCCTGCTTGCCACACTGCTCCTGATTTGTGACAGTTTTTCCTTCTCTGATACTTGCTGTTTTGAGAACTGGAAGGAATTCTTTCTCGGCAAGTTATAAAGGCCTGTGCCATCAAAGAAGCTACATTGCTGCTTCAGTGTGAAGCTTGCATGAGGATCTGATGATGCTGTGAAACCCTTCCTGTAGTTGTGAACTGGAGTCCTCCTGTTAGGTGACATGAGAAATAAATAACTTTTGAGTGTGTGTGTAAGGTTGTGTTTGTTTATTTTTTTTAAAAAAGCTTTTACTGTGGAACGGTTTGTTCTGCTTTATTTTTGTCAGACAAGGCCTACCAGGATCCTGTCCTTGTCATCTGCTTACTTGTTTATTCAAAAACTGCTCTTTTTGTCCTTCCTTTTTTTTTAATCAGGAGTAGTAGCTACAGTTTCAGATAACAGCATTTGGGAGGAGGCTTACAGCCTTTTAAGACTAGCCGTTTAAATTATTTTGGAAGAAATGCAGAATCCTAATTCATTGCCAGAGAGAACATTGTAAACCAACTTCTGATTATACTTGACATGATTTTGTTTAAAATTTACTTTTACAACAGATGGTTCAGGAGGTGCAACTGTCTCTTGTTTCTGTTCTGATTCATATCTTCATAATGTAAGGCTGAAATGTTTATATCTAAAATGCCTTTCATTAACATTTTTCCCTCGGTAGCTGTACAAATATTGATAGAATAGCAGTTTTGTGGCTTTATCTGTAGGCACGGCTTTTTCATTTCAAAGTTCCTCATGTTCTTTTTCTCAGCATTAGGAATGTGTGTGGGGTTTTGAATTAGAGGAAACATGCCTCTGCAAAATGGTATCTAACAAAGTGTGCTCCCCACCTGTGTAGGAAAGCTGGCGAGGAAGAACACCAGAGGGATGTTACATCCCATCAGTGGAGGTTTCTTTATCCTCCAACTCCATGATGAGCTCCTCTATGAAGTTGCGGAGGACGACGTCATCCAGGTACAGCCGTGCAGTTTGCTCTTTCAGCTGTCCTACTGCATTACGATGTTTCAAACAAACCTTCCTTTTAGGGGCTCAGCTTTTCTCCCGGGATCCTCTCTCGCTGTGTGCCAAAAGGTCTGTGAAAACAATGTTGAATTGGTTGAAAAATTATACTTGTATTCTTCATCCCTTTATTTTCAGACTCAAGCCGTTCCCATGGCTGAAGTTCATTTTTCCAATGTGTGCTTTGCTGCTTAGAACAGCAGTTTGTATAATTTCTCTGCAAGACTTGATGAGTGAAGTAGTTTACTATTGCTGACAGGTGTAGGGGGAGGCTTTTTTCTTTGTTTTGAGGTATTTTTGTCTCTCTGTTTACACTCGTGTCTTCCGTGCTCGGAACATGTGTTGCTACAGCTGTGGTTTATACTCTGTGTAGGGAAAAAAAGGATTCCTTGCTTTTGGTACTTGTTTCCTCATTCCTTACTTATTTGTCTTTCTGGTAGGAGTGTTATGGTTCTGGTTAGCAGCATGGTAGCCATGAGAAATATGCTGTGTGGATTTAAGGTACCTTTCATGTGCTCTTCCATCGTGTAGGTGCTCCCATTCCTGGGCATATTGGTGTCACAGAACGATATGGGGTTGGAATGGCCTGCTTCCATAGCTTGGGGATGGCTTTCTCCCACTTCTCCTCTGCACATACACGTGTATCTTTGATGAGAGAAGGCCATTTCCTGACAGGAAGCTGTAGCTCCTTGTCTGTGAGAGCTTTCAGCAGGACTAACTGGCCTGAGTTTTTTTTTTTTTTAATTCCATAAAGAACAAAAGGTTTAATATTTTTCTCTTGAACCTCAGCTCAAGCTTCTGTTTGTTTTGCCAGCTCTGTTCAGACATCTGCTGCTTCAGTCCAGGCAGGATGCTTTAGAGATGAAAAGGCTCCTAATTTTCTTTCTGTAGAAAACTGAAATCCCCTGAGTGTAGCCTTTTACGTCTTTAGATACCAACTCCAAGTTATCACGGTGTCCCCAGAAGAACTGTGGCAAAATGAGTGGATTTGCATATTATTTATTGTATTGTATTTTTTTCATTAACAAACTTCAACTTCAAGGGAAATTATGGCCAGCTCTTCTAACTGCCTTCAGACGTATTTCTCTCCACAGAATTTTTGGGCAGTCACTTGAAACAGCACATGTACACAAGGCCTGTTTCCTAGGCTCAGGCTTTCCTTGTGTTCACCAGGTTTGCTTGTTTTTCAAGGATTTCTGTCTAGCTTAAGACAACAAGGTACTTCTTACCCCTTTGATTTTAGGGCCAGAAAGGATTTTTATTTGTGGTAATACTGCCTGCTGTCCTTTCAGATGCACCATTATAATTATCCTATAGTGGAAAGATCTGGGTTGGAAATGATCCCTTGAAGCCTCTCCTTCTTAAGTCCCCACTTAAAGTAGGGCCTGAGTTAATTAGTCCTTTTGAACTACAATAGACCTTTTAGTAAAAAAAGAAGGGAGCATTTCTTGGTTTCTGTATTGGTGAGATTTTTTCATCTTGCTGGCATAAGAACTTTATTATACTGTAAATCATGTATTTCTCTGCTGCAACAGCAATTTTTATACAGACAAGTTAGATAGGTCACATGCATGAAGCTGGTTCTAGCTTATTTTCAGCTGCTAAAGTGCACAAAAAAACCCTAAAAATATCTTTCCATGTACCTAAGAGTTTGTGTTTCAGTCAGAGTCTCCTTACAAATGCTTTGTAAGAGAAATGACCTAAGTGATCATTCTGTTTTCATTTGCAGTCTGTCAGTGAGCTAGCTTGCCTCTTTTAGAAGACCATGTTGGGTTAATACCTGCTTTTTCTTGTGCTGAAGTTTTGAAATGCCTGGGGCATCAGGGCTTTCCTAATCTGTGCAGAATGTCAAAGTGAAGACAAGGAATTTTCAGAGTTTAACACAATAGCAAGACTGTAATAATATTGCTATTAAAATGATAGAAAGAGGGTTGACCTTCTGTCTGTTGAGCTGACCCTGACGACGAGAAGTCACGTAGGAATGTAAAGGTATAGGCTAGATTAGGAATCAAAGGCTAGATGTTTTTAAACTGCTTGCTTGTCCCCAGCATCGTTGCATTTATGTTTTTAAGGTGGCCAGTATTCCTTCAGGCATGTTTTAGCATGTTTTAGACCATTGAAAACCCTGTAAATGCAGCTGTTTGTTTAACATACAGGAAATTCAGAGTCAAAAGTCCCCCCTATTAGGGTGTTGGCTTGTCCCATCTCGTCCCATCAACCTCACCAGGAACCTCACACTGTTTTTTTGTGTCTCTGCAGCTGCCATCCCTTGTTCTAGGTGCAGCAGCCTTAGTCTGATGTTTCTCACTGTGTGCTGGACTTGTGACCATTCTCAGAGAAGCTCCTTCTTTATGGTTGACATTTCGTTTGAAATACTGGGCCCCAAACCTGATCAAGGCTGCAGTGGTTTGAATAGAATAGAAAATTGATCTGTGTGTCACACAAGCAACATTTTCTTGTTCTGTGTTCCAGAATTGCATTTGCTTTCCTTCTCACAACAGTGTGTTGTGCTTAAGCCCTGTTCAGTTTTTAATCTCAGATAACCCTGGTTTTTTTTTCCTGCCCAGGCAGTTATTTTTCATCCTATTTTTGAACAGTAGATTATTTCTATCCTAGTTCTTCATCCTGCTTCTTTCTACTCTGTGTTTGTGCTGAATTATGTCCTATTTCAAAGCTTTTTCTAGGTTATCAAGATCATTTTGAAATGTGGTATGTAAGGGCGTAGGGTTTTGGAAGAGAAATCTCCCCCTAATTCTTAATTCTGTTGTAAACTCTTGTGCTCTGATCTCCTCAAATCCTTTCTCCATTCCCCAGTAAAAACTGTGGAGAAATTTCTACTGTAGGAACCAGTGAGGGAATTATGAGAACACACGGAGGGGTCAGAAAGCTGGAATAGTTCCTATGTTGGCACAGTGGCCTCTAGCTGAGATGAGGAATCACCATAAATTCAAAATTTTCATTCTGCTGTGGGATGGGTGTGGACTGAAAGATTCATTCAGATAAACAATCCAGGACGGGCTGGACTCTGTGTGGGTCTTGGGGTAGGAAGGAAAGTCCCTTTATCCAGGGCAGGTATTCCAGCCAGGAAAAACAAAAAAAAATCCAGTCTTTTAGAATCCAAAAAGTCAGAGGCAAAAATATATTCTGGTCCCCTAACTGTGCACTGAAATGAAAGTTTTCCTAGGAATACTTTTTTGGAGGGCAGCAAACATCAACAAAATTGTGAGGGGGAACCTGAGCAGTATTTCTAGCATCTGCATTGAATGTGATTTTTTCCCTTTCCCAGAGGTTTGCAGTTTGTGTTTCACACAACGAGGAGGAACGCTCTTCTTTATTTATGGTGTATTATTTGTTTTGTGTCTTGCTTTCAGTACGCTGAATTTTTCAGAACAGGCTCCACGAATCACTTGGAATTCTGCAGTGGGGTGGAAGAGGAGATTGTGCAGGACTCTCAAGTTTTTAATGAAACCTTAATTAAACAGTGCGGAACCAGTCACAGCTCTGTGCTGCATTACATGTTACTGGCTTTATACAGCTTCTCGATTCATAAACCCTAATCAGGATTAAAATGCATTCCCATCAGCAGTAGGCAAATTAACACAGAAGAGGATTCCAGGTGTCCTGCCACCCCAGCTATTGACAGAAAAACAGAACATTGAAGTTAGGTGTATTGCTGATGTCTAGTATTTTCTTGTAGGTCGCTCAGATTGTCAAGCACGAGATGGAAAACGCCATCAAACTCTCGGTAAAACTTAATGTTAAAGTGAAAATTGGGCCTAGCTGGGGAGCCCTGCAGGACCTGGAGCTCTGACACAAAATGCAGCTGTCTCCTGTGCGGTGAGGCCGAAGGCACCCTGGCCTGGGCATGGGGAGAGCCCTCTCGCAGGCGAGATGGACTGGTGTGTGGTGTGATCCTCCTGCGTCGTGTTTCTACAGACGTGGTTGCAGGCTGCCTTCTGAAATGCGTGGTAGAAGCTGGTCTGAATTCACCAAGCCAAACCCTTCAGAGGTCAGACAGCGGGTTTACACAACTGGGAATTTATTAATTGCTAAAAGCACAGTATTTAAATGAATTCTGTTAAAATACGCTTGGTCTTGTAATTTAAAACAAAACTCCAGAGCCTAATGAATTTATTACATATGAAATGAGCTGGATTATTTTAATAAAACAAAGCACAAGGATAATTTGTTCTTGTGTGTAATTGTGTCTAGGACAAAAAAAAAAAGGTCATCGTGTTTGCACCTAATGCTGAATTTTACAGGCCTCTGCTAAGATAATTTTGTACTGAATTCTGCTGATGGGATTCAGGTGTCGAAATGGTTTAGCACTGGCTGGATTTCTCACTGAGCAGCTGTGCGGCATTCCAGCCTTCACAGTGCATTCAACCAGTCTCTGACTTCTAGGAAAGCATTTTGGTGACTTCTGTAATTTATTCTCCTGCTACCTTGCACACTGGCCTTGGGAAGGAGGGACAGTGTTTGGACTCTCTTATCGTTAAATCAAAATCACCAGTAAATGCATTCATTTTTGAAGAATGAAACTCAATTTATTGGTTAAAAACTTAATGGCACTTTGTATTTTTGTGTAGAAAATAAACCTCAGTCTGGCCAGCTGAAGTGACAGTCTTGCTGGTGTTTGAGGTCTGGTGTGTTAGAGGGTTGTTGCTGAATGGTGGTGGGTGACCCTGTGGCTCTTCATTCAGAGACCCATCTCCTAGGGAAGCCTCATACCCTGCCTGTTGGTAGCCTCGGATTCCCTCCACGCTTTGCTTCAGAGTCTTTGACTCCATCCCTGTGATCAAGCAGAAAGTTCTTCTGGGAGCTTGGGCTTGTCAAGCTGAGCACTGACTTGGGTCAACCGCTGCGATCGGATCCTTAAAAACTGGAGTCAAGGAAGGAGCTCGCAGGGAATTAATCTGCCACTGTTTGGTGTTCCTCTCCTCACCCATAGCTTCTGCTCTGGCTAAACTTCTCACATCATGTGGCTTTGTTTCCCTTCCAGATGGTTGTGGTGGTTATACAAGTTCAGCTGTTTTTTTTTTAACTTCATACAATGCCTGACCTTGAAATCTGTTATTTTCATCATGTAGCCCTTGTGTGTTACAAGAAAGGGAGGACAGGTGCCTCCCGTCATCTTCTCTGTGCCTCTAATTATTTTATCACAGCTTTCTTCTGCAGTTCCTCCCTAAGGTAAGCAACCTCTATCTTTCCATTCTTGCCTCCTGTGAGAAATTTTCAAGCCCCTAATTATTCTTTCATTTCTGAACTTCTGCTGGTTCCATTTTAGGAAGTGTCCTTTTGAAGTTGCCTTTTTACAGCCTGATCTGAGGGGATGCAGGCTTGGCTTTCAGCAGCCCCAGAGCTTGAGCGTGGCCGTTACCGCGACATCAGAAGTACCTGGCACCGAGAGGTTTCCAGAACGTGGTGAGTTTTAAAAGATGTTAATGGGGCCTGTGTACAAAAGGCCACCTCCTGGCTCTGATCCACCACCTCTCTGTGGACACGTGGTTTTGAGTCAGAGCCCCAGGCGAGGACGCCTCGACTGCCCCGCTCAGCACCGACTTGGCTTTCTACCCAGGTTTGGATTTCACTTTACCTTGAGGTTTTTGTGGGGTTTTTTTGTTTCCTTCCTGCCTGCTCTCCGCTGTGGTTTTCTACCACATCTGTCACCCAATGGCCGAGCTCTTTATCCGCAGCAGTCGGCCGATAGACAGTTGTTTCTTTTCTAAGCTTATTAAAGCTTCTGTCATTAACAAATCTGAGCCTTGGCACCCTGGTGTCTGGCCATTTGTGTGCTCTGTGTATGAAGGTGCTGGGTTGGACTCATTATCAATTCACTCGGGCTAATGATTTCCTGGCCCGGGGTGTCATGCAGTGACACACCTGTGCTGTATTTCAGTCTGACTGGAGCTGCTGTAATTTGGGTTGCTTGTTCTTTGGCACATCACAATATCTTCCTCCCGCATACTGTCTTCAGTATTTCAGGATGGATCTCACACGTATTTCCCAACCAGCTCCCTAAACTGGGGTGACACTAATCAATAAGGGGATTGACACAGAACTAAACTTATTTTGCTAAACAAACCCAGTGAGTTCATTTTAATTAAGCAGTAATTTGGAGCAAATGAGAAGATAAAAGGTGGCCACTGCTCTGCGAGCGAGGCGGCTGTGTCGTTTGAGTCATGATATTAGAACAGGCTCTGAGCTGTTCCCTGATTGCTGCTATTTGCATTCCTTAATTCTGATTAGACTTTAACTATTGGTGAGACAAAGCAGGGGGAGCAGAAGAGGGCTGGGGTCAGGTAAGTGGAGACACTGCTTGGAGCTGTGTGGGAGATGATACCTGCTGTTTTCTGAAGTTGACAGGAGGCAGTTGGCTGCTCCTGTTACTTACTTATTTTTGCCCATGGGAACCTCTCCCCCACCTCTGATGGGCTGAGGCTTTAGTTGGCTTTTTTTCTGGTTCGGGATCCAATAACCAGAGTGCAGGCTACTCTGTCATCTTGGAGACAGGATGGGATGCATCTGATTGTGGTCACTCTCTGTTCCTCAGCTGGTTTGTGTCTCTCTCTCTTTGCAGGCCACTCCTGCCCCCCGTTAGCTGGCGCTGAGCAGCACCTGCAGTAACACGCGTGGCCCCACGGCCTGAGAAGAGGGATGAACGCTGTGGAAGGGGTAGGAGTTCTGGTTTTTACAGCAGCCATGTCACTTGGTGTCCCCAGAACTGCTACTGGCCTTGCCCTGTGCTGCCCTTGCCTGGCTGCTGCACCAGCAGGCGGGTGTCTGCCTGCCAGAAGAAACTGGGCTGGGACTCGGCCCTGACAAATGGCTGTGGTCACCAGGAGGGCTTTGTTTTCACCTCGTGTGAACCTGTGTGACCCAGCAGGGCTCATCCCCTTGGGCTGCTGAGCAGTCTTGTTCCATTTGGTTCATATCTGCCTTCTTGTCAAAATAATTCAAATTTTTGCAGTTGTATGGGGACAGGATTTTCCTGGATTTGGTAGCAGGAACTCCTGCCATTGATGTTTGGTCATGAATGAATGGTCCTGATGGAATGAACGGACCTGATTTAGTCCTGATGAAAAGGAGCTGTGTGGTCCTTTTTTTTCCTCACATGCAGACCACAAGATTGTTTTGCTTGGTCTTTCTGCTGCAGCTTTCCTGCTGTCCCTGCCTCCTGAAAGTGCTCTGGGTGCCTCCTGGTAGCTGGGCAGCGGTGGGAGAGAAGTAGGTGACAAAAGATGACACACAGGTAATCTGATGCAGTCTGGTTTGGTCCTTTTGCCTTTCTCCCATTGCCTTTCATCAAGAAGAGAGTTGTAGAGTTTTCCTGATGTTTTTTTGTTTCCTATAAATCCATAGGTGCAAAGGGAGCTGGAAGCTCAGTAGCTTTGGCTGGCATTTTTTGAGCCTTTCCTGGCAGAGTGACTCAAACATGTTGGTTGGTAAAAAGTGCCCTGAAATGAGCTATTATTTTTCTGCCCTTCTGAGGTTTCAGCCTGTAGGTGACTGGTTTGAACCTGAAGTGGAAGGGGGGTGCAGGGTGCTCTCAGTCAGCTGAGAAGCCCAGGTAGGAGCTGATGTTCCTGGGGACTAAGGGGATGATTCTGAGCGCCCTGTGAGCTCCCTGCAGCTGGAGCCCAGGGTCTGTCCCTGTGGGAGATGCTGGAGGAAGGGAGGTGGCCATCCCCTCCCAGCAACCACCTGCATTTTCCCTGTTCCTGGGTGAAGGAGCTGTGTAAACACCATCCACAGCTTTACATGCACCTTTGAAACACTATAAAGAAAAAAGAGATCTACACGGACTAATATAATTTCTTTTCTTTATTTTCTTTTCCTCTCTTTTTTTTTTTTTTTTGGTTGTTACTGGGGACTCGGAACAGCCTCAGTTAAAGATGCCTTAGATTTTCCTTTTGTGACACTGATTTAGGATACCTGTGGAAATAGGACATGGCCTGTGCAGGAGTGTGTGGTTCCCCCCGCGTTATCCTTCGTTCTGAGATACAGGTAATGACTCGTTAACAAACCCCAGACATAGTCTGTCCACATCCCCTCGACACTGAATCTGAATATCAGTTGCTATTTAAAAAAGTACAATGATGTTCGATTTGTTGATTTAATCACAGAACAAAACACATGAATGGAAACACTCAGTTACGTGACTATTGCTTACACCTAAGATGAGGAGTTGACAACAAATGGCCACGCACAGTTCCTTAATGAGAGAGAGTGTGTTCTTACTAAGACCATACCAAGGCAAAAAAACATTTGAGACTGAACTACACTGTGCTTGAATTCACCTTCAGGTTATGGAACAGGATGGGGGGGGTGGAGGAGCTGGGGTATTTAAGGGGGGGTAATCAACTGAAATTTGGCTTTTTGCCTGTGTTACAATACACAGAGTTTATAAATGGAGGAGTCCTGAGGCTGAACACAGCTCTTATTTAAGCTGCAGTGTTTTCTCCACTTAAATTGTATACTAAAAAAAATATTTCTGTATGTATATCTTTAATACAATGTACATGTGATGATGTGAAGGGGCTTCTCTAAAAGGAATATGTAATCTGGTTTAAAGAATTACTATTTGTGATAATTTTATACAACGTAGTAAACAGAGTATTTCCGTTAAATACTCTAACAAGCTCTATTCTGGTAATATAGGGAATGTCTAATTGATGTACATAGCTGAACTTTAAAACTGTAAAAAAAAATTTAGAAAACAAGTCATTATGCAAAAGAAAACCTGATTCTCAAATTTTCCTTTATCTTGTCATTTCATTCAAGATTTGGTGCCTAAGTTAAAACTCTAGGAATCGATTTACTTATTTTTTTAAAAATACAATAGCTTGTACATCATTGAAGACTTGCCAACTCTGAAAATATAGAAATAATCTAATTTAATGTATTTTCTCTGTATAGTCTGTCTATCTACAGCTCTGTGTGTAAGATTGAATGCATCTGGTGGAGCCCAGAGGCGTGTGTGTGGAAGTTCTGTGTGTCTGGTTCTGGATGTGGTTGTGATAAAGAGCTCCTGGAAGGAAGGATGGGAGGAGGGAACTGAGTCTCCACATGAACAAAAAGCATTTTAAATTGAACAACTATTTCCGGCCAATCTGGTCTGTTGTGAGCGAGGATTGCGATGGTGAAGATACCTTTTGCTTGAGGTGGTGCTGTCTTAGTGGGAAAGGTGAAAGCACATGATTTCAACATCCCCTGTTGAAATCTGTCCTCAGTTTTCCTACAGCAGGTCAGGTCAGGTCAGGTCAGGTCAGATGCTGTGGCTGGGAATGCTGCATCCCCATTCCTTCCACTAACAGCCTTCAGTAGCCGTCAGGTCAGGCCTTTCAAAAATCCCACACTCCCCCTCATTTCACAGTAAATCAACCAGGCAAGAGTTTCTCCTCCCTCATTGAAGTTTTTAAGTGAAAGGTTGTTTTTTGTTTTTTTTTTCCACATACATGATAAATTGTGATAGAAAGCATTTAACAGTGTGCACTAACAAACTTATACAACATATACATTACATATATATATTTATATATATAGAATGTTCTATATACAAACATATACAACTTTTTAGATCTCTACAGACTACAAGAAAATTGATAATTATAGTCACAAGTGGTGAACTTAACAGAAATAGTAATTTGTAACTGTCTGGAAATATGTAAAATACATGAGAGTGGAAAGCAAGATACAGCTGTGACCTGATGGGGAGTACCAGAGAAAAGGTGCTTAAAAGTTTAGTATTAAAAATGGTAAGTTTGAGTGATGCCAGGGTCTCCTTTCTCTGTTGCATAAAAATGTAAATGGAAATCTACTGGTAGGTTTGTTTTAGGTTTTTTTGTCGCCTCGGTGTTACGCTAGAGCCTGTTGGCAGCCCGAGTCACTCAGGCATTGTGTAAAAGACACTTTTCTCTCTGAGTGTGCTGTAGTGATTAGCAATTAAAAGTTGCTCTTAAATTTTTATATTTCAGTCTTAAATGAGTGAACGGGCTCCAGCCTGAAGATGCTGCCACTGGAATTGGGGTAAGGTGGCTCTTTGCACTATTAACCACCCATGTGAGATACAGCCAAAAACTTAGTAGCCACTTTGTCATCCAAGTGAACCAACTGCTGCCTGAGCACAACACCCCACCACTCGCCCAGGCTGCCTGTGTTACACCAGTTCATACTGGAAACTGGTCCCATAGCCTGCCAGGGTACAAGTGCCACACTGGAACTGGGAACGGCCTCTGCCTCTGCACCAGCTGGGTTGCAGGGGCAAGCACTGAGCTGGGCACAGAACAAACTGGGCTACTGGGGCAGCCCTGGCTTGCTATTAGTGAAAGCTGGTTCACTTCTCTGTAAAAGCAGAAAAAAATAAGGTCTATAAAGTTGGTTGGAGAGTTTGAGTGCTGCCCCAAGTGATTTTGTTGCCCAGAGACAAGTGGTTTGGGAGTATAGGCCAAAACAGAAGCAGAGTGTTTATTTGAACAAAAGATGAGTGTGATGCTGTTCTGGTTTATTTCTCATTCTGGATGCTGGTTCCAGTGGTGCTTCCTCACACCCGCAAGTCTCCAGTTCTGTGCCCTGGCTGCTGGAAGGAGTTCCCCAACCCACCCCCTGTTGGCATCAGAGCCGTGAGTTTCCCGTTTCCTCAAACACACACAGTTCCTGGACAACTCCCAGTTCCTTAATTCTCAGCAGAAACCTAGGCCTTCTTTCAGCTTTGACCTTTTTCCCAACAGCTTTCTCCAGTTCTCACAATTACAGAGCAGTTTCTCCTGTGACAGAGAGGAACTTGCTGAGTCTCAGGCCCAGTTTGAGTTAGACTCGTCAGGGCATCATTTTGATTTTTGCCCACCCAGAAAATGTAAAAATCTTGGAAAGTGTGACATTCCTGTTGTGCTACACCCTGAACTAAAAATTTAACACCTCAGATCTGCTCCAACCCTTTACGTGTGCACCGGGGCTGACAGTGAGGCCAGACTTCTGGACTGTACAATTTCCTGGGCTACATTTTCTTGTAAAAATAGGAAGGAGATGGGAAAGACATCTTTGGGAGAGATCATCTGAACACTGGGATGATGCAAGTGCCAGTGAAGCTAAGGACTAATCAGGAGGGGGATGCTGCCTGTCTGCTAGGACTTCTTGAAGGGACAGAGGATGTCACTCTTCTCCTACAGAGAATTTTTTATGTCTGCTTTTCCACTGTTTCCTCACTTTCCCTTTCTAATTTGAAACTATGTGCAGGCCTTCAGTGCCTTGTTTCCAAGCCCATCTTGGAAACATTTCTAACTTAACAGTTGGCCTGTGGCCGCAGCGCGCTCACGGACTGGGGAGCTGTTTGTGCAGACAGGTAGGTAGACAGGTAGGTTCTACTTACTTTTCTTTCTCTCGCTGCAGGTTGGAGAGTTTTTCTGCAGAATTCACTGTAGAAACTGAAGAAGCAGATCTGAAGCAGAAGCAAATTGCTTTCAGCAGAGTGAGCAGAAAATCAATTGCCAGGCCCCCCGCGGTGCCATTTCCTGAAGGTGCCGATTCCGCGCCGGATGTTGACAATTGTTTTTCACGCTCCTCCTCTGGCCCATCATTTCGTGCTGCTGCTCTGATGTCTCTGCCCAGCCTCAGCAGGGAGGGGTGCTGTGTGGTTTCCCTATTTCAACCAATCACTTTGGGAAAAAAATCACCTCTCTGCCAGCTGCTGAGCAGCTTCCGGCAGCAGAACTGGCCAGGACTCTCCAACTTGTAGCCCTGCGGTTTCCCATCTTGCCTTTCCTAACTTCAAGAAGCCATTTCCTAAGCTGGTTTCCTATTCCTGCTACTGAGAAATAAGGCAACCACGTGATACAGACACCACGGGGATGATAAAATGCCACAGGCCCCTTCAAAGACGACTGCGATGAATCTAGAGCACATTTTAAAAAGTACAGATAAGGATAACACGTCACGTGCTCTGAATTGCACGTAAACCATCTATGCTGATGTTTTAATGATATTTCAGATAGTGTCTGTCTAGCTATTAGAAAAATCTGTAAATTTTGGGTGTGGGATTTTGAAGTTATTTATTTTCTGGTAGGAGTTAAAGAAAGAATTGATTTCAAGCAAGGTTTTTCAAGGGAAATAAATAGGTAAGAAAAAAATGCAGCTCAACTCATTTTTGTGTTGAGAATGGTAGCAAACATGCTTGAAATGTACTGGCTTTTAGTAATGTCACTTTTAAAAAATAAATATTTTTTGCCATTTAAGTTTGTTTTGTTTGGTTTTTTTTTCTCAGAATAGAAATAAATCCCATTTTTCTTCGGTCACAACATGCTTTCTTTTTCTCTTTTTTTTTTCTTTTTTTTTTTTTTTTAAGATGTCAATTAGTCATGCAAAGTTTTATAAGTGCATTAACATTTGAGTTTGTACAGGATATTTTTAACCAGACACGCTCCCCACGGTTCATACCTACAGCTTCCGAAAAACTACATGCCACAGTGATGGTTGAGTTCCTTTTGGAAAAAATTTGGCTACTGCATGAGCCAGCTGTTGGACTAAGACCCACATGATTCCAGCTTCTGTCCCACGGTCTGTAAAGTTTCTCCTTGAATCTCACTGTGATGAATCCAATAATAGTAACAGGAAAACATCTTCTAGGAGAAAAAGCTGTCTCTGGCCAGTGACTGGTAGATTTGGGAATGAACGTTGCTTCCCTGAACAGTGTTCTTAATAAAGCCACAAGCAGCTTCTTTGAAAGTCTAAAATTGGTACCACTTTTTGTCCTTGTATTTCAGCATCACCTACAGAAACAGGAAACAAAGAAAGGGATATAAGACACTGCTCTGCGTGTGAGGCATCACAGGCGGCCTAGGCCCATGAGCTGTCACAGCTTTGTAAGTAAAAGAGCAAAATCAGGGCAGGACTTCACTAACAGTGTCATCGGGTCTGAGACCTTGTATTTAATTTCATAATTGTTCCATTAAAAAAAAAAGTTACCTGCTATTGCTGCTCATTACAAGGCTTTTCCTGGGAGTTTTAACTACTTTTCTTCTTCAAAAAGTACAGCGGTTTGGGAATAACCAGAAACTTGCTTTTTAGGAAGAAGCTTATCTATGGAGCATAGCAGACACATCCTGAAAAATCTAAACTTCTTGCATTTCGGGGCATGTTCTTTCTGCCTATTTTTGCCTTACACTTACAAGAGCCAATAGAAATGCAAAGCCTTGTCCAGAGATGTGATGCATTTTAAATGTAAAAAAAATAAAATAACATTTTAGGAAGTATTCCTTAATGTTGTTTTATCTGCAAAGAAAATCACTTTAGTTATTCCCAGCCTTAACAGTGTGGGATGGAAAAGCTTTCCATTTCCAGCTTTAAGCACAGAAGCTGTCTATTCCAGACAAGCCCTATATATATATATGTATCTATATAACTGTACCATGTTAACTGACAGAACGTTATACTAGAAACGTTCTCCTCTCCTTTCCCATAAGATCTGTTCTGTGTGTAAAGGTTCCTATATACACATCCACCTACCTGTGTAGATGTGCTGCACTAAGTGAATCAAAAAACCCCAGAATGAATTAGTGAGAAAAGCGAGAGCTGAGAAGTGCCCTGTTCTAAATTGAGAGGCTGACAATGGGTGCTCGTTTCTGAGAAGCTGAAAGGAAGGGGTGTGCAATGGGAGTGTTTGGGAGCAGGGGAAATGGCTTTCCCAAAGGCTCAGTGTCAGGGTTGGCACCGGGGCCCCTACCTCGTGTGCATGTTTGGAGAAGGCCTCTGCGCTGGCCATCATGCTGGCAGTCCTTTCATCCAGCTCTCCCAGTTTCTGGCCTCTCTCGTCAAGGGCGATGCGAGCACGAGTCAAGTCCCCGATGACTCCTCCTGCGGCTCCTCTCACGCCTTCAATTCCCCCGGATCCAGGGATGTGCTGGGCCAGACTGCGAGAGGCTTTCCCTGCCGTGGCCTCACCAACTGCGAAGGAGCAATGGAAAAAGAGACAGGAATGAGTTCCTTGCCATGGCTTCTGGGTGATGCCATTTGCTGCGTGGAAGACTTTGCTCTGTGCATTCAGGAGCTGCTCCCCCCAACCCCACCATTCATTTTCTCAACAGAAGCTGCCCAGGTGAAGGGCTCCTGGGAAGGCAACTGAGGATCCTCCCCTTTCTTCACGCTGCCATCTTTATGTTTTCATCAATGATTTAAAACTTGCGTACTGCTCCATTCCTAGATGACAAAGGCAGGGGAGCTCATGAATTAAGTTTTGCAAAAAATCCCTAACCAACCCAATAAATTACTTACAAAGCTCCTCTCTGTCAAAAGCTTGTCCGCTTCCTCCAAAAAGTCCTTTGAGAAAGCCTCTGTTTTGGGCTTCTGGTGTTTCCACAGGAGTAAACAAATCTCCAAGCATGTCCTAGGCAGAGTCAAACAAAAGTGCATGTGAAAAATCAGTGAGGTGAAAGCAGTTCTAGGTGGTTGCTTTATTCTCATTAACAAGCCTCGTGCACTGGATCTAATCAACTAGTTCTAAACGAGGCTGTTGCATGAACAGGATTGAGTACTTAACACTCGTGTTTCGTGACAGGCAGATACTTGAGCCAACTAGATTCACTCATGCTTTCAAAGGGACTTGGTTTGTCACTGCCCTGTCTTATGCTCATTACCACAGAGAAAAAAAATATTATAAGCAATACAGAGTGAAAATATCAGTGATAAAAATCACGTCTTGCTTAGAAGCAGCAGAGGTGACGCAATAATTGAACAAATGATTTGGTTGTGAATTATGTGTTTTGCTTTAGTGATTATCCAGGCAAGCAGGGCAGGCACTCCCTGCTTTTTCTCTATAGTGTACCCAAGTTCAGTGCTTGCTGCAATTCAGAGAGTTTGGTGGTTACTTGTTTTGTTTTGTGGTTTCTGTGGGGTTTTTTAAAAAATAAAAATCCCCATCCCCTTCCATACAACCTCTCCCCACCCTGTTACTGTGCATTTTGGCAGTGCCATCAGTAATGCTCAATAAGCTTGTCTGAAGGCACCGCCCTGGTGCCAGATCTTGGTGCAGTCGACCCAAACAAAGCTCAGGCTGAGATTTATTTTCAGCAGCACGAGGAAAAGCGAGCTCTCCGGAGTAAAGCCAATGAAGAAAGCGTGCAGTCCCATTAGTGCCTGAACCCAGCGAGGCTTTGCAATGAGAACAGTTGCTGCCCTGTTGCTCAGCTCTGTGTTTGCTCATCCGAGCCTCCCCAGGCAGCTCCAGCTGTTGTGCTGCACAGAGCACTCTGCTCCCAGGAGGCTGAGTGCGAGGACAGTGACGTGGCTCACACTTACTGCGCCTCTGCACAGTCACCTGCTCTGGGGAGAGAAATGACTGCAGCCCTTTGAGCCTCAGTGGAGGCTGTCACGCAGCCTGGCTTGTTTTCTGAGGCAGGAGGTGACCCTGGGTCACCTGCTTTTTGTACACGTCTAACAACTCTGCAAGCCTTTGACTGCCCCCCTCACGGCTTCCAAGGCCAAGGTAGAAGCAGCCACAGTCTGGCAGCACAGAGAGGCAAGGGCTGTGTTTCCCTTTGGTTCGATGTCGTATGATGCTATTAAGGTTAATAATAATAACAAAAAGCAAATCCAGTTTCTAACAGCCTCTCACTATAGGTCCGTCTTTTAAGATACATGGATCAAACCTTTGGATCATTTTAAAATTGGTTCCCAATAAGGTGTGTAAAAGCTTGTGTGCAGCCTTCCCTCCTCACCGAGATGCTCAGCCCTGAGACAGACAGTGCTGTGATGGGAGCTGAGCAGCTCAGCACACGTCATTCCCTAGGGCATGATGAGTGCTGGCAGGACCATTTCTTTTATATTTCTATCCTAGTTCACTGCTAATTATATAACCTAGAACTTATTCCCCACTCTTTTTTTTTTTTTTCCCCTCTTTTATTACTCGTGTTTCTCCCTGTAACCTCTCACAATTCCTCCTCTTCAGTAAATGACATTTTAATTTGCATTTTCATTGCAAAAAAACCACCCAACCCAAATCTAACGTTGTAAAGACCTTTTGCTCGAAATAAATTATTTTAATTAGACAATTTCTGTAGCTACTGTATTTTAATGTACAATGAGGTGCTTTGCTCACCTGGAAGAAGGGGAGTACCAATTACTGGAGTAAAAATAACGGTAAATACTTAAAAAATATACTGAAACAGAGCATATTTTTTGATGCTAACCACACTGGCTTGTCTCATGCTCCCACCTACCTACTGAAAGCTGCAGGTATAACGATATTTTTAGAGTTAAAATTAAAAATGATAAAAATACAGGAAGGAATTCATCTTTTCAGTGAGGCAGTTGCTGTGCGGTTACACACACGCTGGTACCAACTGCTGTAGCTGCTCCCAGTTTGTAACTTCCCCTTCTTTCCCTTCAGTCATTTTTTTAACAGTTGGCCTTTCCTAGGGTAGGATTTTGGAGGGAAGCAGGCTGTGCAGAGTCCCATTTGGACACAGCTCTGTAGAGAGCCAGCAGAGCCTGCAGGCAGCAGGCTGAAGGCTCGGGCCAGCCGTTTGGGCACACAAGCAAGGTGACGGTGTCAGGAAAAAGTCCAAAGAGCAACAAAGCTGCTGAGTGACCTCTGCTGCTTTGGCATCCTTCAGCCAGGGCGAGTGGAGAGGAACGTGCCTGTCCTGCTCCCGCAGCACAAAAATTGCTAAATAATAAAATACTTCTTTCCCCCACCATCACTTATGGCTGCTATTTGACAACAACCATCTCGGGTAATGCCAGTGTTACTTATTTAACCCATTTAAAACATTGTCTTTTGAATAGAAACTGGAGACCAGTTTCAACAATTTTGAGCAATCTTGCAATAAACGTGTGGTGATTGACATCTGACGGGTCAGTCCTCACGAACACACAAAAGCCACAAACGAATGGTTGGTTGGAGCCCTACCTGCAGATTGTCACACATCTCCTGGCTGTACGTCAGGCGCTGGATCTCTGTGGGAGAGCTGAGGTACAAAGCTTGCCCTTCGTTAGTGAAACAAAATGTCCGCGCTATCCTCATGTCCGTCACCGGCAAATAGTTGATGTCCAGCAGCGGGCGAAGGCTGGGCAAGCTGAAGAGAAGCAGATCCCTCGGTTAGTCACCAGTTGCCACGCGGGGTACACCTGCCCTGTGCCTGCATTTCAAACCCACACCTAAATGTGTACTTTTCATAACTGGAACGGTTCAAGGGCAGCTCTAAGCGGAAAGATTCTGCCATAAACGCGCTGCCTTCCCCTCATACTTTGTTTCCTCACGTGGAGAAGTTCCAGCTGCCTTGCCTCAACGACCCTTCGGCTCCCGTTACCCTCTGGATTTGGGATGTGCCCGTGGCACACAGCTGGGCAGTCCACAGGGAAAGGCCTGCCATTGCACAGGCAGCTGCGGAAAGGGCAGGTGGCTCCAGCATTGCCTTCGCTGTCCACCAGCTCCTTCAACATTTTGGATGGCACTTTCCAAAACCTAAATGGCCCGGCTGGGGGAATGGGGCTGGGGCTACTGCAAAGTCAGCTCAACGGTGGAGGTGACAAGGAAGGGAAAATCTTCTGAAATGGCAAGAGTGGAACTTGCTACTTCACGCTTGATAAACAATAAATACCCTTTCTCTGCCCAACTTTTTCTATACTCCTCTATACCTGGCTTAGCATAAATGAGCAAAATTAGCAGGGTTTCCTTTTACGATAGTTATAAATCAAGTGCCATCAATTGTCAGGGGTGGGGGATTACTGTGAAATAAAGGAGTTTGCTTTGCTGCCTTCACTCCCCCTGTGGGACAGGCCGAGGCAGGGCGGGAGGCAGGGCAGGGCATTCAATGCACCCACCGGGGAGTCAAGGCTCTGGAGCAAAGACAAGCGGAACGTGACGGCACCGCGCCACCTCTGAGCTTAGTTTTGCCACGAGATTAGTTAGATAAGTACCTCAGTGTCATGATGTGCCCATTGGCACAAAAGCACGCCAGACAGACGCTGTTACAGAGGGTGACCACATCTGCTCGCAATAAAAAGGACGTTTCGGTGATGTTGTGGACATAAAGACATGTTTGGGAAGGCAATGAGAAGACTTTGGCTTGTTTTTCTGAACAAATGACTGCAAATTGATGATCACCCATATCCTGGGAGGAGGAAGGGGAATGCATGACAAGTTTCCTTTTTCTTGTTTTTTCACCGTCATCAGCGCTGTGTGGGTCCCTCCATACTTCATAGGGCGGATGTGTCAAGGTCCCCACGCAGTCCAAGCACGCGAAGGTCAGCACAGCTCCTTTCAGTGTCAGGACTGTGCCTGCAAAATACAATTTCCTCTCACTGGCACTGGCACCACAACTAAACTGGTTGTCAGTACCGGGAACGCGTGCAGCACAGATGACATTCAGCTTTTGTAAACAGAGCAAACAGATTCATCTGGCTAAGGTGACAAGAGGTGACAAGTCTTCCTCGCTCAGTTCTTCCTGACCACAGAAGGTGGTGAACAAAGAGCCTGCCAGTACTGGAAAGGTCGCAGGCAGCCTGTATCAAGTAATCCATATAATAGATGCTATCAAAGATAGGCTGATAGGCTGTAGTTTAACTCTACATTATACTAGCAGGATATTTATCCCCCAGCAATAAAATTACTCTCCTTAGTCTGGAAGCCCAAGGCTTCCAGCATCGTTTTTCCAAAAAAAGCACAGGTGGGAAACCTCTATTCCTGTGCATCCTCTGGTTTTTGTTGGTCTTTTACTCTAAACACACTAAGCACATGCTGCCTCTCCTCAGAGCTGACCTCTCTCAGCCCTCTGTTCTCTCTGCCACACCATCTGTCACTCACTCAGCCAAGGATCTCTCCGGGTACATCAACCTGCCAACATTTTTGTTTCCTTTCCTGAGCTCCCTTCTGCTTCTCTGCAGCTTTCTGATAGTAAGACAGCCAAACTGTTCACAGCATCTCAGACAGGACTGCATCAGAGCTGTACACGGGACCGTAAATTCACAATATGAGGGAACTCTGCTAATTTCCCCATTTTGACAATAAATATGTAATTTTGCCCATGACACAAAGTAATCTTCGAAATGACTACAGCCAAAGTGACTCAGTCCATGAAACTCAGTCTCACGAGCATCTTTATTTACCTGCGCTCCCCCTATGTGGTGAGTGACCATCGCTTGATATGATTATTGACAAATTTCTGCCCCAAAGGCCATACAAAATCCCGCAGTTATTCCCCCTGTTGTACCCAGACAGATAATAAATAGGAAAAGAGCTGCACTCTTACCACTTGGTGAGACCATGACTGGCTCTGACTGCCGCAGATCGTCACTAGCGGGCAGGTTAAGGGAGAGGATTAAGACCATACCGAGGCCTGTTCCGACCCAGAGACAGGGGGAGACAGCGGAGTCATTCTTTCGGGCAAAGGACTCCATGAAGTACAAAGCAGTGATGGCCTCCTTCGAGTCCCTGTCGATACTGGACACGCTGGAGCTTCGGGAACGGCTGAAGGAGTTTTCCCTATTTTCTGCATAAATAAATAGAAGCAAACAGGCACGAGTTGGCAACCCCAGAATAGGCACAAGCCTGCAGCAAATACACACTCCCTGGAGAGCACAGAAAATACACAGGTTTTGTAACCTGAGCAAACACTCTGATACCAGCTTGCTGCCAGTGTATAAATAAGTGTGGAAAATGCTGTCAGACCTCATCAGTTAGATCTGCATTAGAAATAGCTGCTTATTATGGAGATTAGCATAGACTAATTAGAATTTACAACAGCCTTTGCTCAAAGGACTTGTTCTAAATAGCATGAAATAATTTTAGACCCATATGTTACCAATGCATTTAAAATTAATCCATGTATCTCGTTGCTGCAGGACATGAAGGGAGACGCCATTACCGACTTCAGAGCACGTGTCCTTTGCTCTCCTCTTGTTCCCATCACTAGGACCTTCTAGCACTGCCTTCTCCACCATCGTTCATTGCCAAGCTATTAGTAACAGCTCTCTGGGGAAAAGACACCCATTGCTAAACTGCCCCCAGCATCCAAAACTTCTCAGGCTTCCCAGGGAGTGAAGTGAGAAACTGTCTCTGTGCCCGTGGGAACCAACTGCATAGTGAGCTGGCACCGTTCATTTTTCCACCTAAACTTTAGCAGGCAACAGCGAGAACCAGCTGCAGACAAAGCTGGATTGTCCTCACTGCAAATACGGAGACACTCTCGGAGCTTTTTGGAAAGAAACAACAAGCAGGGTCTGATTGCTGTAGGGCTAAGGATCTCTGCGTTGCTTTGCCTGGTGCCAGGCAGGATGCGTGGAGCTGTGCGAGGGAGCTCCTGGCAACAGGAGGAGCTGACGGTGGCAACACACTGAAGATAAAGAGTTGCTGCTGCTGGAGGGAAGAAGAGAGTAGGGTTGGCTGCTAGAAAGAGCCTTTGCAAAACAATCTGTGGCTGTGCTGCTGTCTACCAACCTGGAGGCAAACTCACATGCTCTTCTGCAACAACAAGAGGACCAGGAGGTTCTGGAGATGGAGAAATAGTTGAAGCTATGGGACCTGAGATAAAAGCCTCAATTCTGAACCCATCATTATGAAGTAGTTCTCTGTGAGATATATAAAGGTTCTTCTTACAACTCAGAAGAGCGTGCTGTCTCTTAAGAGCCAGTAGAAATGTCTAGAAAGAGAAATACTTTCTGCCATGGTTGAAGAATAAAATTAGAAAAGGACTTTTTCACGTACTCCAACTTGAAACTGGGCTAAGCCTCATATTGTATACATGGTTCCTGCTCTCCACCAGAAGCAGCAGTTTAGCTGTTGAATCTCTTCCTCAGGCAATGTATTGCAGCATTGCATTCCCCTATCAAGACGACTCGGTGTAAATTGCTGAAATTATCCTCTTCCCAGTAACTACCTGGGAAAGACTGGAGAGAACCATGGCAAAGCACTTACTGGAACCAGCAAGCGTTACTACATATGCCATCTTACAAGTTGGCACACAGGGATGGGGGAAGATTTTCCTGCTGCTCTTTTACACTTGGCCCAGCTTCCTGAATTTACCCAGGGCATCTGTAACTTCTCAAACGGGAGCTTTACAGGACATCAATCCCTGGCACTTCAGTCCCGCTCTCATGGAAGAGAAAATTACATCTATTTTAACTTTCAAGCACCGCCCTTACCCCATTTCACCTTCTTCATGTAGGCACTGTTGTAGCTCTCTGGTTCTGGCTCGGTACTGCTAAATACATCTGCATTAAACTGGGATTGTTTTATTCACGTGCAAACACAGCTTCTAATACCTTGAGCATTAGTGTCTCCCATAACCCCAAGCACTTTGTACTTCTGCTGTGGAGTGGTTGGCCCAGCTCCTTCCTAAGCACGGTGACAGCTACCAGGTAAAAAAGGTAAAGACAGCAATTTCAAGTGGAGATCATCAGGGCTGCACATATATATATATATATTTCCCCCCGCAAAGGGTACCTAATTTTTAAAATATGTGATTATGTAATTCATTTTCTCTTTAACAGGTATATTAATATCACAGCCACATAAAATTCAAATACGGTGGTGCTCAAACCGAAAAAGATGTTGAAAGGACAAATGCAGTAAGTGTAGGCGACACACACAGAACTTAAAATATATAACGTGCCATTTGCATGTGTCATCAAGCTTTCTCCCTCCCTAAATTAACAAGAAATGTTCCTCACTCCTGTGCAGTACAGTTAACTAATACATCTTTGCAGAACTGACACTAACAGATAAAATCTTTGGGACACTTTTGGGAACATACTGTGCCATTTTCTATTAAATATACTACTCAAACTGAAATTCTAAAAATGAGCATGACACATGTCAAAATTTGATGTCATTAAACATATCTGAACAGCAACCCAAAACCTATGAAAGACTGCAGTCACCATGTGACTCTATTGGCTAGCTCTACAGCCAGGCAGAAATCTCTGCTCTCCCTAGATTTTAAGATAAGATTTAGTTTAGGCCTATTCCCTGGGATTTATTTCTCAAAGAGATTATGCCCCAAATTATCTATTTAGAAATCACTCCACTGTATCCTAGAGAAACATAAAAGCACTTTGGGAAATTTTAAAAACTTGCCATATCCTTTCCTAGCGTGCTTTCCTAGCCAGGCTTTCCTAGCATGATTGCTATGTTTTAAAATTATGTCCCATCTTCTAAAATCTGTTCTGTATGAGCACTGCCAATGTGTAGCAATCCTTAATCCAGTTGTCACAGTCTGGGTTTTCTTTTATATTTTCCTTTTGTTGCTCTGCTTGACAGGTGTAGCAAGAAAGTCAGCTACCACATCTTTCTGCAGGAGACTAAACCAGAACCACTTCCAGGTACTCCCTGTTACCTATGGCCAAACAAAGTTTATTTGGACTCCTTTTGCTTCAGTAAGGGATCACAATGTTCGTATGTGAAAGGCAGGTACTTTTCTGCTCCTCAGTTCTCTTTCCCTCTTCTCTTCCTCTGTGGCACATCCTGCTACATGATATATTCTCATAAGTGTGTTCCTGAACCTAAATTGCTTCCTGCTTTGAAAGAGTCCAGTATTTCCTTTTCCCTGAGGCACATGTTCAGCTCCCATGCTCTTATCCAGCCATTTCCTTCTTCCTTTTTCCCTTGCAGATCTGGATTTCTTGGCTCTTTTTTTTTTTTTTTCTTCCCCAAATAGGTCTCCAGGCTGTCCTGCAGCTAGCAGCAGAGGAGCTGAGAGCACTACTGAGGGGTCCAGTGTCCCCTGAACGCTATTAAGTGATTACTATTTGGGAGATGCTGCTATTCAGCCTATTAGGCTATGAGCAGCTCTGAGCAAAAGCTTTATTTTTTTTGAGTCAGTGCCTTCCAAAAATCTGCATTGCATAAATTAAGGCCACACAATGTAACCACCACTGCTCTCCTAACAGTAGTCCTGCTTTCTTCAAAATGTTTTCATTCAGCCCTCTGTCCTATGCATGGCTTGGGCTAGTGAGATGCAGATAGACACTGGGGGGCCAACTTCTGATTGTTCAATTCCAGCTACGAGCAGCAGATACAAACAGAAGGTGTCTGATGTAAAAGCAACGGCAAAACCTCTAACTTGCTACCCGCCTCACTGAACAAAACCACACAGGACACTTCAACTCACATGCTAGGATAAAAATGAAGCCAGTGTTTTTGAGTTCTTACCTTTGTTCATCCATGTGTGAGCAGTATAGAGACGCTCGTCGTGTGAGAATGTACTGATTCCGTGTAATTGTTGAAGCATTGCCCGTCTGGAAATGTAACCTACTGCCACAAAATCGCATGCATTGCAAAAGGACAAGAACAATTGAGCCAACCGTCATCATGACATTTATATGAAAGCAGCCCTGAGCAGCTATTGTCCTAGCTCTTGTCTTGCCTGACAGAGCTGTCCCGCTGCAGTGCACTGGTGTTTAGGAGAAGACTTAATTTAGGGTTGGGGGGAGTCTGAAAATTTACAAAGATAATTTGAGTAAACGACTCCCTGCATGTGAACTGTCACCTTTACTGAGCACTCACGGAGGTATTTATTTTTAACTTCCTTCTATGCAGTGGAAATAAAACTGGAATTTCCTTACTTCTCCATGGAATTTTTTTTAAAAAAAAAAAAAAAAAAAAAAAGAGGAGGGAGGATGCTAATGAAAATATTTGCGCCACTGACTCATGCATCTTCAGAAGTATGTTCTGACATCTATATTCTCAACTGCAGCAAAGGCTCTGTAAGGGGAACACATCTCACATCTCTTCCCAAAAATTGTCACTGTGATTACTCTGAAAGAATGGATTTAGTGCTAAAATGGAAACATAAACTAATTTTCTTCTTGAAAATAGGAATCGTTAAAATAAAAGTATCACTTGTTAGGAGGAATGAAAGAAAACTAACAGTGACAAAGATCAACATTTTCACTGCAAATGTTTACATTAATTAATGGAGAGTTTTGCAACTGACTGTCAGTGTCTTGGATGCTATTTATAGGTTCTTTCCTGGCTTTAACATACTGAGTAATTGCTCTACTTATAAAGCATATACCAAAATCGACCTTTTTTGATATGGAAATTGCTATATTCTGGAAAGAAAACAGTTTATATTCTCCTCACTTGGAGATTTCTAAGAGTTTTAATCCCAAATATCAGACTTAACAGAAACTAACAAAACTACTAAAGCATTTGCCAGTTTAAGGATCATAATCTTAAAGTTTTAAGAGAAATCTATCACCTTTAAAATTATCAAGTTAGGAAAGCATGCAAAGCTCTGAACGCCAGTGTAAACACACAGTAAAGGAATTATACTTTAAACATGAATTTGCACACAGTAACATCATAGAGACAGAGACAGAACCGTATCACTGACGGCAATGCTTCAGCAACACAGGGGAGAAAGGGGCAGGAAGTAACGCTGCAAGGTTGTCACACATTTAAGAACACTGCACGTTTATTTGGCTAAAAACATCTCCAAACACATTTTAAGAGCACCACTCTAAAGCTGCATTCCACACAAAGCAGTTCACTAGAAAGCAGCAGAAATTGTCTTAAGCACAAACAATGCAATAAAAATCTGGAATTTTACTGTGAGTGATTTCCTACAGGATCAACTCAAATAATTTTCTCCTAACACTATGCTGAAAAGCCTGTGAATATATTGCTTGCAGAGCATTCAAACCAGGGTGGCTACGTCTGTGCTTACACGGAGCTCATGCCTGTGGGATGTTTGACCCTTCCTGGAAAAAGTTCTGAAATGTATTGTCCTGAAGGTGCTGCAGTTATAGCAGTGTAACCTAAACGGCTTCACAGAATTACTCTGACTAGAGGCTGATGCAAACGATGGCAAATAAAGGCCTGAATGAGAGAAAACAGATTCAAGTCACCAGACTTGAATCCTTATTTGATATTTCCAGAATATGGGAAAGTAAGTTCAGGCTTAGGTTCTGGTTTGGCATGTTTTAAAAAACAGAAGGGAACTCTTAGGACAGAACTATTCTTTATATTGAAAATGACCTAGAAATAAGCATTTTCATAGAAAGTTAAAAATGCGAGAGATCTTTACAGTAAGCAATCTATCGAACTTCCATATTTAATTGTATGAATCACTTCCCTTTACTTACACAAGCAAACTCTCTTCACATTGGGATTGCTAAAAGCTGAATTTGGATATAGGTTATAAGTTTGGGCATATGTTTTTTTTTTATCAAAGACATAACAATTCTCTAGAACTTAAACCCCAACCTAAAATAACCATTCTGCTGAAGCATCTTTCATAACACTGATGGTTTGGTAAAGAATGGTATGTTGTATAACTTTCATATCTGGAAGTACCCAAGGATAAGGAGGTGAGAAAAGGCATTATAAAAGAAAAACCTTGGGTTCATTCAATAACAAAGTCAAAATAGTTAATGTTATAAAGAAGCAAGTGAAAGCATTTTAAATGACTCTTCCCACCCCACCCTCCCTACCCTGGTAGATGTGCTGCTTGTGTAACTGAAGTGCAGGTAGAAAAGCTTTGTTTTAAAAAAATAAACACAAACCTTTGGAACAGCTATTATCACATACCTTGAACAACCTCAGAATATTTCTATATTCCTCCCTAGTTCTCCATACACAACAGCCCACCATCTATTCCATTCTGCCACAGAAGTACCAGGAACCACCCAATGGTGTGACCCACTTCCAAAAAGGTTTCAAAAATTATTTCAGATATAGAAAAACAATTTGTGTTGATCTGAAGCAATTGCTAGCAAGCAGAAAAACCTAAAGCTGAGTATGCAGCTAAAGTTGCGTATATGGACAAAACACATCGTCCAAATTCAACATGCCTAGAATACAGTGTGAAATGAGCTTGACTTGGAATCCAATCATCATTTAAATGAAAACTTACTAGACATTCAGTGAATGTAAGAACACAACTTTCATTTAGTTGGTTGTTTTAAAAATAAGGACAATTTCCAGATTCTTTTAAGAAAACAAGTGGAACCTAACATCTTAGGAGAACCTGACAGAAAACACACTCCAAGGAAAAACTAAACACAAACTCTATCTAGCCCAATAGGGTTGGAATTTAGGCACTAGCAGAACCAGATGCATTGTGCTTTTGCTAAATACAGGGAAAAAAATTTCAACTTCATAATAACTTCTTTTGTATTTAAATAAAGCTTTCTGCAGTAAGAAACAGACTTTCTAGATACAGAACAGTCCTCTATGCAACATTTTTATTTGGTGCTTTCACAGACAAGAAATATGGTGACAAACTGAGCAGTTAGTGGAGACTGTGTGCCTTACCATAGTGTCTCAAAGTTATTTCCTATTATGCTATTCTTAGTGTTACCACTTACAACAATGTAAAGTAACTTCAAATGCTAACAAAAATCAAATGATTTACAAGCAGAACCAACACCATAAACAGCTCACTGAAAAATAAATTAAAAAGATTTCCAGCCAAGAGCTTTTCCATTTGCTATGAAAGCCTAGCTGTGAAAAGCCAAGGCACTTAGGGGCCTTGTGAAGTGCGGTCCCACAACGGCTGTAACATGCCCAGTGGATCAGGTAAGTGTCAGTTTGGCTGGCTGTTTGGGCAAGGGAGTTTACCAGAAATCATCCACTCTGGAATACGGAGAGGTATGGCAAATGGAATGTGGTGGAGAGTACGAGCTGTTCTGAAAACCTGCCAGAGATGCAATAGCCTCCTCAGAGAATCTATTTCTGCAGTTAACTACCCTTCTGAACAAAATGTGTCTCTACTGTCTCCCTCAAGTTGTGCCTCTGCCTTAGTAATTTATGTCCATTATGTCCTTTCCTTATCTCAGCAGACACAGACAGCAGGTTATTCCCTTCCTCTCTGCAGTAACCTGACATGTACTTGAATCGTTTTTCACTTTGACTTCTAACACTTTTCTAGATCAAGCAACCAGGTTTTTTCTCTTTCCTTGAAGGCCTAGGAACCCTTACCTTTGAAGGTTGCAGTGATTGTCTTCTAGGCCATCATCACTTAGTTCAAATCCACACGTGGCCTTCTGATCCAATAGACTCAAGGAAAAAGGAGGTCATGATAAAAAACCAGAAGTCTCCCTCTTCCCCCCTACCTTGCCACATGGCAATGAAACCCAATTGTCAGACTCACTCATCCAGTCCAAAAAGATCCAATGTGCTATGCATACAGCACTGCTGCAGAGAGCCTAACAGCATTGCCATAACTGACAAGAGAAAAACTGATATAAATAATATAGAAGTTATGTAGGAAATACTGCAATACATAGCGTGACCTCAGCTGAGCCTGGTTCCTCAGGCTGTGGACTGGTTATATGATAACCAGTACCATATTTCCAAGAACCTGGCTACAATATACTGGAGCTGCAAAAGCAAATGTCAGCCCTTCTCTGTGGCTTCACACACATACTAAGGGACAGATCAATCTTAAGACTTTGGAAACCTTATTACAGAAACAACAGACCAAAGTAACAGGCTGACACACAGACACGGGAAACGATTGCAGAATTTTCTGAATCAAAAAAAAAAACAAGCCGAAAATCTCAAAAAACCTCAGCACCTTAGAACCCCAAAACCCAAACCAAAATCTAGCAGGAAAAACAATCCAGAAGCCTCTGCAAGGCTACAAAGCTTCTTATGGTGATCCTCGCAAATATTTCTGAATAATAAGTTTAAAGTATCTAGTACCTACCTACTACTTTTGGAAAATAGTACCATTTTCCAAAACAAATTGGACAAAATCATGCAAGAGCCAAAACAACTTATCCCCCAAACAGTTTTAGTCATTCTATATGCAGATGAAAGAGAAAAACTTCAAGTATAAAAGTATGCTGGATCTATTAAAATGGAAATTGTATTGTACTCGCCATAGAATTTTTGATAAGGTTATTAAAGATAATGACTAAATATTCTTGAGTGGCTCGTTTTGCCAGCTCACAATGACATTTCAATTCAAGGGCTCTACTTCAAATTTTAACTACAGATAATCAAAAGAGTTAATCCAAAAGCTGAGGTGAATGCTGAAACTGAATTATTTCAAAGAAAAAAAGCTAAACCAAATTCAAATGCTAAGAGTGATCCTAGAAAATTACAATGCACAGCAAATCCTTGTTAAGATTCCCTGTTCAGGGGCAAGTTTGCAATGCTAAAATGCAAATGACATTTCTATTGTAGGGTGATTAAACTGAACAAGTTAAAAACTACATAATGGGAACTGAAAAGAATTTTAAAAAGTGACAGTTTTCTATCACTGCTGGTGGCAGAAAATAGATTTTCAAACACAGCATTTCAAAGGAAAAACTCCAATCTGCCTTTACTTTCTTCCTAAAACATATGATATAACCACATATGGACATACATATACAGAATGCTCCAATTTCTGTGTGAATGCAGGCAAGGAGGAAAAAAAATGGCAGAGCGTGCCAGCACAAGCTCTTAATGGCAACTAGCAAGGCATGGCAGAGAGAACCTTTTGGAGAATGCGAAGTGGCTTAAAAAAAAAAGCAGATCTGAAAGACTTCTCAGAATTAGTTACAATTCACTAAAGCAAAGGGGACTGTGTGCCAGCATGTCTATCTGTGCACACATCCATATATCACCAGCTATACAACTATAACCACACTGAGTTCTCTCCCACAGCAATTTTATTTTTATTCCTTAACATCACTGTTTTCCTTAATTCAGCATGTTCTTTAATCTAAAATTACAATTAAATTTCAACTGATTTGATTGAACTACAGATTTTGTTTTCATACGCAAAAAAGTGGCTATTCATTTACACTGAAATTCTTGATCAGGCTGTTCTCTTGCTGTTCTAGATGGAAAAGGGGGCATTAATGGGTTTAAGAACTATGCAGAATTAGTTCTTAGACTAAGATGGACTGTTTTGAATCTGTGCAAGAGGATAGAAGGCAAGTCAGGCAGGGATACACACTTTCATCAAAGCTAAACAAAAAGTTCATATAATCCCTATTTCAATGTTTCTGTGAGAACATCTGCAGACAAGATAGAACTTCTGTTCAAAAAGGACTAGAAGTTGCTTAGAATTTAGAATTCAATAGTAGAATTTCCTATTGTACTGTGTCTGGTTCTGGGCTCCCCAGTTCAAGAAGGACAGGGAACTTCTGGAGAGGGCACAGCAAAGGGCCACAAAGATGCCTGGAGCATATCTCTTAGGAGGAGACGCTAAGGGACTTGGGTCTTTTTAGTCTTGAGAAGACTTAGGGGGGATCTAATCAATGCTTACAAATACTTAAAAAGGAGGGTATCAGGAGGATGGGGCTAGTCTTTTTTCAGTGGAGATAGGACAAGAGGAAATGGGCATAAACTTGAGTATAAGAAGTTCCACCTAAACATGAGGAGGAACTTCTTTACTCTGAGAGTGGTACAGCACTGGAACAAGCTGGCCAGAGAGGTGGTGGAGTTTCCTTCTCTGGAAGCATTCAAAACCCACCTGTACAAGTTCCTGTGCAACTTGCTCTAGGTGGACCCACTCTGGCCCAGGGGTTGGACTAGATAATCTCCAGAGGTCCTTTCCAACCCCATATGATTCTATACTTGTGGGTTTTTTTCTAAAGCAAATAAATTCTTATATTATTCTAAGGAAGAAACAGCCTGAATCAATAATATGCTATTAATAGCATGTAAAATTCTAATTTCTTGCCAAAATTAGATATAGAATATTGAGCAACTACAGAATTTATTAGTATAGCTGTAGAATATAGCATCTATAAAACCAGAAGATACTACAGGACAGTATCATCTAACATTTTAAATAGCATATGTGGTATTTGAGAAGTGCTGTATTAAATGTTAAGCTAATTACTGAATAAGAAGCTATTTGATCTACACAGTAATTTTTTGCAGTGGAAAAAAATTATGAGTCTTTGAAACTGAAACAACAGTAATCTTTAGCTTGGGATAAAATCTACTTGATTTCCAAGTGGATGAGGATACCGGGAAAGACATAGGTGTAAGCAGTAATGGTAACATTAACACCATTCCTCTGCTGCTGTTACTTGGCTTTTGAATTATTATTCTATGAGCATGGAAGAAATATCAGCACTTTATGAAACAGTTAGCAATATTCAGATGAGCAGAAAAACAAGACACCCCCCCTACCCCCATTTTCTTCCTATGCCATTGCAAAGACATTCTTCAAAAATGCTTTTCTAATACTTCTGCACAAATAAAGAGGTAAGAGTCAGCAAAATCTTGACTATCAGCTAAAAGGAATAAGTCTGAAGAATTTATTGTGTGAAAGTTGCTTGAAAATACACTTGATAAAAATGCTGGAAATACAGTTCCTATTGTACCAAAAGATCAGATTTAAATAAGCAGATTTTGAAATCCAGTGTGAGAGGAGAAGACTGAATTATTATTCTAATAAATATTTTATGATTAGTCACCAAAACATAAAATCTTTTTAATCTAATCAGTTGGAAGAGGTAGAGAGCAGGAACTGGAAGCATTATTAATACATCTCCAAGTGTTATCAGTGCCTCAGAAACAGGCTTAAGAAAAGGAAAGATCCATCTACCAACACACAAAGGCTTTTTTTTTTTTAAATGTATAAACCTCCTTAACATTGCTCTAATCAAAATTTTACTCAGGTAGAATAATAAAATCCTACCAAGTATTAACCTGAAATACTACCTCTCTAGCGAGGACACAAAATATGTATCTTGATTCACCACATGAGAATATACATATATATAAAATATTCCTGTGAATACATTTATTGTTTACTGCAGCATATACTCCTAAGTAGCCAAAAAATTCTCAGCACTGAGAGGATTTTTTTGTTTTATTTTGGAACAGCCCAAGCAGAAGGTTTTGATCAAAGCCAGTCCACATTTTGGAGAGATTGCTTATATATTCTTTCTCAAACCTTTTAGCCTTATCTTCCTTCTCCCTCACTCTCCTCTTTACCTGCAGCCTAAGAATCTTTCAAGGGCTATACCACCTTCCACTATATTACTTAGTACAAAACCTTCAGAAATAAATCAAAACCACTTGCTAAAACAGTATGAAGAGAACTTCAAGATGCATGAGGAATGGTGGAATATCAGCCATTCCAGACAGATCAGTTAGTAGAGCTAGATGTCAAAAGACTAATAGCACAGGCATCTAAAATAAAGTTTAGAGAAGTTGTATGGTGGCTTTTTTTAAAATGCAGAATATAAATAATCAGAAAATTATTTTAGTCTGTAGACCTGCCAAAAGGTGACTTGTACACAAACCCACACACTCAAGGACAAACCCAAACCAAGCTCCATCATAGCACGTTAATATAAATTACTCTAAAGATTGTCTAGTTCTGGTCATTTCACTGACCTTAGTAAGAGTTGTAATATCAATTCAGTGACACCACTGATACTTTTAAATAGGGATCTTTTTAATGTCACTTACTTGGATTCATTCCATGTCCCTGAAAGAAAGTTAGATGACTATCTCTAGAAAGAGATATACTTTAATATTAAACTGGATAGGTATTATAATTAATGACGAACAACAGAAACTGAATCTTTCATGATACAGATACACAGAAAGCATCATCATGCCATGAAAATTATCACTGTATTACTAAATGTTTTATACACAAGGGTCAGTAGGACCTTAGGGGGTTGTAGGTTCTACCTGCCAGTGATGCTACCTATTCTGGGAGGATGGGAGGGAAAAAGAAAAGAAGCATAAAAGAACTAGGTAGTACCGTGGCCCTGTTATCTACAAGGAGTGCTGATACTGCAGCACTATCTGCACACAAGTGTTCCAGAAGAGTTTGGTACTACATAGGATGAAGAAAACCACACAGCAATAGAAACTGCTGTGGCAGTGATACATTTTCCATCAAGAAACATTATATGACTTATAGTCATATATAGTACTTACCATATTTGTATGGCGCATAAAGAGAGGTAGATGAAAGGGTTATTTAAAATCATCATCAATAACTAATGCAAAGGAAAAAATGTTGATTATGCAAATGAAAACTGCCCTTACTCACAGAATTTATAAACACCTCAGATCTCTGTAAATCTGCTTCAGTACAGTGTTCACACAGGAGTCACTAATTAATCCAAGTTAAAACCAAAATTTATAGTAGATTTAGTATTTAAACAAGATTACTTCTTATAACGATTGCTGAGGATTACTTTGTCATATTACATGAAGCCCTCAATGCGATTTAACATTTTTGCTGTTCAGCCAATGACATAATCTTTGAAGAAACTGTAGTGTTGTAACATTCTCCTAAAGGACAGATGGTTGGATAGTCACTGAAGAAACAGCAATGTCAGTTGAAATGTTGCTACTCCCAAGTTTTTGACCCTGCTTCTCTACAGAAGGTTAATACTTTCCTAGAGAAGTAAGGAAAATACATCATGTGGGCACTTCTCATTTGCTTTAGTGCAAAGGGAGCTGGATAATGTAACCTAATATAGAAACCTGTTTAAACTAAATGTTTAAGCATAAAGGGATGACTCAAGGAAACCCTTTTCCACCAGTATCTGTTCTGGTGTGATAGCCTCTGACGATGGGAGGTGACTTCTACCAAAGATCTAATGACATAGCTGGAAGCTGGTAACACCTTCAGGGTGTGCAGCTGTTTTGCAGAGACCTTCTCACCATGCTTTGTTTTCTGTCCCATGGATGAATGTTGGTAAGTGTTGTTCTAAAAATCAAACGGAAGGAGCTGCTAGAGAACACTGCAACAGACTTTTCAGTATCAGGTCTATTCCAGTCAAGAACATAATCTCGGAACCCTCTGTGCCAAATTAGGATGTTTTCTCATAGGGTCTCACACATGTAGACACTATTTTTGTGATGTGAGATCCCCACAGCAGTTAGAAGCAAGGCTGAAAAAAATTTTGCTATTTTAGGTTATCATAAGGAAAATACATTAAAGATTCTAGCAGCTTTCCCCTAATAAAAAAGGTATTTGCATTAAAAATACAAAATTAGACACTTTGAGTGATTTTATTGAATGTTTTTTCCCTTGTTCTGTCTCCATTAACAATCAGCAAAATTAGGGAGTACTGGTTCCCAGCTGTAAGTAACTTCTTTGCTGCAGACACCTTCGCTAGTGGGCAGGTTAGGATACAAAAGCTCCTTGCAAGATAGAGGACTAGGGTCATGGTGTTGCCATCACCTATCACTTACAGCATCACAGGGGGTTCAGGCCATGCTACAGCCCAGACAATAGCCGTAGGGAGATCGTTATCTCTTAGGCACTTAGGAAATAATTCTGCAGCTGGATTAAAATTTAAACCTGGATTTTTAAAATAGTTAATTGTCCAGCTTAATTTATTGTTAAAATATTAAACCCTATGATTTCTATTGTTTAAATTTTTACCATAAATAAAATGGAATACAACCAACACTACGGTTCTACACCATTTATTTTGATGCTATTCTTTTTCAGTTTTTTATAGACTGAATCTTTTCCCAGACAATGCACTGTCCTATTGCAGGAACACAGGGGAGCTGGAAGCCTGGGAAACAAAGGTCAAGGATACCAACAGCAGAGTGGGAACACTATCAAGATTGAAGAAAATCATATCAGCTGAATGCTTCTGCTTAGACAATCTGCAGTGAAATAGCTGGCACTGTTGAAACTAAAATGGACTTATTTTAAGCACAATGTGTTGCCATGAGTGGCTGACTTTGTATCTCTCAGTTTCATCAAAACTCTGCATTCAGGTAGATCAAAATTTGAAGAATTTTTTCAAGCATTAAAGCAGAAAACTTATTATAAACAGAAAAAAATGATTGGATTATGTGCTACAATTTTACTGCAAATGGTGGCAAGGAACTGTGGAATTTTATAAAGTCTTCAGTACCAATAAATAAATAAAGAAATCTACACGTGCAAAGCCTGAATGCACATTCTAAAAATATCTTACTCCTTTTCAGACTTAGTAAGTAGAAACAATGAGATTTAAAAACGTTAGTACCACTAGCTGTCTCCATAACTGTACATAAGCTGCTACGAACAACTGCTTTTCCAGACCAAAGCACCCGACCCACACAGGTGGGGAGTCAGAGTTTGGTGAGGTTCAGCATCCCTAGGCAGCGCAGAGCTCAGGAGCAGGCTTGTTAGTAACAACACTAACACACAGGGGTTGTTCTAATTCTAAACAGTCAGATGAAGACAGCAGTTCAGGGGCAATGACTAGGACAAGGATCATGCTAAACTTATTTGCTTTCACACCCGGTGAGAAATTCAGGAATACCTAAGAAAATATTCATCACCACCCACCTTCTGTGGTGACTGGGAGAGAAATCTCCATGCAGGCTGCAGACTGTGCTTTTCTGAAGGGGGGCCTCCCCGGCCCTCGACGGTTTGCCTTTGAGACATCTGCACTGGAAAGTCGTTTTCCTGAACTGCAGCTCTGGGACGTTGGACTCGTACAGTGGCCATTCACGTGATCTGGAAAGTGAATGCAAAAAGGTCTCGGTAAAGTGCCAGCTCCTGAAATTCAGGATGGAGGAGAGATAAGAATGGGTTAAGTCAAACCTTCTGAGAATAACTACTTATATGTTTTATCAACCCAGCATGTATATGTAAGAATAACTCACCATATCTTTAAAGGTATACTTTGAAAAAAACCCAAGGGACATAGAACTGGTACACGTTCTTACAGCTGCAGATCCCACAGCATTTTGTTGACCTCTGTGAACAGGCAATTTATCAAGATACTGCTGCTAACAATGTCATCCCTGATGTTGTGTCTCCTAACAGGTACCAAATATATTTGAAAACTATCTTTCCTTTTTGCTCTCATAAAGAACTGCAAGTGTAATTTACTACAGGGGAGAATTTAGAGCTAGACATCTTCCCTACCTGACTTGAAGCTTCATGAAACAGGCATCTAACTGCCACTATTTGGGATAATTACAAAACTAGACATAATATTGCTAAGTATTTTATTCTTTATATGCCACAAATAGATTTATTTTACCGCTAAGTAAACTGCCTGCTGAACAATTGATTTGTCTGCTACAGATCTAAAGATATGAGGCTAAGTCCTTGAACCTCTGCTGGAGGCCGTGGTCAATCAGCACAGCACATGAGATTGGTGTGAGAAACAAAACATGTCTGCTTTAAACTCTGCCTACATTCATCTGTTCTTCGTTACTGGCAACAGGTCTTTAAACTACAACAATTCACTGATCAAGCCTTTGATTAGAGTTCAGCGTGAGTTGGACTTGACTATAAGACATGAATGTGAAGAATTACTGAACACAATTTTCCCCTCAACTTATGAAAGGATAAACACCTAGGTATAATTGAATTATTTGTGGTCAGCAGGTAATTCATACTTATGAATTTAAGTAAACAGCAGGTAATAAGCGTAACAAAAATTCAGATTTATGCAAGCACACTGAATACTTCTATGGAAGCAAAATACCAGAGCTAAAGACAAGCTTGGATTTTCCCTATTTTAACTGTCAGATTATTTATATCTGAGAATCAGATTAGTTGTTAGGATTCTGTATGTACGTATCATGTTTGGTTAACTGTCTTTGATTTCTATTGTATCCAAGGAAAAGATGTTAATATACCATGATAAATTTATTTCTTGGTTATCATGCCATGATAGCTCCATTTTACATAATGAAAAGCTATTTCTATATTCAGATAATAAACCAGATTCTATACCGAATAGAGCATATAGTGTGCTATTCTATATAGTCTTCCAATATGTAACTCATGTCCTTTCCATGTGAAAGCAGTTCAGTCCTAATGAACAAAATTGGAAAGAACTGTTTAGAATTATAGTTTAGAAAGCAATTTAATATCTGTACTGCGTAACAAGACAGCTCTGTAGGAGACACAACTTTCATGACTCTTACCGTGTTTCTTAATACATGGCTATTAACTGAGCTAACAGCAGATATAAAACTGATGTGAATGATTCATTCAACTTATAGTTAGAGAATTTTCCAAAATATGCTTCAACTATTGATATATTTCAGCAGAAAGTCCTTTGAGATTGGGGCCTTTGTTCAAGGGCACAGGCTGACTGTTCAACCTCAGCACCAGACACATCCTCATCCAGCTGCTTCCTTTCTTCAAAATTCAGTGTGTGTGAAGGAGTTTCAGCATGATATCTAATTATCTCCAGGGGATCCTACGAAGTAGTGAGGAACATAACAGAGTAAAAAAGAATCATATTCTATAGAAACATCAACATTTGTGAGTCGTTTTCTCTGAACATTATACAGAATGGGCACAATTCATCTAAACCCCCATTCACGTTTAGGACAAATGCTGCTATGTTTCCTTGTCTCAGTTACTTACAATGACCCAAATTAAACAAAAACAATCAGTAGGATCAGGCTAAATCCCTTGCCTTTCCAAATAAGCAAAACCAATTCCTGCGGAGAAAAAAAATAAATCAGGTCTCATCCTAGAAGATGCAGGGATATCCCTTCAAGTACTGCAGTTGGTGAAATGTTAGCAAGTCCTAAGACAATGACCAGAAGAGGGATTTTAGGGATCAGCTACACACTCTTCTATATTTTAACACTGTTCTTTTCTTCTGATTAGATATGTTATTTTTTAAATGTATACAACAATGACCAATGCAGCCCTCCTAACTTTAGTAAAAACAGAAAGACACTGTATAAAGAGTGATATAATTATGGGAAATTTTACTGCAACATTCTTGCTGAGAAGCTGATAGGAAACAAGCAGATAAAGACCACCCAAATCTATGAGGAAATTCTATGAGTGTATTTTAAAAACTAATTTCTCACAGTTTTTATAAGCTCAGTGATACAAAACGTTTCTAAAGAAAGGTTATGTGCTATTTTAGAAAGGCCTGAAAATAAATGAAATGTGCAAAAAAAAGTGGCAAGAAAAAACAATACTAGCACAGTGCACTTTCTAAGGGAGACTGAGAATGCCACCACCCTTTGTCAAAAAGACTGCAGTGATTTATAGCCCTCTGAGACCTGAGTCACCTGATCCTCCTCTGCCATGACAGATGTCTTCCAATCACTCCAAAGAACACATAGAGGAGACTTGTAAAAACCCAGCTTTTTTTTTTCCAGCTTTGTTTGATTTGTAAGGAAGAACATTTTATCTTCTTTGCTGGCTTACTGCAAGGTCACTGGGGCTTCTCCCATATCAGAAATATTAGTTGGTACTGAGCACCAGTTGATACTGGAGATGCTAACATTGGCACTCAAGAAGCAGCTCATGGATTGCTCTGTGCTCTTGATGCAACAGCTCCTAACTCTCTCTTCTTCTGGGCAAGGCAGAAAATAGTTGCCTGGGGAGAAAGCACTCCACAAAAGCCCCTTCTCTTTTCTACCCTTTCCCACCACTACATTTGCCATCACCTCCTGTCCCTTCCCATGGGTGCTGCTCCCCCTGAGGTCAAGGGAATAAACATTATACTCTCTAGTGCTCCTGGATTCCAGCAGCACGTACCAGAGTTACTAATGCATTACCATTTGGGCATCCTGGCTCAGTGAAGCTTATCTTTGAAGCAGTCCCCAGAATGTAAAACAGCCATCCTACTCTGCCAGGGCAGCAGCTTTTTCTCCTGTCTGTGGATAGTGAACTAAATAGCCAGGGTTCAGTTTGTGGCTATTCTGTTCATTAATTTAATAAAGCACATAGTAACAAATTGCATTCAAGATGTATTACAATATATGAAAGAGAAGTTCATGTCAAAATTCTCTGATGCTCCTACAGTGCAGGTCCTAGTTATTTGCCTTCATCTGGGCTCATGGTGTTAATTACCCACATGAATTAAAAACGCTTTAGCTATCCCTGTTACCACACAGTAGCACTGCTCAGTGCAGCGTGCACGCCAAAAACTGCTGAGAAAAAGAAACAGGACTGTCCCAGATGGAAGGCTAGTGTGTCACAAAAAATACCAGTGGGATGATGAAACTAAGAACTGAAGAAGTAACATTAGTTACTCTGAACTTGATGAAACTACTGAGAGATGCCTTCTGAGAGATGCAACGTGCAACAGGACAGCAGCAAACCTGCTGGAGAGCCTCAGATGTAATCTAATTTTTTCAAGGAAAATTACAAGGACAGGAAGCGTATTATATATACATATGCTGATTTTAGTTAACACACAGTGACATGTACTGTCTTGTCATATGATTGTTTTAAACTACTTGGAGACCTCTGCAAAAAGCAAAAGGAACCAATGATTTACCACTGAAAAGCTGAACCCTTGTTAAAACCAAATATATTAAAAATGTCAATAAGAACAGAGAAATGTGCATTTGCAGTTTCTGCCTAGATAGTTATGTTACAGTAGATATAACAAATCATTAAAAAAAAACCAACCATTTTTTTCCAGTTCTAACAAAGGGATAAATTCACAGAAAAAAAATAGCTGAAAACCAGTTCTTAGTAATGATCTGAGAGAAGCTAAGAACAAAGGAATTTAAATATGACTAATTAGAAGGATTATAATATCACCCTAAATTGTAAGGAAGTAATCAATAAAAGAGCAGGCAAGAGGACCAGAAAGAGATCCTTTAATATGGAGCAGGAAGAACCCGAAAAATGAGTCCCAGAGAATCTTTTCAACAAACGTTGAGGAATACAATCTCTGCTGTTGAAGGGAGGTAAAGTCCATCTGTTTCCACTGGGGGATTTTTGTGTGTTATCAATAAATTAGATTTGTAGTAACGATTATGGGTGTGACTAACCTTTTTTTTTCCAATTATACTTGAAAGAAAAACCCTTACAAAGTCAGGATCACAGTTTTCTCTTGGTACAGTTCTATCAACCAGGCAAGAGAGGAGGTGTGAGCCTTAGCAGAAGAGGTTAATATAGATATAGATGTACTGCCAGCAAAACTGTGTATTTACCATCATGTCTTCATCAGTTTGAAGAAGAAGGATGAATTGCCCTATTGACATCCTGCTAGTCCATTTAGGTCCACACTAAGAATATAATGTGCTGTCATTGTAATATACTGCCTGTGCAACTTAATGGTATCTTATTATGGTAACGAACTCCTATCATGTGCTTCATCCTAGATATTGTAAATTTTTTGAAAGCAGGGTGAACAGATTTATTTTTCAGAGAAATAAAATACCATGAAGTGGTTGAAAATGTTAAGCATGTTGTCACTGACAGAGCCCCTTTTAAAACTAGTATTTTTGCCTGCAGTTATGAACAATGAAACCAAAATATGAAATAAACTCTATGCCAATGAAGAACACTAAAAATATATGTCATAACATACCACTTCTATATTATCAGATCTGAAAACCCAAACATGGCAGTGCAAATCTAAAAATAAATCTACCTTTGTTTCCTGAGAACAGTGGGACAATTTTGGACTACTGGGATCTAACTCAGCTCCTCAGATTCCTCTGCTGAATTACTGGTGATCGTGTAACACCATGCTACTGGACTGTCTCAAAATGTACACAGCACTCAGTGTGCCTCAACAGAATAATGTACCATAAATTGTTGCTACGCTTTGTGCAATAAACATGAAAAAACAGATAGAAAACTTGATTTAATTCTGAAATGTAAGCTTGAAACATGATGCATTCTGAGCTGCACAGAGGACAACACTGAAATACACAAGTAGAGTGGATGAACAAGAAGACTACCAAGGATATCAACAACTACTACTGAACACCTCTTATTAGTATTGCCCCTGCATTTTCAAGATGGGAAAATCTGGGTTTAATTCTCCATTTTTGAAAATGAAAAATTTTTCAAGGAGCTTGGTCTGGAAACATTTTTTCAACTTGAGCATGATAAAAACAAAGCATGACAGACACATGAGCTGGAGACTTTCTAAACAAAACTCCACCCTCCTATCTGAAATGAATGAACAAAATATAAAATATTCACAACAAAATTGGTTTTAGTCTATTCTAACAAGATTCTTCCCTTGATTTTTCCAAAAATCTTTGGTTTTAACTAGAGGTAAGAAATAATTGAGCTAACGTAAACGCTAACATGCTTGCAAATACTCAATGAAAAAAGGCACAGACATAGTTAAGTAAGGCATTCAAAATATTATTAAGTTTACACATAACTTTTATGCAGCAACCAAACAATTTAAAAAAAAATCTAGGTCTTTCCAAACTTGTTAACTATGCATTGTAGATTTTTGACATATTTCATACTAACCTATTTGTAATAAAAAACTAGTAACAATTGTTCATTCTTATTTTAATGTTTCAAAACAGAATTTACAGTTGATAACTTCTGATTTAGAGATCTTATTTATCCTTCTTTTGTTGTCACTGTTGTCAAAATAATTATACATGGAAAATTATTACTTTCTAAATATTCTTCTGCTTGTACACACAGGTGAGTTACTAAGACTTTGGACATTGCTTTAAGACCAAACGAGATGATAGGACCATTTGTCTCATGCCTGTGTCTCTGTCTACTAATGAACATCTGTGTGAGACCTCGATCCCAATCCAAGTCACTTACTATAGAGGATCTCTGGGTCCTGTCATGTCTGGAGCATCTACGTGTAGCCCCAGATTTTGACTGCTGGAGAGTATTACAACCTGAGAAATGTACAGAGACCATGGAATGGAAGAATGCATTTGTGTTGCTTGAAAGGAATGGAAAGTTACTTACCTTTGAGAGGCCTCAGCAAGGAACTTTTCTTTAAGTAAAAATAGAGAACTTAGGAAAAGTGACTGTCTATTACATTGTGAGCCTAACAGTTGCATATCATCTTACTATTATAAACTCTTCAAAGTATGATGATCTTTACTGTTTGTTTTGTTGTTTCAGCTAACAAATTTTACTGCCTTTCCTTCATGACTACATTTAACTGGATCAGTTAGAAACATTTTAGCTATGGTATCATTTTGATAATTTAAAGCACTTACCTTTCCTTTAAACTACTTGCTTCTTAAATCTCCCATGTAGATCAGGTAGGTTTTGTTGGTTTTTGTTTTGTTTTGTTTTGTTTGTTTCCTGGAAGCATTATAAATCAGAACACACCCCCTTTCTGCATTTGAAATATAACCACACACACCATGTTTGTTATGCCTCAATAGCTAACAGAGTTAACTTGCTGATCAGCTCTTGCTGCTTTTTATTCTGGCTATTTGGACTGGCAGAGTACTAATATATCTATTAACATAGGTTCTCTTTAAAAAATGCTTGACCATTTAATTAAGGAAGACAGTGGTGATATCATACACCTGACCTTCAGCAGATGAAAGAGACTTGTGTAGTAGGGTCCTAGATACAGAACAGCAAAATTCAAACCTGAAATGTGAATTGAAGAGAGGCCAAACGTTTAAAACCATTTCTGTAAAAGTGAAAGCCTTTAGTCAACTCACAATGCTTTTCACCTTAATAGTGATCAAGCACGTAGCAAAAAAGGCAAACTGCATCTTTCACAGAATGAGCAAGAGCATAGCCAGCAGCTTGAAGGATCTAATAATTCCCTTCTATTTGGTACTTTTCAGGCTGCATCTCAAGTCCTGTGATCAGTTTTGGGCTCCCCATTACAAATAAGGTATTGACATAGATGAGTGAATTCAGCAGGGGTCCAGCAAGCTGATAAGGGAGTTGGCACATGTGATGTAAGAGGAGAGGCTGAGAACTGGGGTTCTTTTTAGTCTTAAGAAGGGAAGACGCAGGGGAGACTTTATTGCTGTCTGCAACTACCTGCACCTAGGTACCTAATCTGGGTATACAGAGGAGATAGAGCCAGACTACTCAGAGGTGTACAGTGATCAGATGAGAGGCAAAAGACACCACTTGTAACATGGGAAATTCTGGTCAGATATTAAGAAAAACTTTTTTCCTGTGTGGATGACCAAATACTGGCAGAGGTTGCCCAGAGAGGCTGTGGACTCCCTGTTCTTGGAGGCATTCAAACTCAGTTGGACGCTGCCCTGACCTACTTGGTCTAACAAGATCTGCTTTGAGCAGGGTGATGGCCTAGACAACCTCTAGAGGTCCCTTCCAACCTTAATTATGCTGTGATTCTAACTACAAGCAAAGTTCAGACAATTCCTCAGGTCATCTGATATTTTCAGACTGAAAAGTGAACAGAAATTACTTTCCCATTCTGGAAGGAGACACACACTGGACAGTCCATAAAATCTTTCGCGTGTAAAAATACATATAATTTTCAATGTATATTGCCAAGTAATTCAAGAAAAGCATTGTTAAAGTTGGATGTCTGAATTGCCTTTTCTAAAAACATCAGACCAAGGAGAAAAGCAACTCATATAATTTCAAATTTTCTGAGATGTTCCTTGGCATTGTAAACAGAATTACAGATCCAGAGCCGGAAAAACTATTATAGAATGCTCAATGCTCCACTTAAAATCTACTAGTTTGTCCAATGCATCAGTAAGCAAAACCAGATTAAAAGCTTCAAAATTTTGCCAGTGCTTAATGAGTGCTGTAAAGTACTTTGAAAGCGTAAAGCAAGAATTGCTGTAATCCCACTGCTCATCCTTAAAATAAAAATGAGGTCTTGTCTACCATATCCGGGTCCTGTTTCATAGGCTTGAGAGCACCTACAAAGCGGCACTTCCCTTGCAATGAAATACAAAGGCATGGAATGGTGGGTATTTTCGTATCATAATTCTAGTGTGATGTGCATAAACCTTTAAGGAAAGGACAATCAAACAGATTCTACTAACCTCTTACAAAACAGAGTATGGAATTATTACCAAAATTCCTTTATGTGATCTCTACAATTGTGTTTTATGAAGCCAACTTTCAGAATTAAAGTTTTTGGGCCTCTGCATCAGAAGACATTTCTAAGATTCTTGGGAAAAAAAAAAAAAGAGCTTTGTCTAGTTTTTCACTGTTGTATTAAATGGGAGTAATTAACTCTGATCTGATAAAGAATTCATTCACTGCCTATAAATATCTGCAGAAACCACAGGAAATCATATAAATCTTTTGAAGATCACATCTTAGCAAGAGGAAACAAAAAATGTCTGTCCATACTTGCATATTCTTTTGTTCTTTGGTTAATAAAGTCTAGGTGCTAGCATACATTCACACAGTGAAACCATCTGTTCACAGGAATTAAATAAAAATAAGCCATTACTCAGTACCTCCATCTTTAGTTAGGACTTCTGTCTACTCCCTGTGATCACCTAGAAACTTTGATCAGATGAAATGAGCAGAAATACTTCCAAAAAACCCAAACAAGCTGATGCTTAAAGCGTCTGGTGAAGCAATTCATATAAAAGCAGTTGTATGTGTCTGGATGTATCCACTTGATTAAATGAGATTAGGATTATCCCCATAATTCATTTTACTGCAACAGTGGAAATGTAGATGATATTTTCATAAAACTTTGGGAAACAGTATTAGGTTCAAAAATAAAGATGATACCATCATTCAAAGTTGGCTCTGAAGGACAGTTGAGAAGATCTTAAGTATATGCAATGTTACATCTTCCTTCTGGCCAACTCAAGTAAACATTGGGTTACTATGACCTGAAGTAGCTAAAACTATTAAAAAGTTTCAATATATCCCTGCATACGGCATATTCTCACATTTCTGTGTGGAGACATGATATCATCACAACAGTTGACAAGTTCTTCATCAAGGACAGACAATAATTGTTACAACAAAATAAAAAGATGCTAAGGTCAACAAAATTATCAGTCATACAAGGGTGAAAATGGAGTCCCAAAGTACCTTTAAGTTATGAAAACCCTGACAAGGTTTAACCATAACATCCTCCATCATCAGATCATACATTATTCCCTTAAATGCTAGCAAACTACTCCCCAAGCAATTCTCAGAACTGGCAATACCTCTACCTGAAATAGATTTAACTTCTACTTAACCTCTACTATTACAATTCAAAGCAAAGTGAAAGCCAGGACATTACATGAGCCAGATCCTAAGAAAGGTGCAGAACTGCAAGCTGCCAAATGCTAATGTATTTCCCAATTAGCTGCAGTCAGTGGGGAGAGTAGGCGATGTATCAGCACTCTATGAAAAGCTATGAGCCAGAGCCAATGGGATGGATCTACAGTATCTTATAATTTGAAAGTGAGGACCTGAATATCTTTAAAAGAAGTGTGGGCCAGAGCCTGTTGTTATCTCCCTGAATATTTAGACTATGGGTACAATCTCAGGCAACAGCCAAAGAGTGGAAAAATAATCTCTAAGAGCTCTGCCAGTGTATCCAGGACATTTTGGAGCAGAAATAAATTAAACGCTGATGTCATTCTTCACCATTTCCAGGAACAATCATCAAAATTTAGCTCCCTACATTGAGCAAGAGAGGTTTTTTCCAGCCTGCTGTAAACTCAGCAATCTATAATTCAGCACAGAATAATTAAGAGGAACCTTCTGCTCTTCTAAGACAGACATGAAGGAGAACTGAAACAAGTTTTTTGTTTGCTTTGTGTTTTTTTTACAGTTGATTAGCCACCTTATGCACTGAATGCTGCTTCCACATGCTTTATCCTTAGCAATCCACCAGGGTTATTGGTAATATAAATACAGAGTATCCAATAGTTATGGCAGTAACAAACAGAATGCTTAAGTGACAATTTGATAATACTTTTTGGTCTGTATGAATCTTTTGAAATTGATGGAGTTACACTAGTCTCTCTGCAGGTTGTTGAAACAGACCTTCTTAGTTTTAGTTTATACTTGTTCTACATTATTAAAAAATAATGAATAAATAGAGGTTAATAGAGTAAATAGAGTAGTGGGTAAATAGAGGAATGGTAGAAACATCACTGTTTTGAAATCAAAATCACAGACAGGATTATGCATTCCATTACTCTTCAAACTTCCCTACACATGTCATACATTTAATATGGATAACCATGCTCTTAGGTTGAATTTGCTTAACTTTTACAGCTTTCCTTTGGTATATAATCCTTACTGCTCCCCAGTCCTTGGTGTTTTGTGGGTATGGGGCTTTTTTGGTTTTTGTTTGTTTGAGGGATTTGTGTATTTTTTTTTTAAACCATAAATCTGCGTTCAATTTGTCAATATATTCTAGGCAATGCTTACAATATTGTCCATCTCCCAGCACAATTACAGGAATGCTGATGTTTTTTCTCTAAAACGCGACTTGAAAAGTTGTCTTAAACAGAATTAAATCTTAATACTGATTGCTACATTATATAGTGAAGCCCTCACCTCTTCTAGTTACATTGATTTGTATTTTATTTTTTATAAACCTTTAAATACAGCCTTGTACACATCAAATTTATCTTTTCCTTGTGTTATGATTCAGGATTTCATTCTACTTCATAGACAATGTCCTTCAAGACTATATATTTTTAATAATTATAACAAAAAGAAGTCTGATCTGTAGAATATGGTTTAGCCTTACCTATGGCTAGCCTACCCTATGGCTATTTTGATATTCTATGTATTCACCTTCCCTCTTAATAGCAGTCCATTTATTTAGTGATAAATACTAATTTATAAAGGTTAGTGATAAAAATGAAATTAATTTAGTGTAAAATACTAATCCTACAGGTCTGTAACTGCCTACATCACTCTTTTTTCGAATATTATCAGTATTAGAATTTTCCACTGCAAATTTTTTGGGGTGCATTCCTGCATTCCTACTTTCTCCAACATCACTGTTAATGATGGAGTAAGTTATGTCAACTAAATCACTCTGTACACTGAAGCCTGAACAATCTGGATTGAATTTTCCAGTGATTTTTCAACATTTATTTACCTAATCTTTAATCAGGAGCTATTAGCAGTTTTCCAAGTTTCTTAGTCATTTTTAATGTGGAAGACATATTTATTCCCCTAACTTTTGCCTTGGGGAACAGCGCTACATTGGTTAATACATGCACATGATTCCTAGTGACAGAAATTAAGTTCAGCTGCATTATTATTAATTTCTATCTCTAAAAAGACACTCAAAGTAATGAGGCATGGCTATACAGCTTTTTCAGTCATCTTACACAAGAAACTTCCCACGAGAGCAAAACTAGAAAGGACTCCTTGAGAATGAGAATATTTAAAGCTAATTATAAAAATCCTTGGGTGAACCGCACATTCCAACCCAAATGCCAGAAGCAATCCCCTTTATGTGGATATTTAAGAGGGCATGATCTGCCCCAAACACTTTTAGGTTATGCAAGATGTTGAATTTTCATGTTAGGTTTTTTTGAGGTGAGACTTCTGCTCTCACTTACTATGCATTTCCACTGAAATATTAAAGAAGAACCGAGAAAAAGGTTAGAGCAGACTGCACTTAACAGTTGGCTGAGGTAAGTCTCAAGGAGAGGACTGAGACACAAATGACTGATTTCTCATCTGACTTCTCAGAAGTTCAAAGACATCATAAAATATACATGTTCAATGGTCTTGTCACTGTTGTGGCACGGAATCTGTACATCAAATAAAGAAAACAGACTAGCGCATGCATTGAGTGTTATAGGCAGAGATAAACATCACAGAAGACCAGTGAGAATGGCTCAAGTGTGTCAAAAGTTCTAGAGCCTTTAGCCTTTTCATAATAAATTATTACACACATGGTGTGTAATGACTGGCAAAATATGTCTACATGGAATAAATGAATTGTAAACAAGCAAAATGCCGAGAGCTGCCAACAGAACTGTATGGGTTAATAGGTGGTTTTTAGAAAGCCTTTTCAGACAAAGCCTCCAAGGTTATTGTGTTATCTCATGAATCAGTTGGTAAAATGTTTTGCCAATGAATGTAAGGAAGTTTAAAGCTGTTGGCTTTTGCCTACCGTACCAAGATCAGTCTTAAGATCTGTTGGCAGACTTAACTTTCTTGATCCTTTAACTGAAACAACAGAAAAAGGAGAAAGGCAGTTGTTAATAAGTAAGAAAGAAAAAGGAGCGAGGGAAAACAACATGCCATCTTCTGATTAATTCCATGTTGCAACTTTGTAGCACTTCTTAAAATCAGCATATAAAGGCAGAATTACGGTTTAAATATTTTTGTGTACACCATTCAGCAAAACAAATGTAACTGAACAAAGAAGCACTGGAAAAAACATTACTCCAGTTCTCAAGAAGTGAATGGTGCTTTACACAGCTTTGGCTGTGTGCTGCAATATCTTACCTTGTGATGACAGGAATGATAAAAAAAAAAAAGAAACACAAATGAGATTAAGGCAAATATTGCAAATGCTGGTTATGCAGCATATCACAAATATTTAAACACCTGGAAACCAATTTAATAAGTGGGTGCAATGAAATTATGAGTTCTGGTGACATCATACCTCAAGATGCCATTTGGAAAAGAGAGGGCATATTGAACAGGTAATGGAGACATAACACACTATTGTACTATGATGGAAAGGAAGACATATTGCACAGAAACGAAATACGGCAGCTTCAGGATATAACGTGGTGTTATCCAGGCATCAAAATATTGCACTCAATTTACTGAAGATTTAATTATCTGTTGTGTTCCAATCATGCAACAAAACTATGATTTTGCTTCTGTTCAAAAATGTTTCCATTTCCTTACACATGAACACATTTTTAAACAACAAACACCAGAGAACTGAAATGAAGCATGTCTTGTAGCAGTCAAAATAGCATTAAATTTATTAAAAGAATGCCTTAAGAAATCTTTTATTAATTATTCAGAAGACTTAATTTCCAATATGGTTCTTTTGTTTTGCATTCATTCAGTATTTTTTCACATTGTTTTCTGTTTTTTACTCCTTACCTATGTGGTCTGTTAATAGAAGTGAACAATGAAGTATTTCTCAGCTAAATATTATATTTTGAATGAAAGCCCCACAAGGTAAGTGTCACAGTGACAGGAACACTGGGACGTATGAATATAAGGAACAAGTCCTTTGTAATTACTGTTTAGTAAAGCTTTTAGGTCAGAAGGATGCCCCAAACAGCAACTTACCATTTTAAATCACAGAGACCCTAAAAAGAAATTCTGTTGCACTTTTTTGCAGTGTCATAAAGTACAAAGCCTGCAATTGTACAATGTGGCAGAATAAAACATCAGCTGGCACCTATGCTAGAGCTTTCTGTGCTTTGCATAGAGCTTTTCTATGCAAGAGCCTTCAGGCTCTTGAGCAACATTTTGGTATCAGTAGAACCAGAATAGCCCTCCCAATAATACATTTCTAGCTGTCACTTTAACTGGATGCTTTGGGACAAGACAAAGAGATCTTTTCAGATCATCCCAATATCAAAATATACATCACTAACACTGCTACATGAAAATTCTCCAATTTGTATACCAAGTGTTCGGTTCCTACATCCCTTTTAGGTATTCACACAAAGGGCAGTTGTGATTTTCAGATCAGCCTTTTAAAAACATTCCATTTATCTGAGCAGCTGTCTTATGCTCTCTCAGACCGTGAATGGAGGATACTGCTCCAGAAAATCAGTGCTTTGCCAATGAGAAAGAGAAAGAAGCATCACTTGTGATATAATCTTCTTTAAACAAAAGGACAACATCTGGCCCAAACAGCTCTCTGAAAAAATATCATCATTTCCTAAGGATGACTGTGGGACACTTTTCTAACAGACTAGGATCTAGATTAGGGTATTTAAGAGATATAAAACCTAGCTGCATTTAACAGGAGCTTCATTAGTGCTGTCAGGCAGGCTTGGAGCTTTGCAAAGTGGTGGTTTAACCTCTTCTATTTCTGTTATAGATGTTTCTGTATAATAGGAATTACATGTCTTGTGTTGTACGCCACAGCTGTTCCCAAATTATGGTATATATGTCTGAACTGCAAGACTGCAGAAATAGCTCCCAGCTATTTGCGTGCAGGCTCATACAGCACATGCAAAATATGCACTTTCTGATTCCTCTGGAGGACTCTAAAAAGGCTTGATTTGGGAGCTGCCACAGCTGCTCACAGGCAAAATAGACACATCACACTGAAGGCTGCAATCTAACACAGTCTCAGGATGCTGAAGGGGCTGAGGCTAGGAAAGGAGCTTACAATTGCTGAGTTGGTTTAGGGGCACATAATTAGAGTAGAGGACATGGTGAGCAGGAGGCTAAGGGGCAAAGGAGACATGTAGCAAGAGAAAACCAGAAGCTCCTCCTACCAACATCTCTGCCACCAAGTGGAAATTTTTGGTGTAGATCATGACTGTGTTAGGACACAGCGTCGGACCTGTCAATAGACCACATCTTTGAGGAAAAAAAAAAAAAAAAGGAGCTGGTTGCTTTCAAGATTTACTGTGATTAAAGCTGTGCACATTACTTTCTTTTTAACTATTAAACTGATCAGAACTTGGATATTACAGTGAAACATTTTATATACCTAAATCATGTGTAGTTTACTATTTCTACATTTAGAGGAAGATCATGTGTGTAAACCTATCTTTCTGTGAAAGAGCCTTTGAAAACCAGTTTAATTGAAGAAGGAAGTAGAATATCAAGAGGCTAGCAACATTGTTTTTTACCATTGTTTGTTTGGTAGGGCCTGGAAGCTAGCTAAGCTGAGCACCCAGTGTCCTGGCTGAACAATGTCCTATCTCGTAGCCATATGGTTCCTATCAGTTTTTCAGTGAAAACAGCAAGGCACAACCAAAAATCAAATGTGATCTCACACCTGTGACGTTTGGTGATGTGTTTGCCTCAGCTGTTTCAGCAGGACTGGCCCCTGTTGGTGAGGCCAGGCCCCCTTGAACCCTGAGCCACACACCATGGGCTGCATGGGGGCTGCCTCCACTGCTCTCTGAGACAAACACCATGGCCCAAACCCAAGTCTCTATTTCCTCCCCTCTGCCAGATCATACTGCTCCTTATTCCTTGCTAGTTGCTTCTCTAGATCTTCAGCAAGCATGAATTCACTTGATCAGAACTCCCCCACATATTGGAAAAAGTGATAAAATGCACCTCGTTCATAGTGCAGGAGCTAAGCCCTCTTTAATGATTAATTTGCCTTCTGACTAGTAAACACACTTTTAAATTTAATATAAATCAGTAGGAATGGTTATGCTGAGAATGTTATCAATAACTGAATTTCAAAAGAAATTACATTCTATGTTTACCACACACATAAAACGTTTTGAAATATTTACTTTCTTGTTTGTTTTCCATAAGAATATAATTTTCAAACCAATTCAAATCTCTTGAGCTACTTTGCAGTTCCCCACACCTTCAAAAAGAGCCCCTGCTATATAGTTAATAATATAATTCTTGAAATACAGCTATTTAAAAACATTTCATGTAGGAAAGTGGGAGCTTGGCATGGCATGGGCCCGATCCCAGCAGATTTAACCAGTGGAACGAAACAGTATAGCAGCACTTGGAAACCACAGCACATACAAAACCTTATAATCTTGCCATTAGAGACCTGTTCCAAAGCCCAAGGGAATCAATTGTGGAAATCTTTCCATAGCCTTCTCTAAACCCTATAGTCTCAAGAGCATTTTGGACGTGAGCCCCCAACTTGAAGGAGATTTCTTCAGCAAAAACACAAACACACTTCCATTTTAGAACACGCATTTGGGAACTCACTCACCTACACGTGGACCAATGAAATTCTCCCTTTCTAATCTCTGAAAGAAGTCTAAACTGCCCATTGCATCCTACACAACAAAGTTCAATGATCTCTCAAAGATGCATTTTCTTGTACTTACAGTGTATTCTCAACTACATGCTTCAATATGAATCTGCGCATAAATGCCAAAGCAGTAATGGACATACATTATATAATTATGTATACTATATATATTCTATTCCTAAGAGTGCCTGAATATATTTTCCTAATGAGATGATAAAAACTAAAGGTAAACTTTACTGGAATGGGTACTGTTCTATAATACATTATATAGTAATTAACTCTAGCATTGGATGTAGCACCATTTACATTATGAGCACTTACAAGGCCTCGGAGATTTTTATTTTGTTTTAGAGCTAATGAGCTCTCACATGCCATTATACAGCGAATGTAGTAGAAAGCCCCAAGTTTTGACCTCCAAAGCAAAAACAACAATCAAAATTCAGGTTGACTTTCTCTATTGAAAGAATATGGCATGTTGAGTAAGATAGTCTGATGGTATTGAAAAATTCTGATCTCCAATGTTCTTTAAATGATTTGAGGATTTTTTAAAGCCAAATACCATTATATGGCATGCCATTCTGCATCACCATTCTTATAAAACAAGCTTTCTATAGATAAGTGTTTTGTTTCTTTCTTTTTAAAGTTTTTTTCCACAATTTTAAACAAAGTTATTCTGCATGTATTGCTACGTCTGGAATATATTTTATTTACAGTGGACACTGCCACCACTCAGATTTTCACAAATAAGCAGAATCATTCAAATGGCTTTATTAAGTTTTTGTCTTCCTGTACAGTATTGGAAATTCATCACTATAGTATTTAAATACTAATTTAATTAAAATAAGGTACCAGTAATTAAGGAAGATTATTCCTCTCCTCTGCCTACCATTCTTAAAATGCAAGGTTTGTATTTCTTCACTTGCTGCTACCAGCTGTGTGGCACTGTGAATTTCAGTAAATTTTTAATCAAATGGTTTAATTTCATGTTCCAGTCTGAAAGGCATTCAGAACAGGAATCTGATTTTTCAATTACATTTTCTGCAAAGCCATGCTTTAGTAAGTAGTACATGAGGAGCACCTGAAAAGACAGTCTTGTGAAACAAGTTTAAAAACATTGCTTAATGGAAGAAGTTGGATTTGTACTGCATTAGAAACCAGTCCTGCATAGAAAATAAGGAGTATTCTTCAGCACTAAGTCTCTTGCTCAGTGCTTCAGTGGTCATATCACTGATAGAACACACATGCCTAATTCTGATTTAGGGCAGTGGAGAAGAGAAAGAACAAAGCTGAATTACTGAGTTGACCTAGGGTGGCTCTGCGGAAGCTTAGTCAGAGGTTAAAATAGTGACAAGGTGTAAATAATGTAAAATAATGTAAGATGTTACAGGCAAAATACCTTTTTCAGGGAAACCAAGATGGTTCAGACAGTCTAAGTAACATCCAGGATCAGACCAAGAGAAGAGGAGGTAGGGGATTTATCCAGTTCTCCAAGAAGCCTTTATCAACACTGTTCTTACAGGCCTAGTTGGAACTGAAACCTACTTAAGTTACTATTGGCTCTCTTAGATGTAAAAATTTCTGCATCTTCATTGGTAATTAGTGTGCTGGAGGGATTCTTCCTAGGCGTTGTCTTGGAATTGCAAAGTATGCATGTGAGCACATCAATGTTGTTCCTCAAATCATTCCCTTTCTGATGGAACTAAGGATGAAGTTACTCACCAGTGTGCCATCATGTGTGTAGTGTTTGTCATGTTACTGTCCTCCAGGAGTTTGCACTTTGTGTATGCATTGTGGATACTCGGGGCTGGTAACTGGCATGAACTTCACTGCCAGGTGAAGAATCAATGTTGATGTGTTCTGGCAACCCTAAAGTATTACAACAAATCAAACTCCATTCCTTCTTTCTTTGCAAACTCTTCAGTTGGTGATGTAGTCATATCCACTAAGACGTTCACTGAGCAGCAACTTCAATTAGTTGACTCAGCAGCCAAGTGTACTTTCTGTTTCTGACACATTTCTGAAGGATGAAGTCTTCAGCAGGGGAATGTGGTCACTGCTTTTACAAACACAGACATTATGGGACTCTACAGAGAACAACACACTTCCATTATGGAGCTTTTCTGCCATGAACTTTAAATAGATTAAATGCAAGATTCGAAGAAGGATTCTTCCTGACCAATCCATAACTACCCAGATGAATTAGTTGTGTTCTATGAGAAAGAAACATTAGCCAGCACAAAGGCTGATGTAGCTGCGAGGCTGGGTTGACAAGCACGAGGTAGTTCTGCTCCCAAGTTCTTGGAGGTTGCAATTTTGAGGTCAGTTACTCCAGATGATTAGACTGAATTTTGCCCAGTATCAGAGCAGGTAAGCCAAAGCAAAATTATTTTAATTTTGCGGTAATTAAAAAAATAATATCAGAGTAGAAGTAACTTCTATTTTAAAAAGCAGTTAATGCTAATAGTTACTGCACCTGGTTTGACATTTTAAAGATTCAAATATAGCTTGGAAAACAACAGGGAAGGGCTGAAATAGGAAACATTCATAAATGTGTCATGTTTTCCCTATAAAATCATCTCCAAAGCAGAAAAGCAGAAGAAAGTTTGAAGCAAATTATCTTAAATTTATCTAAAATAGATATTATTCACCAATAGCAGAAAAAAAATTGGAAGTTAACTGCAGAAGAAGGTGCTATAGGAGTCACCCATGATTATAAAACTAAGCATATGCACATATGTTTACAAAGTCAGTGATCTCAGTTTTCAGCAAAAGAAGAGAGTTTGTAGCTCATTTCTGGAAAGATCGAAAAGATGAATCCCAGTGAGCCACACAACAAATAGTTCTGTCACAGAAACACTTTTATTAGTTTCAACTTTTTGTAAATTACTAATTAGTGGCCTCCATATGTGAAATAACAGAAGATTTGAGTAGCATATTCATGGGAATTTGTTACTAAGGAAACTAAAGAAACAAACAGAAAAAAGTAGTGTCTATCAATACTTACCAAACTACAAGGAAAACTGATGCATACCACGAGCAAGTGAATGTATCAGAGCTACACCTCCTTACTTTTCATCACATTTAAGTCAGCTACTAGAAAGCAGCTCTAAGCAAGGATCTTTAAGACTGTGAACTCCCATTAAAGAGATCAATGCAGATTAGGTACTAGCAGAAAAAGTGTCTAGGAATGAGATGAACTTCACCCTCTGAAGGACGATGGGTAAAATGGGAAACATTTATAAATTTTTAAATGGCCAAGATTTCACTGCTGGGTCAAAGTGGTTGATAAACAAATATTTTTATTTGAGGTTATTCTTCCATTACAAGTTGCATAACTTTGGCACTGCTGGGTTCTAATGGTTAAAATTTACCATCTCCATATTGCTGTTTTTCAAATAATTTCTCAAATGCTTTATATATATATATATATATATATATATATATAAAATTAGAAGAACTCCCTACTGAAAAAAGAAAGCAAGCCTTTTCAGAAAGCAGAGAAACAAGCCTCTAACAGGAGGATATAGGAAAATACCTGCACGATGTTGTTAATTCAGATGTTTTCATGCTCTTCACCTCTCATGCACCATCTACAGTTAAATTTTTTTATAAGTAAACAGATGTAGGATTTCACTGTGCTGTGTAATAAGCACGTCTCTGATAATTTCTTCTCTTTGGAACTGTAACTATGCACTTCACTTCTTAGGGATTAACGAAACACAGTGATGCATGACATGAATGGCTTATACAGACTGCAGGAAGAGAAGCCAATCACCTTTACCTGAAGTGGGAGACTTGCAACGCTCTAGCTCCAGGGAAACTGGACTGTCACTGAGTTCAGTCAGGCCTGAAAAAATGGAGTTAAAAAGTTAAGTTACAATCTAAAAGGGCATGCTTCAACTTTCTTGGTTGATGACGTTCTGCACTTGAAAATCAATTTGGAAAAAGGAATGGTGTGAAATGCAAGGGAAATATCTATTTCAGATAACTGCAGTTATCAAGCTGTCACTGCAGAAATTTAGGTCTGGTTTAAAGATCACACCTCTTGTTAACTCAGATTAGTTTTCCGAGTGATTCAGGGTAGACAAAGAGTGACTGTACCTAATGAGAGAAAACAAGTAAATATAGTTTAAAATTGTAATGTCTGTGATGTGAATCAGATTCATTCAGTCCTGTCAAACTGATGTGGAAACAACTCTATGCTTTCAACTGCTGAGGATTGCAGGGAGGAAGCCTTAAAACAGAAGGAGAAAGGGGAAAGGGGAGGAAGAGAATGAATAGAAAAATATCACCACTACTATGCAATATTAGGAATTTTTATATGAATTCACACAAGATAGCTCATTTTAAAGGACACAGAAGCAATGATAATGCTGTCTGAATACAACAGAGAATTTTTGGACATGATACTTTATATATTGTTTACAAATATTTGTGAGGAACTAGTTTGTAACAGTGTACCGTGGAAGACAGCAACAAGAAAGTAGTCTTAGTTTATATAGCTTAAGCTTGGGCTTGTTTCTGTGACCCATTTTTGGTACAGGCTGCTTTTTAGCATACTAGGGAGAGAAAGTCTGAGCTCATGTTATCCTGTACCATGGAATAACTGTGAACTGAGCACGGCCATTCAAATGTACCCATCGTATGTATCCCATAGTGCCCTAATCAAGTCTTTCAGACTTCAGATTTTGAGCTTCTCTGAGAAACAGGAAGAATCCAGAGCCCCAACAGCTAATGAACTGCATGAGTACTGCAACATTGAGAGCGCTTTGGAAAAACAGCAGTATTGATTGGGCCTGTTTGGTCAGTAGTTACGACACGTTTGCTCCTGACTTTTAAACAGCAGATGTCACAATTTAGACTCTGATGTTGAAAATCAAAGATTTTTTATTTTGCAAAATATATGTGAATCTTTCTTTGATTCTATTTAGAATCTATGTGAGAAATTTTTAATTCCAATCAGTTTTAAGCCCAGCCACTTTTGACATTATGATTGAATTCAGGAACTGCAGCCATTTAGGGAACCTCTCTATGTACACCTTTCTTACAGCAAATCTTACTTCTACATGACTCTGGGGTTTCTGTATCTACCTAGAGATTTAGGACATAATTGATTTTTGCTACAGAACTGTCTGCAAAGTACAGTGGGTGTGAGTTTGGCACATTCACATAGCATCAAAGGCCATGGATTAATATAATGAAGTATCAGAGATATTAAAACGTTAACATTATGATTATGATGTAGTGATTAATGAAGTTCTTGTAAGCCTCGCATGGTTACTATTGATGATAGTTACAATGTCACATGCAAGGTCAGATTTTGCTATAAATATAAATATATATATATTATATTTAAATATAAATATATATATATTTATATATACATTCTGGTGCCACTGATTTAAGTAGGAAATGCACCATGGTACACCACTCTTCTGAAAAACCAAGGGCAAGCACTGTGAGAATACCATAAACTCCTTACATTTGGCAACACTTTTACAATTTACAACAGTAAAAATACATTGCACATTATGGTATTTAAAAATGGTGAACATGTGAACTTCTCTAAAAATCTAGACTTGTTGTCAAAACACTATAACATCTAATAATGACCATCAACAGATATTTTTAAAAAAAAAATAATGCAGTAAGTCCCCACGTTAAGCGTAAGTGGTACCACGTGCCCTGCAGAAGGGCATTGTCTTAGTCTCAGACACTCAGATTTGCTTAAGCACTGCTACTTGTAGATTTTTTTCCCCCGCCATAAATCTTTCTTGCTTAGAAATATTATAATGAGTTCTTCTCATTATCCATCCTTGTATCCAAAGTCCCTTTTAATCTTACTAAATTCTAAATCCCAAAGATATCCTATGGCAACGAATTGCACAATCATTCACTGAGAGGAATAAACATACTTGTCAATTTTTGTGTGTTACCTTTCATTCCACTAAATGTTGTCTTTTCTTTCCCTTTGAGATAAGAAAGAAAACTCTCAAGTTTTTCTTTGTACAATTGCTCATTTCCTTATCTTTTCAATAATTTATCATGCATAAGTATTTCCATCCAACTTAGCTTCCCTTGAATGTCTGAGAGACTATAACAGCTACTGAAGTTAGATTGCAACAATATTTTCACTTTTCATTTTGAAGTTCTGTAGGCCCAATCCGTGTCCCAGGATGTTTTAGCTATTTTTAGCAAAAAACCTCCCATGTCACCAAATTCTGAGTCGACAAGAACAAAATAGCAAGGTGAATAATGAAGTTTCACAATGTAAACAAGCACCTGTGAAAAGATCTACCTGTTAACATTATAAAGAAATTGGCTTTGATTTCAACAAATTATAAGCATACGAAATAATGCAAGATATAAACAAGGCATTAAAGCATGTTAATGCTTTAAAGATATTCCATGGATATTTTTCAAAGCTTACTGTGATTTCCATTTCCTCTTTATTAAAGAATCAAAAAATGTACAGTCTAGTAAGGAGTAACAACTTTTGTGAACTTATAATTTAATTTAAAATTGCTTTTGAAATTTTACGTTTCTCACTCTACGATTAAGTGATTCAGACTGATCATTTACTTAAAAGCACGCAAAACCATGTCATCTTTGATTATAAATAAATGAATTATAAATAAATTATCATAAATATTCACAAGGCAATAAGTAAGCCCAGTGTTATCTTAATCCATTATCTTCAAACTTAGCATTACCATGCTATGTTTAAATAATATGCATTCTTTGGAAATGACAGTTAGTTCAGAATATAACTGTTGTCTTAAAACTCAACCTATATTAGCTTCTACTGTGTTGTCAGGTGTGATTTAAAGTGTCAATTACTGATATGTAATGACTCATAACGCACAGTTTTCTGCGTCCTCCTGTCAGACCAAGGTTACTTTTGCTCACATCTTCTCAAGGGACTGGCCTTAAGGAGGAATAAATTCTCATTGAAAATTCTTCATTCTAAAGATTATTTTCCAATGTGTCAACATCCTTTGAACTTGCCGACTTTTTGGATGCTTTGACTATTTATTTTCTTGTTTTGCCAACAGATGGTATGAATTTCTAGGAGATGCAAATTGCTTTTGCAAGTTGGTATTTTTATTTTCTTCTGCAAACACTATCTCTCTAGATGCAGTAAATGTACTTGTTTTAATATTTGAATATATGTTATCTTCTAGTAGGTAATAACATGTACAACTTGCTGTCAATTGAAGGAAAAAAAAAAAAAGAAAGAAAACCAACCAAACATCACTGCAGTTTGGCATTACTGCAGAGAGAGTTTATTTTATTTGGCTTGGCACATATTCTTGCTACAAAGGAGTGGGCTGCCAGCAGACGTTATAGCAAATGGAACAGGTCATCAACACCAGAAAGCTACCTCTAGCTCTGCACTTACCCTCATTTTAACCTTTTCTTTTCCTCAATTTACTTCCCCTGACAAGACAATTATGTTTCAGTCTCTCCCATTGTCAACACCTAGATCTGATCACACTTCTCCTAATTCCTTCCCTTCTGGCTTCTCTCTACCCACTTTCAACTCCCAAACCAGAGAATGTGCTGTCCTAATGCTCTAAGTCCACTCTAGATGCTTTTGAGTCTAGCTTACACATTACTCTTATCAAGCTCTCTATTGGCTAAAATTCAAAACAATTATTCCACCACTGTGCTTTGCATATTGGATGCACTTGACATTGTTGATTATGTCTTTCCATTGGAAAACCTCTCTTCTCCAACAGATTGCTGCTTTTCCCTGTTTGATGATTTTTTCCCCCCCTTTTCCTCTTCAGTTGCAAAGCACGCCAGACTGAAAAATCAAGACCTCCTTTATCTCTGTCACAGTATTTGAGGGGATTCTCCCCTGTAAACAAGGCCATAGCTATTGTTTTTTACCCTTAATGATTCATGAATACAGATCTCTAACTTGGATTCCTTCCATCCAAGTTAGAGTAGTAATCCTGCCATTCTAAAAATTACTCACAAGCCTCCAGACATGAACTTAACATTGCCAAGATGAAACTTTTGTGCTAAAGTCTTCTCTTTGCAACTTCAACAGTGCTAACAGCTCCATTGTCTTCCCTGACACTCTAAATCTATAATATTGGTTTGATCCTTGGAACATCACACTTTGACTCTCAGATTCAGGCCAGATACTAACCTATACTGTTTCTTCCTGCAAATCACCTCCAAAATAACAAACAAAAGTTTGTGTGTCTCACTCATTGATAATCTCTTATTTGGCTTCAATGCCTGCAAATCTTATTCTCTCAAATAGATCCTCATGAAATTATCTTCCCAGTTCATTACTTAATTGAATCATCTCCTGATATGTCTTCCCATTAACTTCCATTTTCATTTATATAACCCTTAAAACTTTAGGCCTAATGCTTATGTTATTACATGACTGCTCCTGCTTTTGCCTTAATAGTATCAGCTTCAACTGCACAATTTCCAATAATAATTTCTTTTTCTTTTCCCATCATCATCCCTTACAAGAAGAGATAAACTCGTAAGCAAAATCCTAAATCCATTCGCAATACCCCTCTTAAAACTCACAGATAAGATATATAACAAAGCATAACTTGAGAATGACTTTGCAAGATATTTTACAGTCTATGACAGAGTCTTGCCTTGTCCCTTATCTTAATGCCTGGTGCATCTGTCAGACCATACAGTACATACTCCTATCTAAGTATCAAATGGCAAAAACAGCAACCAAATAATTTTTGAGGAAAGAAATTAAGCTGTTAATATGATCTTGCAAAAGGGTTGGATTCATACTCTTCCAGTATGATGTATACAGAAAGATTTTGCAGACTTTTCTGATTTGGGGGTTGAAGACAGAAACAATATAAGACATTCTCAGCAATTTCCATGATCTGCATTTGCCATTTTGAATTAAAATGTTGGTAATTTTTGGTCTTAGAATTTATTGATTTTTTTATTAGGGTAAAACCCCCAAACCTTTGACTGCTGTCTGTCTTTCCCTTGCTTATTTCTGTTACAGACTTGAAATTAGCAAGACCAGACTAATAAATTTTAAGACATTACACACCAAAACTTTTTATAGACTGCTGGATTTGTTACTGGACTAGTCTTTTAGCTCAACAGGCCCCCTTTTATGAAGTATTATGAAATAAAATCATAGAAATCGGTTGTTGAGTAATCAGTCTAGTGAGACAGAATAGAATTTCTTGTGCAAGTATACAAATGTATTTCAATAGCTTCACAACTCTGTATTTAAGTGAGATGATAAAACAACTGCCACCCCTTTCTCTTGTCTATATGGAGTATTTAACGTAATATTGCCTATATGGTTGTTCTGTGAAAACTACTTTATAAAGAGATGAATAAGAGGCATCCTGGAGACCTAATTACATATAAGCACTGCAGTTAATTAAGATACATACAGCTCATCTGTTGAACAGTCATTTTTGCAAAATTAATTATAGCTTTGTTCATCACATTCTGCAGTGATGAATACTAATATTTAAATTGAGTATCACTATAATTCAAAATTTAAAGATATTAAAAACATTAATTTTCATAGCTCTCTTTGATGTATGTATTTTTATACCTACTTTACATTCCCCATTAAAGATCAGAGGCATGGGATGGTTCCCCAAAGCCAAATACTCAAGCACCAAACCAAGATTAACATTTTAAAATTTACAGCATCAATCCAATTGGTACTCTTTTAAACCACATTGCTCTTCTGAAAACATGGAAGAATTAATCAATAACTACAACCAGGCAGTTCCATTGCAAAACAAGAAATGCTTCATATAAGTAGATGTACAGTGAAATGAATATAAAACCAAAGAAAGATACTATCATTAAGAACATAAAATTGTTGAAAAATCATTTCTAAGGACCAATCTGCCCCCATATAAGTCACTGAGGTTTTCTCATTGAGGAAACAGATTTAAAATACCTCTATAATAAATATAATTTTCAAAATTAAGCATGGTTGACATCACAAAATGTAATAAGTTTGCATGCATGCTGAATGTGTTTAAAAAAAACACATTACAAAGCACAAACACATGGGTTTAAGTCAGGCATAGTCCAGTCATGATAAAGCTATTTGCCTAACCTTTATAGAACTTACTCTGATAGGAAGTACGGATCCGTTTCGTTAAATCTGGATAAAAGTTAGACAGGCCACGCATGCAAAAGTTGTCTTTGGAACATGCCAGTACACCAGCATCAGCAGCAGGCAGAGGAAAGAGAGAAAAAACAGTCTAAAGTGAAAGGAAGTGATACCATAACCAGCATCTAGAACAGCCAAGGTGAAGAAATTTCAGCAGATGCTTACCTTCCAATTGGGAAATATAACAAGAAAAATAACCAAAAATGTAAAGGACGTGGGATGGATGGTGAGAAAGCAGCTGAGGCTTTACTTAAACACATAGTTTCTATGAGCAATCTAGACGTGTGTCTTCCTCATTGCTATACCAGCTACCCTCCACCTTTTGTACAGGGCTCTACAGAATATTACTTATAGGTCACTACTCAAATTACTTTGGGAGCTGCTGTGAGCCTGGCTGAACGAGACAGAGAAGCTGAAGGTAGCAGAGAGCTGCTTGTCCCTTCTCTCCTCAGCTGTGGCAAATTTATATCCTTAACTTGGCACAGGTGAGATCTAAGCTTGCCATGATTAAAGGCCTAGAAAGTGAGATAAATGGTCTTTCAGGAACAGAAATAGGCCTAAAGACTTATATTTTATTCTCTACATTTCAATTTCTGTTTGGTGTGCAAACGTATTCTCAATTAAAAAAAGGTTTCCGTTGACAGGATTTCATGATTTAGTGCAGGGTCTACTTATGAAAATGCTGATGTTATAAGCTTACTATAATCTGCTGTTTTTACCATTTTGTGGTTGGATTTAAAACAACATTTTCAAACAGATTTTTAAATCTAATTCTAAAACATCACAGCTATGTAAAACACAATTCATACTTGTGTCTGACTCTAGTACATTATTAAGGAATAGGAGAGTAAAAAGACTTGAAATAGAAGATCTTTGGACTTTTTTCTCATACATGTAAATTTTTTGAATAATCAAAAATGTGTGGTAAAATTTAATTGTATTGATGGACTAATATTTCTAACATACAGTGCATAATAATAGCTCTGACTTACAAATGTGATCCTTTTGGTGTGAAATTTTAAAATGGAGTACAGCTGGATTTTTTAAGTTTATACCAAGAGTTTCAATTCACTAAGTCACTAATTTGAGCTCCTTAAGCTACCTACTAATTCTCCAAGCACAAGAGAAACTGCCTTTTCAAATACCAATGAATAGAACTTGGCAGAAGATACAATTATATTTAAATTGAAATCTTACCTATTGGTATAAACTTATCAAAACCAGAAAGAAAATAGCATATAGACTACACTTCAAGAGACTGCCAGAGAAACCATTTACCGCTCTGCTCATTATGATTTTTTACAGACTCAGCTAAGGGAATTACTTGCTGACCTCCATCCCAAAAGAAACTTCATATAACATTTTGTTTCTGAGAAAATGTCAGCACCTAAAGCACGTCAGGTTCCTTTTGTCAAGTTATAGAAACTTCATTGGCCGGCAAATAGTCATGCATTTCAAAAGCACTATAAAAAGCCACAGGCAAAAAAACCAAAGAACATATCAGGCTCATAAACACAATAATTTATTTCCTACCTGCAGCAAACTGCTTGCTCTTGCGAGGTGAACGGGGTTGACGCTGGTATGGATCGCTTGATCCGTATAGATCAAGGGTTCCCATGCTCAACAGTACTGTCTTCTGCATGAAGTCCACAACGGCCAAACCATTGCAGTTTCCAAATGCCACTCTGAGAAAATAAATGTTCCTCAAAGGTATTAGTGATAAGTAATTAAGTGGTGCAAACAATAATTATTAATTATTAATTATTATTATGAATTCTGCACAAATTTCTTCAGAAACTACTCAAAGCTTACATTTTATAATTCTTACAGATCTGTAATCCGAATTTTCAAAATTTTGCCCTGAAACACAGAAACTGACTTCCCAGAAAGCAGACTCTCCACTTTAATTAACTTTCCATGCCAAACCCATTGCAATAATGTCTAAATGTTGCTTTACTAAACAATGTAACTCCAGTAATAATGACATAAATTAAGCCTAGAAATCTGGATGTAGATCTTAAAAAGTGGTTATACATACATATATATACACACATATATATACATATAAATAAATATATACAAATATTTTCATCTAAATATAAATGATAAATGAAACATATTAACCTGTATTGTGGAGATACCCAAATACAAAAGGTATTTATAAAATTTCCTTCCTTTCTTCCAACTCTGTCAGTTTGGCTACAGCCTGGATTTGTGCTAAAAGAGTCTCTACCTCCCTGAAATGCTTCTACAAATGGCCTTTTGATGTGGTTTTATTTATGGGCAAGGCCTCTCAACTGGTGTGCCATTGTCCAAGATCTGGGCTGTGGTCTTGTTATAAGGAAAAACAGAAGGAACAGTTTATTTCTTTTGCTGCTTAGAAAGTCCCTTTCAAACACTCTGCCCCAATTATTCTTTATTGCTTCTACTGATTTCCTTCTGACACCAGTTTCAGAAAGAGGGAGGAAGCTGTATTGGACCAGCAGAACTTTCTCCTCCTCTCCCATAAATTTTTTTTCTGGTTTTGCTTTTTCCCCAGCTTGAAAGGGGTGGAGGCTGAGGGGGGAAAGGAAGAAGACAGTGCATCTATCTAAGGAAAAGGAAGAAAAAAGAGAAAAGGAAGAAAACAAAAAGACTCTCAACATGTCTCTATGTAAGACCTGGGAGAATGTCTGAAGTTAAATAAGGCATATGGAAACCCATACATATCAGCAGATAATATCTTTGCATCATCTTCTCACTAATGCATTAAACCTGTTTAAGATTAAATTATGAAAATAGACAAGTAAAATTGACTCATTTCTTTCTGACTTAAATAATGGCAAATAAATTCACAGAGCATATGGCTATTGAAAGGATCCATATGCTAAACTCTTGACACAGCATTGATGGTGACCTGATTTAAGCAGGAATATTATATACTGACAATTATTATACAGAAATGTCTCCATTTCTATCAGACTGCAATTTTAACTTTCACATAGAAAGGATTTAAGGTACAGCCATAAGAAAACTCAAAAGCCCAAACCACGCTCCATCAGATTAGGAATCATTTGTGATCAAGTTCCATCATTTTCTCTAAGAAGTAATTAAGGTGGTCAGTTCAAAGTCCTGCACAGTATTTAGGCACTGAGGTTCATTACTAAAAGTGAGCCATACATGCAACAATCTCTTAAAGGACATATATGAATTTGTGTGTAGAAAAACAATAAGGAAAGAGAGTAGTAACAAGATAGTGGAAAGGGAAGCAGGGTAGATAGAACAATTTCCTCTACTGTAACTTTTCTTCCTCTGCTTCCATTATAAAAAAAGAGGGTTCTATATAGCAAATAGAAAAGGTAAAGGGCTAGAATTAGGTGAGTTTTTTGTTAAAATGGCAAATTAAGACACCATCTACAACAGCAGATCAAATTCAACTGGTTGTTACTATACTATGTTTTCTACTCTTGATTTAACACTGACTTTAGTACAGCATCTATGGACACACTATGAACATACTTTTTTACTCCCTATTGACTCTTCACTGACCTGTAGCTTAAGAAACTATTAATATACACCAGCTCAAAGTATGTACAAATACATTTTTATTTGGCACTATTTTGTGTCTATATGGAAAGAATGTAAAGTGCACTGAGGAATAAACTCCATGTTTTATGAATTTCGAGTAATACCTGTTTCAGAAAATTACTAAAGCTTGCTTTGTTTAATAGAAGAACAAAATAATTTTTAGAGGGTTTCTCTGGGACAAAAAGGAACTGCGTCTGTCATATCCACCAGAAAACCATTCTGTTTTATATGTCTTCATGTTTCTTGACACAAATTCACTGATAAAGACTAGTAAAAGGTTATTTTGTTATTTGTTTTTGACAGTCTTGAATTTTGCTTTAAAGCATATGTTAATAGGCATTGTCAGAGAAAGGATATTGAAGTACAAAAGATTACTAGTGTAAAATGTGACAGTAATTCCTATGATAATAATCCCTGTGTTCTAGATGGAGAAGAAAAATAAAGGAACAAAAATTATGAGTGTCAATCTCATCTGTTAGTACTTTAAGGAAAAAAAAATAATGCCATCTGCATTTTGAAAATGATTAACCTGAGATTTATTTATTTTGGAAAACATCAGTCACAAGAAGAGCTAGTGATTGTCTACTGTATGGTCAGCAAATCCACAAATCTGGTAAGAAATTTTCAGAGACTGTTTTCAGTCCAGCAGAACATAATTTAAAAACAAAATGTATTAGATCTTCATTTGTAATAGAAACATTTTGTAATATTTTCTTTTCTACTTTCATAACATAAAGAAGATTTTGATGATTCATTAAAACAGAAATAAAACAGGTGTTAATACTTCTAATTTGTAGCTTGATACTATTAAAACTAAACAAAATAGCCCTGTTTCACAGTGCAGTAACATCAAGAACACTAAGTCCCTATTATTTGTAATATACAGATACAGAAATCAAAGTAATTAAAAAACTTTGGAAACAGACACTCTGGAACATACTATCCTCCCTCCTAGTTAAACTGATTAATATAGGAAAAAAATTTAGGCAAAAGATGACTCAAATAACCCTACAACTAAAATGGTAAAAATGTCATATCCTTAAGCTTCATGATGAAGTGACACAGTTTTTCCACACTGTGAGACTAAGGTATTAAACAAAAATTCTGATGAAAGATTGTACTTTGTCATAGGCCCAGGGAAAAAGCTGAGAGAGACAAAAGAGAGTGAAAGAGAAAAAACTCTGCAGAAGATATTTAAAGAAACAGGCCTTTCTTGGGAAGCGTTCGTAGGAAAGATAGATTTAGGTTATTGTGGTATTTTATTGATACATGCATTTATTTCTGAAACTTATGCATTTCTCAAACTTACATACTTAGAATATGGTGTTTTAAAGGAGGCTGTACTGTAAACTAGTACTGCTCCCAACAAAGGAAACAATTTAAAGCATTTGATTGAATCAGGTATGTTTAGGAAACCACTGTGAGTACTAGGAGAACTGCAACCTGTCAGAGTAGTTTACAAGTGAGAGAATGGTGTGATTATTCCTGAAGTCAGATGCTGCCTTGAGGCCTGAGACCTGTATGGGAACAAATTAAGTAATAACGAACAATTTCCACAAGTGATAAACGCATGGATATGGTAAAACAAATGAAACTTCAAGAATTCATGAACTGCCTGGAAATCCAGGCCAAAGACTTGACAGAACAGCTCTAAAGTGACAATATTTTCGCATAAATGTAACGACTATGCATAAAATTTTCAAAGTCTCTCAAGAGAGTCAAGTGACTTACAGAAAATCTGTAGGAGTCAGACGCCTAACACACATTAGAGCTCATAGTTTTTATTGGAGTAACACCTTCTACAGGGAAAATACTTTTAATGTATCTGGACATTTTTAATGTATCTGAGCAAAAAAAAAATACATACGGACATGCTCATTTGCACTTCCATACAGAATTTAGCATTTGAATGTTCGTTATTCCATTTTCAATTTCAGGTCACTAGTTCTCTTGCAGAGATTAGCACAGACATAAAAATACAGTTCTCATAAGACGATTTCCAACTAGATATGATGTAATGATAAATGACATTGAACACTTAATCACATCACCATTTCTATGAAATGTATTTCATCTTGGTGATCCTTTTAAAATAACTTTCAAAATTGCAGGTTTGAAAGGTAATTAGATTTTGTTTGAAAGGATGGACAGAATAATATGAAAAGCTCTAGTCTTTTTAAATAGGAGTAGTAAAAATATTGGCAATAATGGCAGTTCAACATTTCATACTACAATCTTTATGTGAGTTCCAATAATTTTTCCCCAAGAATTTGGGTTATAACACCTTTGGATAATTTTTAGTCTGACTTTAATTGTCTGTAGGAATCTTTGAACTCTAATTGGAAAATACATGATTTAGTACAATAAAAAAAAAAATACATCAATTCAACCTTAATTTTGAATTACTTACAGTCCATAAGCAGAGTTTACAGCAAGACTGGTAATCTGTTGTGGAGGTTCACCATCCACCCACACCAACTGAATAACAAGATCTGCTTGGTATCCAGGAGGCATTCGCACAGGTCGAGTCTTAACACTAAGAAGAAGAGGTATAAAATAAGAACAAACAAACAAACAAACCAACAGACTGGGCTATGAATAATCACTGTCTCTCTTGGAAAAATACTAGTGGAAAAGGAAGGAAAAATCCCTTAAATAATCTAGAGCAGTACCAGGACTTGCAGCATACTCTGCATACACCTGTACATTGAGACCAGGCTTTCCAATCACAACAGGGATATTTCATAGGAATTCCAGATTCTGACATTCATTTCTGTTGTAGAAATAAATCTAAAAACTTCAACATTCCCTACAAAAGAAACTCTGGAAAAGATGTAGGTGGGGGTCAATACAAATAATTTTTACTGAATCATTTTGGTTTGATTTTCTTTTTTCAGAATATTTTCTTCTGCTATATTACACAGAAGAAAAACATCGTGAATAATCAACACGAATGGAAAACCTAAAATACTTTCTTCTGGAACTTTGAAATGGGACATTTATGCATTTTCGGAACTTTCTTGTTATGAAGTAAAGCATGACAGAAAAATGCAAAGAGGCAAGAGAAGATGAGAAGATGTACCTTTCTGCAGCAGTTTTCACCATTGCATATTCAAAACTTATGGACTGTACAATTTTATTTGTTCATCTACTGCAAACAAGTCCTGTTTTCCTCTTAGGAGTAAAGTCACCTAATACATGATCTGGTCTTAATGAATGAATGCTTCCTGCATAAACTCTGATATAATTATTAAGATATACATATTCTGTTCTGGCAAGTTCAGTGACTTGCAAAGCAGGCAGTGAAGGTGTACATATTAAAGGGGAGTGTAAGAACGGAACACTTCTGTATGGCTGCTTTATGTGTGTTCTTGACTGGTAGAACAACGTGATGATACACTGAAAGAAGAAATTATGCAATAATAGCAATACTTTGAGTATTCACGTTATTCATTAGTACATTCACACTGGAGGTAGTAATGTATACATAAAACCCACTAGCCATTGCATTTTTATTATAGCTGTAAATTATGAGACTGCTTATATTGCATCACTCTGCACACAGTAATAAGGCAGTCTATCACGTATAATCCTCTATCCCTGTGAAAAATAGTAACCAAAGAAAGACTAAAAATCAATAGAGGAAGGAAAGTAGCTAGTTAGTATAGACATGGACAACAGAATTTTCAGCACATAATATTTCTTTCTGCTGTAAGCACTTCTCTATACATATATCTCTACCATAAATAACTTAAGTAGTATTATCCTTATGGGATCTCAGAGAAGAGATCTTTGATGACCGTCTTTGATGTGACTATGATGTGACTCAGCAAGCTTTCCAAGCAACCCTGGCCCATAAACCTAAGATTGGAAAAAACCCCAACTAATTTCTATTCAGAACAACTAAGTAAGCACTTCTTTCAGGAAAGGATATTCAAACTTCTTATACAATAAAGTGAAGGCTATCAGGGTTTTTGTAGATATACTGCATCTGTTGGAATGGAGGCCTTGATGGCAAATACGGCTATTGGCAATCTTGGGAAATTAAAAAGAGATGCAGAAAAGTGAAGTAAAATGAAGTAAAACAACCACAGAATGACACCAGGGCAAAAGTTCTGAAGAAGATATCTCCAGCAGCACAATGGACAATGTACAAAGCAAATAGTGCTCTAATTCTGATAGAAGTTAAGAAGAACAGAGGACCACGCAATATCTCTCACACTTTTATGGTCTGATAAGAGAAAAGACTGGACATGGATGTACCTTATGACACAAGAGAGAAAATATCCACTCAGTGGTAGCAGTAGAAGCACTTCAAGACACTTTTGGGAAAGTCCTTAAAACATAAGGACTATTTTCTTAATAAGACCTTAATATCTGTGGTGAGTTAACCTCAGTCAGCTGCCAGGTGCCCACCCAGATGCCTTCTTACTCCCTTTCCTCAACAGGACATGGGAAGAAAATAAGATCAAAAAGCTCATGGGTTGATACAGGACAGAGAGATTGCTTACCAATTACTGTCACAGGCAAAACAGAATCAACTTGAGGAAAATTATTTTAATTTATTGACAATTAAAATAGAGCAAGAGAGTGAAAAGACTCCTGATAATTTGAAAAGACAAATATAAAAATATCATCTTCCCACCTCTCCCTTCTTTCTAGGCACAATTGCACTGCTGACTTGTCTACCTTCTCCCCTACCCCAAGCAGCACAGCAGGGACAGGGAACAGTGATTTCGGTCAGTTCATAACACTCTGTGCCTGACACTCCTTCCTCATGCTTTTCCCCTGCTCCAGTGTGGGTTCCCTCCCAAGAGATACAGTCCTTCAGGAAGAGACAGCTCCAGCATGGGTCTCTCATTCACGGGCCACAGTTTCTGCCAGAAAACCTGCCCCTGAGTGGGCTCCTCTTTATGGGCTGCAGCTCCTGCTAGGACTCTTCTTTGACACATGCTCTCCATGGGCTGCAGGGGGACAACCTGCATCAACATGGTCTCCAGCATGGGCTGAAGGGGAATCTCTGATCCAGCACCTGCAGTGCTTCCTCCCCTCTCCTTCTCTCACCTTGGTGTTTGCAGAACTGTTTCTCATGCTTTTTTCTTGCTGCTCTCTCATAGTTGCTGTGAAGCATTTTTTGCCCCTACTTAAATTTATTTTCCTAGAGGTGCCACCCTCTTGGCTGAGGGGCTCACCCTGTGGTGGGTCAGTTGGAGCCATCTGGAGCCATGTGTGTCCAGGATGGGTAGTGTTCTGCACTGGGGCCACCTGGCAGCTCCTCCTGACAGCCCCTGGGCACCTGCACCTGATACATCTTTGATAACTGCCTTTTCAAAATATATTCACACCCTGTCTCAAACTGTTTAACCATTTCGGTAATACAGTTTATGTTGTACTGCTGCTATTTTTATTGTAGAGGGCTCAATAGCCTTGCCAAATCTTTCCCTTATTTACCATTTAATGAGAAAGGCACTCCTCATCTATCTTTCTAAATGCATTTCCTTAACAGCAGCTTGGCACACTATTCTATTTCTTCTGCCTGCTGTACAGTTCAGACCTTACATATCCATTTATCCAGAGCAGTAATCAGCCACTTGGCTCAGATCTTCTCATAGGAAAGGTGTGACAGCACAGTTCATCAAGCGGGATGCTTTTTCCCTGTCCTTCCTCTGTCCTCATTGCCCAGGACCAGCTGAGAGAAAAGACCTCTCGGCCACCAGTCTGGACTACCACTCGTCCCTTCCCCACTCAGGGTTATGGCAGTCACAAGAGCAAAAGGAGAGCACTCAACAGCCACAGTCTTGACCCATCCTGGAAGGGAATCTCATTGTGACAATGTGTGCATAGTGAAGATGAACAGCACTTTATCTGCTTGCTTAGAGACAAGAAAGGAACCACTTCCCTTTCCTTGCATAAGGAGTCTTGTTACCCGTGGTTGGTGACAGACCTTAGTGAAACCCATGTAGAGATACAGCTCTAGCATGCCAAAAAATCACAGGAGCCAAAAATCAGTGATGGCAGTAGTGAGATAAGACTTTCTGAAGCGTGGGTTGTACAAGCCAGAGTAAGCATGTGGTGTAGCAGGGTGCACAGACAGACCCATAGCAGGACACAGCTGAGCCCCTCAGTCAAGCTAATGGCACCTCTGGGAAAACAAATTTAAGAAAGGGCAGAAAATACTGCCTGGGAGCAAGATGTGAGGGGAAAAAAAAAAGAAGAGAAACAACTCCAAGTAGCAGTTACAGAAGCAGAGATTCCACTGCAGCCACTGCAGGAGAGAACTATGATGGAGCAGTTATCCACACTACAGACCTTGGAGGACCCTATTGTGAAGCAAGTGGATGTTTCCTGAATGAACTGTGGCTTTTGAACACTGGAGCAGGTTTATCCTGAAGGACTGTACCCTGTGGGAGGGACTTGGCACCAGAGCAGGGAAAAGTGTGAGGAAGAAGGAGCAGCAGAGAGGAGCTGTTATGGACTGACCACAACCACCAATCTCCATCGCCTCTGTGCTGCAGGGGGAGAGTTGGAAATGAAGGAGTGAAGCTGGGAAAAAGAGGGGGTAGGGAACAGGTGTTTTAATTTCTATTTTTGTTTCTCAAGTTAAGTCTGTGACAGTAACTGGTAATGATCTCCCTGTCTTTATCTCAACCCATGACTTTTCCATCTTATTTTCTTCCCTTTGTCCTATTGAGTAGAGTGAGTGACAGAGTGGCCGTGTGGGCACATGGGTAACTAGCCAAGGTCAACTCACCACAGTTGGCAATAGCTTTATATTGTTGTTTTCTATTAACAGCAAACCTCTGCTCAAAATTTTGTACTTTCTTACCTATTCTGCTTGCACTAAAGTTTTGCCCTTTCCTTTGATCATAAGGTACATATCTATGAGTGCTTCTGAAGTGACATTATCCATAAGCTTAAAGAAGCCCTGGACTACCTGGTAGTATTTGTGGTGAGAACAGAGGATGAACATCTGTGAACTCAAGCTGCTATGGGAGAGAAGTTTTTTGAGACCAGGAAAAACTGAAACTACAAGCAAGAGTTGTATACAATGAAGATGTATTATTTTCAAACAAACTTCACAGCAAGCGGAAGCGGAATATTTATGACATTACTTTTCCAATGTGTTTTTAACAACATGGTGGAAAAATTAGAAAACTTGAAGTGCCTTCTAAGTTTTCTTTCAGACTTTTGTTACCTGAGCAAAGAAACCAAACACCTTTCTCTATTTCTTACTGCAAATTTAATGATCTTCTTTGGTAAGATGGATGCTATTTCACAGGGATTTTCTTTTAGCATAGAATAAGTTGTAGTTGGTGAAAGACAGTAAGACTGGAATAAAATAGTTTCAGATTTCATGATTCAGTTTGTAATTTCCAGGTTCCTGTAACACCTTCTTTAAGAATCCTTGAGCTGTTTCCCTGTCTTCACTAACCATCTTCCATAAACAGTAATGTTGATCTTTAGTTCTTTCTCAACTACTTTTGGCTTGCTTTTTAAAAAATCTTTATACTATAAACCTAAACAGACTGCAGGAGTAAGCACAGAAAGAATGTAGATGTTTCAGTGATCTCCCTTGACTGCTTCTTGTCTGAATTTGGTTTTATAAGATAATCACAGTTCTTAATCATTTTGGAGCTACTTAGAGCTACTGTCAAAACCTTTGATTGACCTAATTTTGGAATGACACTAAAGGTCTGGGAACAAAGACTTACATTCTGGGTACAGCTTTTTTATGACAGTATTTACATTAAAAATATTTTTCTGCAAAATCACAAATATATAAGTTTTTTATGTTACTGTAGCTGATTATTTCATTATAAAATCTTCTGAAATAAGCAAGAACAATATTTATTTTACACTGCTACTTTTCTGTCTTGGTAACTTTACTTTTGATTTCAGAAAAATCACAATTTTTTATTGCTTCAGTCCATTCAATCACTTTCTTTCTAGTACCTATTCACCAACACAAACACATTCAGTCATTCTGACTTCTGAATAGCGAAAATTATATAGTGTGGAGTTCCGCCCATTTACCCTAACGAGGCTGAGAAGCAGGTATGAAAATAAACACAATGGAGCCAAGATTAAAAGCTAGTCTGTATATAAAATTTTATGTGGATTAAGTTGTGCACTCACGCTCTGTGTGTAGGTGGGTGCAGCTTTATGTTATTATCACTGTATCATAGATTCTGTACTGCTGCCCACCTGAATGACTTGCATAAAAAGTCAACAGCATCATCCAGGTCTCTACTGGGTTTTCTGTGTTTCCAGCACTACTTTCATTTTATCATCACAATTCAACTTAAAAACAAAGTTATTGACAGACAAGGAATGTGGACATGGTTAGGTTTTGGGGGAAAACTGTAGATTTTTATATGCCTTTCCTTATTGAAAAGGATGAGACTGTACACAGTATGCTTTTATACAAATGTAAGAGGGAGTGTGCCAGGAGTTCTAGTGGTATAATTACTCTGAATTCGAAAAATCAATTCTCTGTCACAATATGTTTATGTTTATTTTGTGTAAAATGGGACAAAAACTGGTTGGCCAGTTTAATGTGAGATTATATGGAGTTAAGCAAACTTCTAAAAACCAACCAGCAGAACCTCTACTGGTTCATTACAGCTTTTCTGCCTCCAAGATCAACAATTCCTTTCCTCCCCAGATCAAATCAAATAAGAATCCCTTAAGGGAAAATCCTAGCCATTGAAATAACCGATTGTATTCTTGCTGATTTCAATTTCAGAAATAGATTGCACGTTGGGATTTTTTTAAATAACTTCTGTCTCTTCTATTGATTTTCATGGTTTACATTAATGATTAAACTGAGGTCTGAGGTTCAACTGCATGACTGAATGAGGTGGACAAATGAACAGAATGCCAAAAAAATCCTGTTCATTTTACAAGAACAATGTCAAGATATTGCCTTTAAATGGTAATGTTATTTCAGGAGCTCAATAGCATCTGCAAAGTCAGGCAATGTTAATTTAAACTAGTTTTGAAATAATTGAGGCATTTAAAATATTTAATAATAATTAGACCGAAATAATAATGAATTCACTAAAATGAGAGCAATTGTTATCAGCAGTACACTATAATTGCTGGAAAATTACAGTTTATAGAGTTTTGTACAGAATTCTGTTTTGAAACTATTCAAACCCATAATTTATCTGCGTTATCAGTGAGAACATATTCATCTACTGCAAACAGCAGTAATGAGAACTCTAGCAGACAACACTTTGCTTCCTTCTAAAGATTAAAGATGTATATACTTCCTCACAGTGCAAATGTTTCGTAATTGTATATTTTAAAGACTGTTTCATGAGTATGAACACAGTTTTCATCCATTACATACTATAAAATGCATATACTTTCACAAAGAAAGATTTTAGTGTTAGACTAATTAATCAAGGAGTGAAAGCTTTACACGACTGCTTTATGGAAGTTTCTCTGAAATTCCTTGATTTATTCTGCAGTGTTTGTATTCTATTCAAAACTGTGGGTATGGGATGAAGATTTACTCCTGGATCATGTTGGAAAACTACAAAATTTTACTGTAAGAGTTTATCTTCTCCGTAATTACTTCTAGCCTTTTAAAACCCCTTGTTAGTTATTTTGCCTCAATTCTTTTGTTTGTTCCATATGCTAGTTTCTTCTAAGTTTGTGTTGCATTCATTCAATTAACCTCTTTTTCTTGATAGCTGATGGATTGTTAATAGAACAAATAGGAATGATTTTTAGAAAGACAAATCTTTGAACAATTAGGCGTAGACTTACCTAAGACACGGGATACTATCCTTCATTGTTCCTTCACATGCTACAGTGTTGGTACTGCCTGAAAGGCTCTTTAAAGAAGGAAGCTGGGAGGAGGCATCTGGAAATGGAGGAATTATTTCCGGTTCAGGAGTAATGATATCTTCTACTTCGTACTGAAGTCGTACCTCTAATGACTTAAATAAATAAAAAGCTAAGTTATAATTTAATAAAGAAAGCTTCCTCCCATTTACCACAGCAATACTATTACAAGACTGATGCAGGCAGTCAACGAACATGGGGTCTTTAAAATGCTGGGATTTGTAGGCTGAACTCAAGGTGAGTAAACTGAACTCAAACTGCTACAGAAGGGAGGACCCTAAGTGCTACAACTTGTGCTGACTTCAGGTAGCCAAGAAGTCCTGAGACTGACCAGCTCAGTCTCAGCATAGACAAAGCCAGACAGCCTCAGGTCAGGTACATATTCTAACAAAGAGTCCCATGCTTTTTGTTAAAAAGCCTCCCACCATTCAAGAGTGAAGTCTTGAATGCCTGCAGCAAAAATGTGGAAACAAAGAAATGAGCCCATCTCAGAGATGCACAAAACCCAGGGGAGCTCAGTGACTATGCTATCAAGATTAGATAATATTAGAGCAACTCTTCAGAGAATGGTTGCTCAATATTAGAGCAACTCTCCAGAGAACGATTCTTCATATAAATGATCCTTAATTACAGATGAAATGTCAGAAACTGTTAAATTGCACATATTATAACACTTTAGAAAATACCAGTTCTGATGCAATTCAGCCACAAAAGTAAAAGACAGAAAAATACAGAAATTAAATGATAGGTAATAAAAGATATGGTGCATTTGCTATGGAACAATGTAAGAATACTGAAATGTAGTACTTTTAACAGCATTATAGCTGGTCAGTAACATGAAATTATTGTTCATTAGTTTTAAAACTTTCCTGAAAGGATATGTTCAGCTACCTTAATAATTGCCTCTGGGGGAAAAAAATGAGAGGAAAACAACAGAACAGCTATAAGTAATGACTTTCCTTACCAGATGGCACATGGCTACAGGCCAAAAATGACACATGTTTTTGCCAGCCTAGAACTATAGACTTTCTAAAGTACTTTAAAATAGTGTGAAAAGGAAAAGAACTGTAATTGGGGAAAGTGGAAAATGAAAGGGAAATTTTGGTTCAGCCCCTGGGGTTTGTTGAGAGCTGACAGACGCCAAGAAATACTTTCTGGCAAGAGAGTGTCTGGAGTTGCAAACTGTTCTCCAGCACCAGAGAAAGGCAAGCCTGAAGGAGAGGCAGTCATGTTTAGTTTGGCTTTGCCTTAAGAGTAGTCTGTTAAAATTCTTAGACTTCAGAAAGAATGTTTTACATTATAAATGCTGTTCAGCCACATGGTTAGCAATGGTTATGGCTCCTGTGCCTAAATCCAAGGTTTAAAATAAAGTCCGACTTGCTGAACAACAATGGTAAGTACAAGGTGATTGTAGTGCAGCCAAAAGAACATGAATTGTATGATTCTACCTGAAATAAGGCGACTGCTTAAGACATGAAGACAAAAAAAGGAGTATTTGAACAGGATAAAGCAGCAGAAAGCTTAGGAAAATATCAAGTGCTTAGCCATAAATAATCTGCTGTTTCATATCGTGTCCATTTTTAGGGAAACAAAGCATAAGCTAAAAAAAATATCCACAACTCTTTTTTTTTGTTGTTAAAGCCACTAATAATTTTCAGTTCCCTTGCTACACAAACACTATGAACATAAACTAAAGACATGAAATCCTTGAGTTAAAAAGACCATTACTATGTACATACACAATGTACATTCTCTGATAAAAACATAGAGCAGCCAGTATTTCTAGAGGAGGTAAGTACAACAGAAATTTACTGTATCATAAAGTCCTAAAAGGAAACTATGTCTGAAATCTGCACTGTACATTACTATTAAAGCAAAAAAGTGGAGAGTTGACTCCCAAAACCTGTTAGTTTCTTTTCACTAACTTAAGTAGGATTAAGATTTCACTCAAAAGGTTTAAAATGGAACATCTCTAAACATATATTTATACAGCTTGACATTTGTTTTATTCAACTATATGAGCACAGACACAGAAAGGCAATTTGATTTAGAAATTATGTTCTTTTGTAAGAGAGTGAAACTATAAAGGACTTACTGCAATTTCGGTATTTACTTCATGTTTGCTGAACCTGTAAACAATCACATACGCAGAAACTCCTGCCACACAGAAAATTCGGCTTTCAGGACACCAGTACATCATCTGAACAGCAAAAGGATCTTCTTCCACAATCTCAGCTGTAGCTTTTCCTTCTCCTACTTTCTGTTTTTCAAAGACCTTTGATGTTTTTAATTTGTACAGCATCTGTAGAGTAACTGGAATATATTAAAACATATAAAAAATACTGACTAACATGAAGTAAATCAGTTACAAAATTAGTGGTTCCCATTTTCTTTTCAGTTGTGGTATAACAAAGAATCTTATGAAGGTCTAAGAGGAGAAGAAGATGGTTATTATACAATAACAGATACTCTTTTGGTACACATCACTGGTAGGACATGTATTTATTACTTCCAAAGCAGATATTTGCCTGTGAAATATTTATTAGTACTTTCTGTGACAGGATATCAAGGGTCTATGTTAAACGTTATGTCGCTTACACTCAATGTTTTGGAGAGGCTCTGATAATGCTGCTATTCTCCTAATGAGAAGTGAAAGATTTCATTTGGCTGAGGTTATTGTCTTGTTAAAACGTGAAGACTGAATAGCATTTCAAGAGAAAACATTAGGAAAGCATTCTTGTGGTCTGGGCAACATACAGACTTTTTGAATGAACAGGAGTTAGAAAATGTTTTGAATTTATTGATTAATAAGTATATCTGTATTTATACCTGTATATATAACCTTATATCCAGAAGCCTTTGTCAAGGCTAGAACTTCACTGCAGTGAATTCTGGAGGCAAAGAAGGGATTATAACTAACCCCATTCTATTTCACTGACATTCTGCCCTGTGTTTTTGAGATTTTTTTTGAGATTAATTTATAAGTGGCATTTATTAATAACTGCATAAGGTCAGAAAAAGTCAATCAGGCCCAGCACCTATAAATGTGTGTATATACATAAAGGTGAAGCTGTTACATATGTTAGTGTAATTGGGGTAGATGAGTCCAGCTAGCTTGTGTAACAAGCGCAACAAAGAGATGAAAGAATGGTGGTTTAGTTATGTAACCGGATGACGAACACAGCAAAATTACATTTTCATTTTGTGTCGCAGATAAATTCCAGGAGTTTTAGCATATCATTTTAAAATATATTTTGTAAAGTATATATTTGTAGCATATAGAACACCACCAATTTTTCACAAGTTACAGCAAGTGTTTCTGTAATGAATGCATAATTCTTCCTGCCTTCTGTGGCGGTGGACGAGGCCTCAGGATGCCCTTAGTCCCAGTGGCAAATCTAGAGGGGCACTTCAAACCAGACATCATGGGTCCCTGCATAGTAGGACTGTGAGAATTACAGAATCATAGGGTAAAAGTACAAGGCAAAACTCTCTATGCTTCTGTGAATTACTAGGTACCATCTGCAGCAATGGTTTTTGAGCAAATACATATTTGGAAAACTACTGCAGTGACTTAGCAATTCCCTGTCTCCCACAAAGTATGGCACCAGTAATGCAGTACATGCCCCAAAAAGCAGGACTAAGACCAGGACGTTAGAGATGCACTGAAAATACATTCCTCTTGAAGGGATTGTGAATATTCATAATCATTTAAGCTTTTACCTTTAAGAAATATTTGTGTTGCAGCATGTACATACTGATGTGGGTTATGTTTATATTTCCTATGAGAAGTTTTTTCCTTTCCCCATTCCTGTCAGAATTATGGAAGAAACGACTAGCATGCTGGTTCCTGTGCAGTGTATACACTAGAAGGTGCTTTGGGGTGTTGCAACAGTTTGCATCATTCACCCTAACTTTAATACCTGTATTTGCTCATTCTAGTGAAGAGCATAAGTATGTAATGAAATATGCACAAGACAATGCCTCACACTACTTCTGTAAATAAAAGTCATTATTCCTTTTTTTGTGTGTGTTCATATTAAAGCTCTCAACCTTCTGTCTTTGCAGATAAACTCCCACTGCTGCCATTTGAATGTTTTTCCTTTTGGTGCTCACCATATCTTGAAAATATTGGAAGATGTAAACGCTAAGCACCATGTATCTCTTTTTCCTCCATTTCCAAATAGATAAATTATATAATAAAAATACAACTCATGGTCATGTTCAGTTGACATGTCTGCATAAAATTCCTTTGTGAAATGAAATTTTGGAAATCCCCATTTTCTCCTTGTCCATCATGATGAGTGAAAATATCCAGTATTAGGCAAAAAAAGAACTACCTGAAAAAATCTTCAGGTTTAGCTGACATTAAAATCTTGTAAACATTCCCCATATTTGGCTGGAGATAGTAGCACTATTAATCATTACAATTCTGTGGCACACCGTGGAACTAGCATGTAGTTTAAGTATACTTAAATATACTCTGTTCTTCTGTGTTCTTGGTGACCATTACAAACTGGTCATTAGGGTCAAATTAAATCTCTCTGTCTGAAATGTCATAAAGAAGTTTCTTTTACGCTCTTTTCTTTAAGAGACTGGTACCTCATGAAAGAGATATTCTGCCCAGACATCCCTGTACCACAGAAGGGACAGGATACAACACAACTCTACTGCAACTTCTGTGAAGTGCAGTCACATTATTTGAATGGGAATATGTTAGTTTTTAACCAAAATCTGTGTATACTCTGAATAAACATATTATACTAATAAGTATCAAATTATTTTCTGTAGGAGAAAATGTTGGTTTTTGATATGTGTTAGTTGCAGTTATAGCTAGAATGGATGGAACAAGTATTTTCTGAAGTTTTTTCCACTTGAGACTGGACAATAAAAGATTTAGGTCATCTCCACCCTTGCCAGATTAGAAATATATTGAGATGTATTATCGTATTTTAATAATTTATTGTTACCTAGCTGTAAAAAAAGACTATATTATACTCAGAATAGAAGAGACATGACAACTGGAACTGAGTATTAGACCTAATTGAGCTCACTCTTTTATATACACAAGGAGATTATGCCCTAGGGATTTTTTACTAATCCTCCATCCTTCATAGGTTCTGATATGTTGGGTCTGCAGTTTTTACTCTTTAACTCTATTCTGTCTATAATATATAGGTTTTTTCCCTCCTAATTTAATAACAAATTAATTTCACCTCATTATTATTTATAATTATATGATCCCAGATATTACTACTCATATTGTTAAACATCATGTTATATAAATATATATATGCATGTATGTGTGATTTGTCAGCATTATATAAAAGTGAACTTTAGAAACTTACTGGCAGAAGCATCCCAAAACTTTACTGATCCATCTGCATGGCTTAAAAAAATATAAAAATTAAATGTGTTAAAACAAGATGCAATTCTAAAACATCTTCTACTTTCAGTGACTGATACATATAAGCAGAAAACCTGTATTTTGCTCATGTAGTAACTCTGTATAGCTTAGTGAAAATATATAATGATATATATACTAACTATAAGAAAATATTTTGTTAGTAGTTTAAGTAGGTTAATAAAACACTTTTTCATGCATTTCCTACAGAGAATGAAGCCCACAATGAATTTTAAGATCGCAACAGCAAGAAGTTAATTCCCATACAAATGATAACCTTAAATTACAGAATTTTTGGCTTTGCAGTGGGCCAGCATCAAGCCTATGCACTCTACAATTGTGTAAAGAACTTTGAAAGGACAGAGGATAACTTTTTTTTGGTTTTGCTTAATACCTTACAGCTGTGTTCTTTTTGTTAACGTAAAATCATCCCTGAAGTAAAGCTGGAGAAAGGAAACATTAGTGTTTAAAATGAGAATAATCTCTTCATCACCTTATTGGTACTATTGCACACATCATAATCTTATTTTTTAAAACAGATGCTAAGTATCATTGCTAACAACAATTTATCAAATATATTGCTATAATCAGCATTGCTGAGACCAGAGGAGGGGACAGAGTGATTCATAGCTGAATGGCTTCTCTTTTACAGCATGGCCCCTGGAAAATCAATTGTCAATTGCTCATGGGGTTTCTATTCCGATCTGAGTCTTTCTACGCCTTTTTGCTATGGGACTGTCTCCCCACTCATAAGGTGAAACTCATCCCAGTTTGATGAGTTTCAACTAATGCTGGGGTATTAAAATGAATTCCCAAACTGTCCCCAGATACAAACTGCTGAGAAGGCCAAAGGACAACAGCTGGAAGAAGAGCTGCTTCCCTTTTTAATGCTATTCTCTGTGCCTTTCAAGGCCAAAACATTCACTTGCAATGGATTCTCCTCTCCAAAGGCCCCATTTTCATAAATACATAGACTTGCTGTGTAACACTGGGGCCTCAAATGGTAATTCTTAATGGTAGTTCATCACTGAGTATAAAGGTCTGTTTTCTACAAAACGGGAATTTCTGTGGTGACTCTACGCAAGGAAGAAAACAACATACCTCAAGAGAAGAGGCCAGGATATACATACTCTGTGAAGGGTCAACTCTTATCTATAGTTAACCTACAATGAAAAGCTGTAGATGCTAAAGTTTTAAAAGTACCAATCCTCAGTTTCATTCTCACCCTGTAATAATGATTTCAGGGTATGTCTGAGCTCCAAGGTTCCACGCTCCACCACTGATAGGCCACTCCTAAACAAACAACAAGAGTACAGAAATCACAACTAATTCTGATGAATCTTGCTTGGTTAATTTTTAAGCTCAAGAGTAGACAACATCTTCCTCCCCAAAGTAATACAACTTGTAAAAGGAACAAAAATGTGTAGCATTTGAGGGTTTTAAAGCTTATTAACATTTTTATATTATCAATTAAGGCTTTTGAAACTTAATACATTATTTATATGTATTCATAATATATTTTCATGTTATCAAAGTTCTATATTCCTAAAATATTTCTGTACAGCTAACACACAACAATCCAAAACAGGAATTAGAAGAAGGAGTAACAGTTTTGCTTCCCTTTTCAGATTGCTTGACTTTTTTTTCTATAGTACACTGAATAGACTGAAAATCTATTTTGAGGACAAAACCTACTGAAGAAGCTGGCCCAGAAGCAAACATCTGAGCACCATGCCATGAGATATGAGATAAGGGAATGTAACTTATACTGAACATATGAAATCATCATCTCTTCTCTGCCTTTTTTTTACTAGTGGCAAGACTCCCATTTTCTTCCTTGGTCTAGGCTGGTAGATCGAAATGCTGGTCTGTACCTAAAGGTTGACATGTATGGATACAGGGTACAGAATGTGGAGGATGACACATGTGCAGAGTATGAGTGGGTGGAAAAAACCTGGAAGCACAAACTGGTTGTCCATGGATACATGGAGTGGATAGTTGTGGTACAGAAATGGGTAGGCGGCAAATGAGTGAATAACTACATTCAGAGTGTATATTTGTATGTGCACAAATAAAGCAAGGGGACAAGAGAGTGTGCAATGAATACAAGTAAGTGGTGAAAAGGTCGGGGAACTATGTATATGAAGTAAGGTAGATAAGCAGATAAATTCAAATAAGAGAAAACAAGATTTTATGAATTACTTTACTGAACCAAGATCCAAAAATCCAAAGATTGGGCCCAGTTTCTCAGTTCATAGAAAACAAGGCAGCTCCAAGGAGCATACTTCTGTTACTGTGACTAGAGAACTGATGATGTATGATTTGTTTACCTAACATTTTTTCTAATTTATTTATTATGATGGATTAGTTCCAGTCAAAACATAAACCAGATTAATGCTTGAAATTTATAAAATAATTGCATTTCCTCTTTTTATTTCTGCAGCTTGTCCTATTTCTAAAAGCATTATATTAAGACTGGTAGCTCAGTAAAATAATTATTAATATCCCTATTTAATAAAAATCTCACAGACATGCTGTCAACCCTCAACTTTCACTGAAGCTCTTCTGCTAACTTCCCTCAGTTATATTTTTTTCACTATTTTCTTTGAAATATGTAACTTATCCATACAAATCTGAATTGTACACTGATGGCTCTCCTTTAACTCAATCTGATCTGGCATAATTCCAGCAGCCTAATGATTAAGTCCTATGTAATGGTCATTAATGGTTGTGCTTGAAAGTGATTATTAAAGAAGTAAAATTAAAGTATTTTGGTAAGATGTTACAAAAATGTAGGTTGTACATATACTTTTTTTGTTTAAAAAAATACTGGTTTTGTTTACCTTATTGCTGTATCCTTGCTTTTTATGTTTTGCTCCTACAGAATAGAGTACAGGAATCAAATCTGGAGGACAGTCCGCAAAATATTCTGTGCAGGTAACAGGTGACTCATGAATGTCAATAGGATATGGATTTTCAAAGATTGGAAAACTAGTTAAGGAAGACAATTTATTAGAAGCACTGTGACACACTGAGCCATAGAAGATAACATATTCTTACATTAGAGTTTATAATTGAATCTAAGTAAAATCACTACTAATAGAGCACATTTTCCCGTATTTATTCGAACTTAAGTATTGTTTTCAATGTCAATAATAATGTGTATTACTCAAATAAAGATAGAAAAAATTCATTGCTGTGACAAGAATCCTCTTACAACTCATGTGAATAGTTCCTAAGGCCAATAGGTTATGAACTAATTTTCCCCAACATCTGAAAAATCTCATTTATACAATGACACATTTTCTAGAAGCTTCAGGTTCATGCATATCTTAGGTCATATATACTATGACCTAAGAACTACTTATACAACTGTGGATTTTATACTGAGCAGCTTAGTTTATTGGGTTCGTAGACTACTGATTCTACAATGAACAATTGCAATAACAGATGAAGTAGATCTCAGTTTATTTCTCACTTCCATCACTTTGGATGGTCTGATAAGGAGGAAGGCATCACTTCTGGAATATTACACAATGTTATTCACAATTCAAAAATGTAGGAAATTTGGTTCTGCTTTCAGTTATATCCAGTTCTTATTGCTGAGATGATTTGAATTATTCTTGGAAGTGAGATCAAAATATGATTCACTTTAATGTTTTTTTTTTTTTGCATTAAGGGCAAAATATGCTCCTAGTTACACCAATGTGAATGTGGCTGTACATTACTGTAGTGTTGGAGGCAGATCTAAATAAATAAGAATTGAATTCTGCATTATATAATGTACAGTTCCTCTTTGATATGAACATTGATTCTGACATGAAAGAACTATTTCTCATTTAAACCATCAAGAGGACCATGAAATAATCCCGTAGATCCACTATAAATCAATGCCATTATTTATTAAGATACTAAGTAAATACTTAAGTGGCAGTCTCTGTGGAATCTTGTGAAGTTAAGCATGCATATAAGTAGTGGTTCAATCTGGTTTCCAAAACACACATTCAGGTAATAATTCAGCACGTGACCAAGTATTATTTAACTTTAATGTTAAGTCAATGTTTGAAGGCTGTGCTGAAGGGACCACAGATTTAGATTTATTCCCAAACTTAAGAATGAAAATTAACATAAGTTCTTGTTGACTAGCTCATCTTCACTTTTAAGGTGGAGGTAAACATACGGAGTGAATTACTACCAAGAGTGAATGATTTTGGATAGTAAAATGACACTGCATGATAACATTTAGATATTTATGATAATTTGCTGGATAGTCAATATATAAAAATAACTTCATATAAGACTTCATACTTACTTGCTTTGTGTTAGGTCAACAACAATGAGATCTTTTTCCAAAAGCACAACTACAGCATAGGGTTCTTGAAATTCTGTGAGGAATCAAGTACAAAAGACATAGAATTCTCCTATTAGTCATTTTAAGCAAGCAAGTCGTATTTATGTTTTATGTTTATGGTATGTTAAGTTTTGAGGCACAAATCCTAGACATATCTGCAAACCAGAGCCAGAAAGGAACTGAGAAATTACTTTTGGGCACTATTGCCCAACGTATATAGCAGAAATAAAATTGGCATATCCTATACCATCACGCCAGCATGATGGTATATTGAAAGTAAAGAAACAGAATATGAATAAGTTGCAAGTATCACTGCATTGCTGAATCCAATTATTATATAAAAAAAAAGTAATTTTGCTCTCCAGTAGTAAAACTTCTACTCTGTACAACCCTTCTTCAAAACCAGATTGTGAACAGCTGATCAGGTCCACTTGATGACAGTCAATGCCTTCATTTCCAAAGTGATCCCAAAGGAATATTGCAGATTAATTCTGTAAGTCTGCTGTGTTCAATTCAGACACTGACACACTCCTTTCTCCCATACACTCTTTAGAAGATTATATGGTTTGTTTTTTTCTTTAAGGCTTTTTTGGTTAAAAAGATACCAAACAATTAAAATGACAAATGCTTCCCTTGATGCATAGGGTGCATTAGATTACATAGCCTAAAAGTTATTTTTAAAAATATAAATGTGAAATTATAACTCTCTTTTCAATAGTAGGACTGAAACAAAAATACACTTTATCTTTTCTAAGTGTTTTTAATATGCATTTGATTTAGCTACATATATAAGATTTATTTTACTCTTCTGCTTGAGGGCTTAAAATGCTAAACTTAGGGGGGCTTTTGACTTGCAGCTTTTCCTAATTTACTTTCTGAAATTTTCTGTGAATGCACATAAGAATATGGCAGCTCCACAATATGCAGCAAAACACTTTTAACAGTTCTATTCAGGCTGAAGTGCAAGAACTTTTCTGCAGATAAGTAATAGTTTAATCTTCAATAATTCATCAATCTGTAGATTTTCAACCTCATGAAAAATGCCAGAAATATAACCACACATGTTTGATTAATAGCAATATTTCATCACAGTAGCCCATGTGTTTCAAGCTTGTATCTGGAGATTTAAACATGCTCTATTGTCAACTCATTACTTGCTTCCTATGTTGTGAATTCAAACAAATTCGTTACTTTCAGTGATGTGGTTTTCTTGAGATGGAGACAGCTGTGATAATGGAAATCCCTGGAATTGAATTATGAGAGAAGATCTCTTAATTTGGTTTTTCCGTACCCGTGTTTTGCTTAATAAACTCACCATTTGGATATGGGGTTTCACAAAGAGTTAAAAAATCAACTATAGGGTGATCCATTTCAAGAACTGTAATTGCTTTCCCATGCATGATTGTTAAACTTGGTCTTCGACAAGCCTTATCGTATGACAATCCACCAGAAAATATCACAAATGGTTCACTATATTAAAAAAATCAACATAATAATTATAAGTTTACATCGTACATACAAGTTTACATTGTATGTTTTGTAGCTTTAAATAATAATAAATAGCTTTGCAAAAAGAATGAGGGAAAGATTCGAAAAGGACTTCAACTCATAAAAAAACATACCTGCTTTTACAGGTCTTATACTCTACTTTAAGAATTGGTTTACAAGATTCAGGTTTTTTACCATCTCTTTGAATTTTTCCTAAGGAAAGGAAGAACATGCAAACTGTATTAAAACATCATGATAATAGAACTATCAAACTGAAACAACTATATAAGCAGTAAAAGGATGGAACTTTAAAGCTACAGCATATGATGAGTATTACCTGTAAAATACACGCTTGTCTAAATTAATTACATATATTACAGCTTTACTTTTTTTACTGACACATCCATCCAAAGGACCACAGATCACACTTCAAAGAGATTTAAAACCCATGTAGATTACTAAGAAGGATGACACTTAACTAATAATTAATGAATTTCACCTTTTTTCTGAACACATTATGGCCATAAACAGCTTCATTTTTTCCTAAGTCATTCTTTGATTAACTCAATTCCTTTTGTTGACAAAATGTTACATGCTCTGGAATGTAACTAGTTGAGCGAAAAATTAAGCATACAATTGAAATTTCTGGTTCTTAGTTCATTATGGCTCAGAACTTTCTTCCAGTCAGAGAAAAGTCACTTGTAAACCAAAAAAATATCAATTTTGGCTTTGCTATTTTGGAAAGGCTATGCTTGCTTTCAACAACCGCCTGATTGGAGGATACAGTGCATATGGAGCCAGACTGTTCTCAGAGATGCACAGTGAAATGACAGGAGGCAAAGGACTGAAGTTGTGACATGGGAAATTCCGGTTAGATATTAGGAAAAAAAATCCCACCATGAGAGTCATTAAATACTGGAAGATATTGCCCAGGGAGGTTGCGCAATTTCTTGATGGAAGTGTTCAAGTGTCCAGTCTCAACTTGACACTGCCCTCAGCTAACTGATCTAATCAGGCCTGTTCTGAGCTGAGGGTTAGACTACGTGACCTCTGAGAGGTCCCTTCTGACATAAAGTACAATTCTATGACTAAAAATGATAAAATAAAAGGAATTAAGGAATTTAAGAAAGTGCTAAAACTTTTCTGGGCCACATAGATCACAGAATCACCTAGGTTGGAAGGGACCTTTTAAGATCATCTAGTACAACCAGTGAAAAAATCCAACCAGTGAAAAAACCCACCACAAATGAACAAAAAAAACCCAAACCCCACAAACACCACCCCACACCCAAAACACCACCAATCCACTACTAATCCATATCCCTGAGCACCATGTCAACTCATCTCTTGAATACCTCCAGGGATGGTGCCTCAACCACCTCCCTGGGCAGCCCATTCCAATGTCTGACAACCCTTTCAGTAAAGAAATATTTCCTAATATCTAATCTGAACCTCCCCTGGTGCGACTTGAAGCCATTTCCCCTTGTCCTGTCATCTGATCTTGCCTTCCCCTTCCTCCTCCCTCTCCATAAGTCAGGCTTCTTGGTAACGTATTGATTTGCAATAGAATTCATACCTTTTAACCTCATTTATAAGAAGCAATGGCACATAAAATCTCAGCTATAAAAGATACACCCATTTCATAATAGGTCTCCTTAAATTCTCTATTGCAGTGACTTAGGAACCTTGTACTATAACAACCAACATAGTGCCCTGTACAAAAGATATTACTTCTTGTGAAAATTGCACACATGAGCACATAAGTACAAAACATAGAAGAAAGAAATGTGAAAATCCCAATGCCCGAGGGTGTCAAAGACTAGCAGTAGGCTATTAAGATGAATTGGATATAAGAAGACGTTAGAGCAATATTACCCAGTAAGAGGTATTTATGACACCATTTTAAAAAAAAGATTGATCAAAATTCATCTCCTCTTTTATTGTATTTTGCAGCTACTTTGCAGATTAAAATATTTATGCAAGAAGCAACTCTGTATCTGTGCCACAATAAAAAATGAAATAAACAAAATAAACATAAATAATAAAAAAAATAAACATATTAGCAAACAGCATGGAGAATATTGTATTGTTTCTTAGTTATACATTTAAACTATCAAAATTACCATGTGGGATTGTGGTCTGGAATGGCCTGTTAGGACTTTTGAGATTCCATAAGGTCAAGCTGCCATCAGAGTGACTGCACATGAACTGCTTCCCTTCGTGATGCCAAGCAACAGAATGAATAGCCTACAGAAACAAAAGAAGAATTTCAGACTGAAATAGAATATAATGTTTAACTATTGATATTTTAATGCATGACTTTGGATTATATTGGTATATCAACAGTTAGATGCTTCTTGTTTGTCTAAAGTCCATTACCAGCACTTTTTAGTAGCCAATAGCTGTAATCTACTGCTAGTCATGAAAATTCTTTGTGACAAGTTTTACATGCAGTCTTCCCCAGAGGACTACTTAGAAAAAGCAAAAAAAGTACTCTGTTTTGAATAATCCCTCCCATATTCTTAAATCTCAGAGCAGGTACACAGAAATCTGGGATGTTTAATATAAAACCAAGACCACTAAAGAGAGCAGAATTGTTTTGCTGATATAGGAAATCAACAAAAACATGATGTGGGATACTTTTGGAACAGATAGCGCTTCAAAAAAGAAGAATATCATACTCCTATGTACACAATGCAAGTACCACATGATGAATGTTACTTATGCCAAAAGTAACACCTCATTAATAGACTACTCTTAGTATTTCATGCATAATTAGTCGAACTGACTGAAAATATCCATAGTTACACCAAACAATCTGAAAGAATAATGGTGTGAGTTTTCATTTTCACTGGTATGTGCTGGAAACTAACAAAAACCATTTTCTGACCAAGCAAAGTACTGCTTCATTGTATACCACAGTTTCTCACACACTTCCCTCAGAAGCATAAACTCATAGAATTTCTCTTAAATCTCTTTCCAGAAGTGTTAGCTACCTAATTGCAGCTAACAATAGATTTTAATGTAAATGTATATAAAAGAGACTTATTTTTGAATGCAGTTCAATAAATTTCCATTTTTGCAGCCCAGGAAATGCACTTATAATTGCATAGGGCCAGTTACCTGATTTATTCACTATAAAATTATGCCTGGGTATTCATAAGTCAGCTTTGGAGTGATCCGTATCAATTTTGCTTAAGCTTTAAGCTGACAAGAAATAAGTGCTACTGGTCACTATTCAAAACTCCCCATTGGTCTATGTCTTTTAATAAGCATGTTGAATGTTATGCTTGGTAACAGCTCATAGTCTGGAGGGTTATATCAGAAAAAACAATGAAAACGCTGTGACTCTTGCCCAAAACTTTACTCATTTCCTGAGGCTGGAGAGCATAGACACCAATGAATCTTTGCATTAAGATGACTCAGATTTTTTAACAGGAATCCGACATGCCTTACATATATGAACGTTTTGCTAACATACTAGTAAGTTAGTCATGCCCATAAAGACTCAACAAACAGCTGAACTAAGCGAACTCTAGATATTTATCTTCAAATGATATGAGTGTCACTCAAACTTCGACCTACCAGAGGGAGGGTGGCACACAATTTGTCTTAAAGACCCATAAGATACCAAACTATAACTGAAGAAACAAAAGGTAACATGGAAAGATGGTTCATACAGAGTCCAATGCCATTGCCCTCAGGTAGTGAGAACCTTAGATCTGTGGGGAGTGCTGCTTCACTGACACTGAAGGCACGTCTATCCTCCTGCATATAATTCTGACATGAGCTCTTTCATTCTTGCTATCATGCCAAATTTGAATCTGCTTTTGATGTGTTGTCACACATAGAAACATTTCACATGGTTACAGTCTCTAACTGTGTCAGAGCTGGAGCTAGTAGCTAGCAGCTGAAAATTGTACCAAGCTGCTTGTTCAACTGCCTCTCAGCTGCTGGGTGCCACCTGCCAGCAGAAACCTCCTGCTGAGTGGAGCTGAGGAGGAAGGCTCCCGTCACAGACAGTTGGCATAGCAGCAACTCAAACTCACCTGTTGGACTTTGCCCCAAAACAAGCCCCAAAAGAAGGACTTTGAAGTGCACTTCCAGGTCTCAGCTGGGAGTCATGGCTGATACTGAAAGGAGGTACTGAACAAATGCCCGATTTTTCTCCGCTACAATGTCTAGCATTCTGATCCACTTCTTCACCATCCAGACAAAAAAAAAGGAGCAGTTATTTGCTTAGAACTGGAGTTCATCATGGTGGGTGACTCATGTGAACGTTCACACAGTGTATGCACATAAAGCATATCACTCCAGATTGGGTATGTTTCTCCTCCTGCAATGCCCACAGTGGTTGCATACATATTCTATCTTCTCTCATACTCAGCATGTACTAAAATTAAGCATACACAACACCACTTCAGTTCATTCCTAACCACAAACCCCCTCCACTGAGAAGAACTCAGGGCAACTCCAGGACCACTTTTAACCATATTTCGAACAAACACCATACTAATCTTGTCTTATTGCTTGAATCTTACCATTTAGGACCATTACAGCAGATTTGATACTTCTATAATGGCACAGTGCTTGATAAAAGGAGGGAGATGTTGTTTGGCAAATGTGTCTTTGAACTCAGCAGCTTCATTTTGAGATGTGTTCTAATGAAAGTTGATCACTATGCTTTGGGAAACTCTGAGTGAGAACTGACACAACCTGTCAAACTTTTAAACAGTCTGCATATGAAGATGGCTGGGTTTTTTGGGGTCTGCCAACTATCAACAGTAACTTGCGAATCCTTTGAATGATCTGGCTTGTTTACATGCTCTCTTTTTATAAAAATCAATGGAAATAAACTTTTGAAGGAATTTGTATAAGGGCTTGCAAGGAAAGTCCTCATAAAAGAACATGGATTTAAAGGGCCTGAATATCTCATACATATCACCACTGAGAAGATGAGAATCATCATCACACAAACAAACAATTTTGCAGGTGACATCTTGAAGACCAGACACAAGATTGTTTAGCAGCAGCTTCAAGCTCCATGCTGGCATCAAGTGTTTCACAAGCAAGAACATTTTAGTCTCTTGAGAAGCTTTGACATGGTAGAGAAGAATACAGAGGGAGTCCTTGTGTCAGGACTTGATGAATTGAGGCAGCCTCTAACTGGTCATCAGTGAGGCTAAAAGAGAGACAGGACTACCTTTAGGTTCAGTGAGTAAACCATAAATATCAGGGACAACCCTTAAAGGGAAGATACTGGTTTACAAGAACACCAAGCAGAGAAGTTCTAGATAACCTGTGGAGTTTTTTCTATCCTTGGTGAAAACCTCTCCCATTTGAAATGAGCACACAGGTTTTATTTATGAAAGGCTCCTAGGCTTCAAGACATGAACTACAGCATGACAAAGATGAAGAAAGGAACACAGCTGTAAATGCTGCAATTGCAGGTCTGTGAATAGGGGGCAGTCTTCAGCTCCACCACTTATAAACTACTGGGTTGTCTTCGTGAGCTGTTTATTCTAGAACAATGTAGCCATCACATTAATCTGGGTGGCAAGGAAAATCAAAGAGCATACTTCTGCAAGTATTGGGCAGATCCTGATAATATTGTACGAAACAACTCTCCTCCCTGTCATAACATTGCACATATTTTGAGGAGGTGTCTGCAACACATATCTTGTATCCACGTTTGCAAGTCTCATGTGATATAAAGCATCACACTGGTATCACAAAGACATAGAAAGCATAGGCAAGATTTCACAGTGATGATGTCCTGTGGACAACAGGACTGAGAACTGTTCTCTCTTCATGATCCTTTTGTTAGCCAACTGTTCAACTGTGCAAATAAAGAGGACTTATTCCATCTGAGATGAGTGTTCTTTATTTCTAAGACCTCAATTAAAAAAACCAGCACTCAACATAGTGAAAAAATCAAATGGAAGAGACCTTTTAATAATGGTTTTCACAGACAATAAAATGAAAACATTTCTTGTGGCTGTATGGAAAGAAATATCTTTAAATTAAAGATATATGAAACTCTTCCTCTCTGTAACAATTGAATGTCAGCAGCTATAGTCTCCACCTTGAACTTAAAAGGGAAGAATATTTAGATTGGTAGATAGACAGTTACCAGCCTTGTTTCTTCTGTATCAAAAAAATCTGCTGTTAACGTCTCACTGCTCTGTTGCACAGTGAGGTTCTACAGATCTGAATAACAACAGAGTCCCTCCTTCTTGACTACCAGTCTGGGGAGACTGAAATTCAGTGCTGTCAACAGTAACACAGGAGAAATTCAGTTGAGGCTTGATCCTGTGAAAGGATGGGTATTTGGATGGAGTCTTGAGGGTGGTGACAATTTATTTTGAGTGACATTACCAAGCCAGACAGCTGTATGAAGAAGATTATGGAGAAGAAAGAACTTGCCTTCTTGATGAACACTCACAGTCCATCAAAGACAAAAAAAAAAAAGCTGTTTCTCAGAGTATATATCTAATGCTGCTTAATGGAGAAGCCTGGTGCCAGGGGAATTTTTGATACTAGACAGAAGTATCTGTTTCACTGATAAACCAGAAAAGATCGTGTCATCTGATGATCCTTAAAGATGACAGAAGAGGAAGTGGTCCAGTTAAATGAGATTTCCAGTTCTTTCAAAGAGGGTGACTACCTTCATTTCAAAACTGCTGCTAAAGAAAATGTAATGATAGTAAGAAAAATGAAGCTGGGTTAATTTCATTCAGATCCTATTTAAAGAGGCACTTTGGTATTCAATGAAGATACAGAACATTTACAGCAATTTATCCGAGACCTCACAGATACCCTGCAATTGTGACTGGCTGGCTCAGTGCCAGAACAATACTAAAACATTGGTCAGATATCATGGGGCACAGAAACCTTGCATCAGTCCAGACAGAATGGTGGAGGAGAGCAGGAACAACGTTTTCTGGACCGTGAACTTTGGTGGCCGATATGTAAGAAGAGGCTTAGGTTTGAAAACTTGGCTTGGTGCCAAATACCAAGTGACATGTGCTGAACTAATCACTGGTGACTCACAAAAGCTATATAACCCAGGATTTTAAAAGGAACCCTTTCTAGGGGCTCCCTGGGGGAATCCTAGCAGTTCTGGAACATTATCAATCTGTAGCCTGAAAATCTGGAGTAAAGTACAGTGGCTACTCACGTAATCCTTTTAAAGATGAGAAGAATCTTGCAAATATTTCAGTAGATGATAGCAAGCCATCACAAGTTGCACAAAGTTATGAGTAATGAGACAGCAAGTAACCATGGAGGAGGAAAACATGCGACTGATAAAAAGGCCAAAAAATGCATCCGAGGACAGTATGGAAGAATGTGGAACAACTAAATTGCATGAGAAATTTTCAACACCCAATCACTCTGTCTCAACAAGCAAAAACTAAAATAATGGAAACAGTATTATGAAAATCCTGGTTTATGTAGTCTCATTCTGAACATAAGAGAGGACAGTGAGTGAACAGACCCTCCCCCAGGAGACCTGGAAAATTAAAAAGTTGTCCAGTTTTCAGTAATAGAGCAGGTGCAATTGTTCAGGTGTATGCACAGGCAGACTGTCACTTAGAACCAATTTAGTAGGCATGTCTTCAGGCTCAAGTGCTGGCCTGTTTAAGCTCTGCATTACCCTGTCCTTTAGAACATTTGCTATGTAGAAATTCAGAATTTTAACCGTGATGTGTAGTGTAGTGTAGTGTTTCTGTGTCTGTGAACACAGGGACAAAAAGTACAGGATTCAGATATATTGAGGTTACTTTTTAGAGTGATGATAAATGTGTATACCGCTTACATGTGATAAGGTGGCAAGATGAAAAAGGAAAGGGAACTACAGGAAACCAATTACTTCCTGGAGCACTTTAAAGAAAATATCCCTTTATACCTTCAGCTGTAGTAGCACTCACATCCATCCATAGTGAACTTCACAGAAGGGCTGGCAGAACAAACAATGTTTTTTCCTAGGGCTAGTACTAAAATCATAATAACTAGAAATACATCTATTTTGAAACAGCCTATTTTTTGATACAAGAACTGCATCTGTGTTTTATATAACCTGCTTACAAACGGCAAGAGACAATTATCTGATAAAACTCTGAGAATACAATTTTGAAAATCTTTTAATCAGACCTTAAGTACAAGGTAACATCAATAGCCCTACAAAATAATTTGGTTTTCATTCTAATTAATGTTCTAGCAATACACAGTAAAGATAATTATGATTCCTCATGTAGGTATATCTCAGGTCATCTCATTACTACACTCTGTTCAACTGAGGATCCCCACACTGAGAAGCTGATGAATTTAGCAGAATCAGGGGGAAGAGACTAAGTGTCATAGTACCTTCACAAGAGCCTAATGCCTTAGAACTTCAGATTTCAGGTTTTGATTTCTATTGTCAATAACTTGTTCAAAAGCATAGCACAAACAGTATTTCCAAAACAAGCAATCCCTTAAGATAAATATCCATCTGCTTGATAAGACATACTATAAACTGCTGAATAAATGTTTTTCTAAATTAATGGAAGCTGCTTACCTCATCATAATAAGCTCTCAGATCAGCTTTTTTAGATCGTAAGTCCCAGAGTACTACAGTCCCATTTTCATAGCCTATCAATAGCTGGAGGAGAGAAAAAAACACAATTATACTTACAGATTCAAAAAGTATATAGGAAGAATGAAGAACTTAATGGTTTTAAGAGATTTTAAAAAAATAAATAAGCACTATAAAAAGAGATGCCAAACTGATATGCAAGAATATAGTTTGCACTACACATAATACCCAGCTTTCAAATTATCTTTCAGTATAAATTACTTCTCATATTAAAACTTAAGTTTTAATATGTAAGAAAAAATGTGCTTTATGTGTCTTTTTTTTTTTTTTTCCTGCAAGATTATGTGCCTGGACAGTCTCACAACTGTGTATCTGCTAAGAGAATAAGACCATAGCATGTTCCTCTCATCTCTTACCTTCCTTGCCCCTGATTGGAGGGAAAACTGTTTGACAACTAAGAGATCATTTAAATAACTTCAGTCACCAAATTAAACTCTCATTCAGCTACATATATGCCTTTTATTTTTGCTTTCCACTGCTTTAAAACATTTTAAAGAACTCCTCTTGCAGAGAATAAATTACTTGCTTTCCTAGAAATTGAAAATATATTAACTGGGTTTTTTTTACTTTTTACTATTTACAATTTTTACTTTTGCTAGTCATGCATTTTACTTTTGCATCATGCACATCTGAAAAATACCAGCAAAGAAGATTTGTTAAAAGATGAAACAGAAGAAAAATGATGCTCAGGAGAAAAATAAGAATGGACACAACCCTTTCTCCTTGTCTCTAGTGAAAAGAACTGGATTATTGGTCTGGCACCGTACTGAGTACAAACACAATTAATTTCAGATCTTATGAAAGATGTGAAGTCTGACCTACTTAAGTATCTTGGAAATTGTTTTTCACACGGCCCATCTTCCTAAGAATCTATCCTGGACATGAAGACTGTGAATGACCAAATGATAGATTCACATATTTCTGCTATGGAATATTTTATACAATTGGCACTGATAACTGCAGTTGTTCTTTGTCCATAAAGACATGGATCACAGAATGCAGGCAAGGATTTACAGTTTCTATATTAAGGATTTGAGCAGAAGCATGATGAGATTATCTCTTAATCTGTGAGACTTTACCAGTATCTCTGCCATCACTCACTTTAGCTTGCATAAGTCCTAAAAATTAAACTTGGCTGGACTGGTAAACAAAACATCGCTTTGTTTCCAAGTTAAATATAATTGATACATCAATACTGCTATAAAAGAGTCTGGGACTACTCTCAGTCTTACTAGATATGATTCTATATATTGTCAGGAGAATGTTTATTATGTGGAGATGTATTACCTAATCTACAAATGATTTATAGTTAGTATATTTAATAGCTGAATATGAAAAATACCTGATTACTTAAGAATTCTGCTCCTGAAAAAAAATATAATAATCAAACCGTCCTGGAAAAAATCCAGAATATTTACCATTTTTGCTGTGGACAGGTCCAGATCGGATTTTGTGGCAGAGTAAATGTGAAAAGACATCCTGTTCAGAAAGCATGCAGCTAACTTGTGTCAGGATGCCATATGGTATTCTGGGATAATAGATGCCATTGAGAGAGTGAACAAAGTGTCTTACTGCAACTGCTGTCGCTGGTAGTGTAGTGATCTTAAATGGAAGACTATTGTATATGCAGGAGTTTAGTGATCCACACAGCAGTTCACCTGAACAAGTGGAGGTCTGTGCTGTGCTATGTTGTGCTGCACGTAGCACTTGGCTTTCAGGTCTGTGTTGTGGCCAAGGACTAGGTGCAGCACAAGATAAACTTTGCTGCCAACAGTAAAGAAGCAGCCTGTAGACAGCCTGGTAAGGACAATTAAAAATGTAACCTTGTCTGTTAATGCAAGGCAATATATTCTCATGTGAGTATGCTTTGTCCTGACAGTAGAAATTAATAATTTTATTTTATTTTTAATCTTTTGAGTTGTCTAAAAACCAAAATGTTGGCAAACCTCTTACCAGAGGGGACCAGCACAGTGTGCTGTGCCTTTCTTGGGGGTTCATCCACTGAATCTAGGTTCCCGCCATCTGAAGGAACGTAAGATTATCTTCTTTTTCCTTTCCATATTAACTTAAATAAAAAGTACTTTAATCAACACGTTATGGAGTCTGAGTGCCTTCCTTATTCTTACCATTACAAGTACTTGCACCAGTGCATTACAGCTGGGTACCAAACCAGTTGAGTTCAGTTCATATCTACCAGTGTTCTTTCCACCTCAGCTTATGCACAAATTTATTCAGGAAACTCAAGGAATAGAAAAGCATTTAGTATGTGACCATGTTTCATAATAAGCCTTTCTCCCTGGTGAAGCAGGCTTGTCTTTTGATTTTTATCACTCTTTTTTGCAAAGATATCATGCTCCAGGTAATTACTGAGGGGTTAAATACCTCCTATCAGAAACAGTATTTCACCTGATCTATTGCCAAATTGCTTAATGCACAACAGCACTACAGAACTGCAAGATATAAAGTGTTGTGATTTCAGGGAAGAAGTTGAAAGGTAAACAGATTTGCTGCATCGCCATGAATCTTTCTCTTTGTGCAGATGCCATACTGCTAGTCTGCTAGTACTGTGATAGGACACTGAAGTCAGAATACCAAATGGGTGAATATGATTAGTCTCATCTCTAGTATGTTCATGATGCTTTGAACTCTGACATGTCTGAATCATAGGAAACTCAAATATTCACGATTCTGTTTGCCATGGTAAGCACTTGAAAGATCTATATGACAAGCTCTATGTCTGTACTATTTAATTATTAAAAAAGAAAACATCCACAAATGCAGTTGAAGGAGAAAACATAGGCAAAGAATAAAAATATGTGTAAAAAGAGTCAAGGAAGCAAAACCCTAAAGTTTTCTCTTCAGCTTGTGTTTCCTGGCATCTTGTTTAATTACTCATGCTTAATTAGGTTAAGAATCATGCAGAACGTTGCACAGAATTTGACGGAGGAAAGAGTCTGGGCAAGATCTTTCTTGTCTAATGCAGTTGTTCAGCATTTTGACTTATAAAATCCTTTATCACGAAATGCTTTTGATGACAGTGTTTCAGGGAGTTTTCTCCTTTACAATCAATTAATTGCATCCTGGTACATGTCAGCCAGCCCCTTCCTTGTCCTGGTACCACAAAACAACTGGGGGAATAAAAACAAGCCTGACAAATGCACACTGTATTTAGGTATTATTAGGTCTCAGAACACGGACTCAGAGATAGGAAGTTCAGTCCACAAGGTAATAATTAACAAAATTAACCCTTTTCCTATTTAGCTTTCTCCAGTTGCTGGGAAACTGCAGATTATTGCAGTTAATGTCCTCTCCTGTGTCATCAAGAAAAATCACGTTTGCCATAGATCTGCCACTTAAAAATGTCTGTGCACTTCAGTCTGTTCCTAATGCACACTTCTTCATTGATTTAGCAGACACAGTTATATTTCATGGACTTAATCACTAGATCCCAAAATTGTTCTTAAGCGACACATTAAATGTCCAAATGCTCTTTGTTGTCTGTCTTCTAGTTACCCCTTGCTATATTCATAAAAGAGACTGTCTCCAATGTTTGCCTGGAGGGCACTCTAGAAAAATTTTGAATGGCCAAGGTCTTCTTCTGGAATTGCATTCACTCTTTCAGCACAGAAAAACTGGTCACCTGTCACTGATACAAACTAGAACTTTTAGAGGATAGTCAGCACAAAAATTTCCCTGGCTTTCCAAAGGATATCTTAAGATTGTCCTAGATTTGGAAAGGTTTATCTGTGTTTTAGGACTCTCAACCACTCCGTGCCCATAGGAGAATCCTACTTACGTAACTTCAGTGGGACATGCCCAGGTCTGTAAACAACTGCCCAAAGAAAGATATACTACTGGGCCCTTGCAGAGTACAATATGCTTGTAGAGCAGAAGAATAGCTGTATTTTGAGCAATGATTATGACTGATTTGTACTCACTATTTAATTTCTGAAGCATAAGTAAAGCAGACTTTCATCTACTGCCCCCCATGAACTGATGCAAGGAGTCCGATTTCTCCCACCAACATCTCTTGGTGGTTAACTCAAATCTGAAAAGCTAAGCAGAGCATGTAGAACTATCTTGAAACAGCTCTGTTAGCTAAGAACAACTCTGCTAAATTAAACAAAGGGTCTACCTATCATACTATTTTGTACTTATATGGCCAAGAGCAAATACCAAAGAACAGTATGTGAGAAGGCCAAGTATTTATTATACTCTTACAAATTCTCCCAGCCTACATGATTTTCTCATTCAAAGACAGCCAGCTCCTCAACTAGACATGACTCCAGTTAACCTGATCTTTAATAACTGTTTAGGAAAATTCAGCAAACCTCTTCAGTACCCTTCAAACTGATTTCTCTTCTGTTAACTTTTCTAGTCTCTCTTTTGACCAATATACATTTGTAGCACCCACAGCACTACTTGGAAAAAAAGTTTTATAGCTTCTACCCATTGCACAATTGAATAAGAACTTAATTGGCTTGTTTGGAATCTGAATTTTTTCAGCTTCATTGATTTCCTTTTAGTTTTTGTATTGAAAGAGACTATGAACTCTTTCTACCACCTTCATAACAATTACAATTTTCAAACTCAGAATCACAATCAGCTCTTTTCCACAACGTATTGTCCTGTCTCATTTTGTTGTGTCTCGTATAAAAACCTTTCCCCTTCTCTGAATTTCTTTTAGCACAATTACCTTCTTTTTGAGATAGAAGGACAAATAGAATACACAGTATTTAGCAAGCAAGTCAACCATGCATTTATGCAATAGCCCTGTTTTGTTCTGTGTTCTTCTCCAGACAGTGCCTAATTTTGATTTTCTTTATTGGTCACTACTGAGCATTGAGCTGACGTTTTCACTGAACTATCAATCATTCATTACCTGGAACTCTCGATACCAAACAGTAATGATCAGCCCAGACCCATTGTTTTATATGTAAAGTCAGAAATATTTTCCCACATATAGCTTCCCACACACATATAGCTTCCCAATTTACACTGAATGCTTACAAAAGACAGCATTTAACCTGACATTTTACTACCATTTCTCAACCTCCTAAAGTCCCGCAAACCTGATCATATCACTGTTTACTCTCTTTTCTAGGTTATTTATGATTATACTGAACAGCAAAAGTCCAAGAAGTTGGTTTTTTTTTTTTCATTTTTTCCCCATTCTGAAGAAAGATTGTTTTATCCTTCATTCTTAAACAAAGTTTAATGAGACTTAGTTGAAAAATTTAGTTGGTTTTTTTTTTGTCTTCTGTTGGATTTTTTTTTTTTGTTTAGAGCTATGTCTTTTGATTTAGTGCTTGAATCTTCTCTTATATTTGTGCTTACCTTTTCCTGGTATTTTCCTGTAAACTTCAAACACTATCTCTTCCACATTCTGCAAATCTGCAAGTATTTTGTTAGTACCAATTTGTTCTTTACACCACCCTCAATCTATCAATGACATAAACAGCTGTACTGGGACGGTTTCAGTATGGCTTACATTTTTTACTCTTTCTCCTCATAAATTTCCAATGTTTGCATTTCATAGGGACCAATCTGATTTTGCTGTTGCTGTTGTTGTTAGTATGCTAGTACTTCATCACTGCCCAGATGTCTCCAATGTGCCCTCTGAGCAACAGGCAATTGTATTTCCAAGCAAGTTCTCCTCTAACTCCCTTTTCTGGGACTATTTCATCTTCCTCTTTCTGTTGAAGTCAAAATATTTTAGGCTTCTGTTTGAACACGGTGCGTGACATTCCTGTAAGAGATGTTCACTCACAAGACCATGTTTTCTTTTAGTATCATATCCTTTCTCCCTACACCATGTGCTTTAGGTAGGTCATCAGTAGCTTCTGCTGTGGCTAGTGAACAAGAATTATGCCACATCAAAAAACCTTTATTTTTATCAGGTATTTTGTCATACATAGTTAAATATTATTTCTTGATAGATTGTAGTTTGAGGCTAAAACACTACACTTCATAGCATTTAACTGCTTTATTTGCTGTATTCTAAATTGCTTCATCTATTGTAATTCCTCCAAAAAGGCTTAAAGATGCAATCTGGCCAGTTGGAGGGCTAGCTGACAAGTGCCTCATTTGCATATATCTCTGCTTGCAATATGGATAAGTCCAAGGACAGATAATGCAAATGAAATTCAGATGTAGTCATCAGTGCTTTTTCTAGGTAAGCATATGAATTTCAGTAAAATGTCCCCCATATCAGTACCAGAAATTCAAACTGCTGCTTGTTTCCAATTACAATCAGTTGTTATATGAGGCACACTGTCAAATAGATACATACTTTGCAAGATGCAGTCCTTTATGAATACACACTGAAATGCAATTAGCAAAAGTGATCAAAAATGATAAGACAGTTAAATGCTCCTTCCACATAGGCAAAATGCTCAAGAATTCAGTAGCAATAAACAAAAAAGGTCTAATAAAACATGCTCTGGCAACAAAATTTCATTTTGGAAAAGCTACCATACAAATAAAGCCAACTCTGATTTTGCCTCCTGATGGTATCAATCGTAACCCAAACACTCTGACTATATGTTTTGGTTCCACTTGTTGACAGATCTTTGTGGTTCTCAACTCTATTCAGAAACAGCAGCAAATGCCAAAATTGGTTTACTATTGTTATTATTCTCATGTAAGAAAAAACATAATATCTTATGAAAACTTACTCTAATACTTTCATAATAGCGTGTTTATCCAAGTACTGAAGTCACGGTACAGTTTTTAGTCAACTCTTACTTAAGTAAAGCCAAGTTTATTTTGCCAATTTTGATTTGCCATAGGTTTCAAAGGATGGTGTATTAGACATCTGTCTCATGGATTTTTACTAAGTAAAATTTTACAAAGATTTTTTTTTTTCTTAAAAATTGTAAAATAGTAAAAGTGACCTTACAAATATAGACGGAGAGCAGATGATAAAATCAGAAAGAAAAAAAAGAGCAATCGAGGCAAATAAAGGCTATGAAATATTTGTGATGTTTTATACCATTAGTTGTACTCACTTTTCCCTCATCTCTTGGGCTGTCACTTAAATGTACAACTGGCCCAGGGTGAGTCTTTGTGGATCTGCAAGACAAAAATCAATTCAAATCTGTGAATGTTTTTTGTATGAAGAGTTAGACATCTTAATTTCTAGGTGTGTTAATGTGTATCTCCAATGGTTTAAAAATCATCCTAAAATGCCCAGCAGGGGAAGACATCTGAAATTTATCCATAGCTTTTCATGTTTCTTTTTTGCTGTCATAGGCAAAGATTCTTCTTTGTAGATGAATTCATTCTTCCATTTAAACCCCTCCTCATTATTCATCTATTACAGTGATTTTCCTCCCCTCTCATTTTTGAGGCTTTTTGCCTTTTCCTTTCTCCACTTTCTCTCGTTCTACCCTTCTCCTCACTTGCTTGATTTCAAGACTAATCTGCCTATTTCTGCCAACTTGCCTATTTCTTTGATACTCCAAATTCCATAAATTCTTACAAGTTTCAGTTACTCATTTGTTAGTCAGTGGGGTGTTCAAACACTGGAGTCTGCATGCTCAGCTTACAATACAGAGTTCTTGGTTTTGGAGTGTAATGGACTCATAGAAATATCTTCCTTCCTTTTTCAACACCAAACGACCTCCCAAAATGCATGACCCTGAAGGCTAAAAAAATTAATCTCACTGTAGTTGGAGTAAATGGAGACATGCTGGGCTCATTGACTATTTTTCAGACCTGTTTCCAAACATTTTGAAGGAAGAATGATAAACTGTTTATTTGAGAATAGAAAATCAAACAGTCTCACGAGCCCCAAACATCTCTGGCAAAGGACTAGGCTCTGCTACATGACAGAGAAATGCCAAGGGAAAAAAGTTTTCAGTTATTCTTCATTCTTAGCTAAAAAGATGCTTTAGTGTGGTCTCTGAGGTAGTGACATTGCATGAGATAACAGAAATGGCCGAGACAAGAATCACTATGATAAAACAGGTATTGCAACCATCTTTTTGGCATATATCTCCACTAGATGCTTCTGAACAGACCACACTGAGAAAACTACTATCACTCCAAAATATAGTGCTCTACGTATCTTTAAGTATATTTTGATACAAAATCAGGCCACAAAATCCCAAATGCTAGCAAGCTGTCAAGGAAAAAACTCCATCAAAAACCAAAACAAAAGCCAGCTTTATAAATCCAAGTAGCCAAGCAGGACATGGTGACAGGATTTATTACTTAACATAAAAAGTCTAAAAATGTTACATCCAATTCTGTTTCTCCTTCAATTCTTTAAGCTGCTAAGCCTCTTCACCTTAGACTTTCTGTGCAACAGAATCACTGTTAGAAAAATAATTATTGTCAGTCATTTGATGAGCCTCACTGACTGACAATGTTTTTCTTCTTCTATGGATGAGAGTTATGTTCTCTGGAATGAATTGGTCTCAAGAAGTGTGACAAAACTTTTTGTGGGTTTGAAATCTTGGTAAGTCCATGAACAGACTAAATATATTTTCTATGCTCCTTATTTTTTTTTACCTATGCAATACCATTTATTATACTATTCACTGAGCAACATCATCGTGACCTTAGAGGGGCAAACTCAGACCAGGATGAAAGTCTAGAATACAACCTGTAGGTGCTTTCCAAAGAAATAAATGACAACACAGGTATTCTATACTCTTCAGGTTATCTTTGCCATAGTGTTAGCAATGTATATGGAGGCCCTCTTTGTCCTAACTATGTTCTGAAAACAAAAAGAACTGGAATGTCATCTGGGTTTTGGGTTGGTGTTTTTTGTACTGTTACAAAATGAACTGTAATCTGGCTTTAGAGTGATTTTGGTATTGTAATATACAGTTTAATATTCCAAAGTGGAAGCATTTCAGGTTTTTAAAAAAATAACGTTCAATGTGCTATTGGTTTTCATTGTAAAACCTTGAAATCTTAATAACAACTGAGTTAAATCCACATTATGAAAATTCACAGAGATTTCATTAGAAGTAAGTACAAGTCAGTGAAAAAAATGACAAGGGATTTTGAAAGAAAGTCAAGTGATGGTGGAAGACTTAGTCTGCAATATTAGAAAGTGGATGAGAATTGCATGAAGAGGGAAGAATTCTTCTTCGGGCTTGTTTGCACAGATGACACACAAATCTGACACACTTAAAATTCTATTTATAAACTCTCCATCTAAACTGAGGAGTTGCATATAGCAGTAGAGGAATCACCAGGCTTTCCTTGCCAATAAGTTTGACACAAATATGTCTGCACAGAAAGTAAACCTTCTCTTTCCAAGCTTAATAGCGAATAGTAACACATTCAAACTAATCCCACACTTTGAAATACTACATCTCAGAATGAAAAACAATGTTATAAGCACTATTACCTCTTACGTCATTTGTAGCAACACTGAAGTTGTTCCTGAAGTTTTAAATACATACATTTTCTTATTTTCTTTCATCTTTGAAAGTACCTAAGATCAACAAACCCTATGAACCCCTAAAGCCCTGAAGAACCTGGTCTCATAGCTGATCTTATTGCAAATAGGAAGTTGCTTTAGAGAATTCTGGAGGAGCTTTCCAGCATGAATTATCGTATGATTCTATCATACTAAAATGGGAAAATTATGTGAAAATTAAAAATTAAAAAAAAAAAATCAAATAAAAATATACCCTTGGCCCAAAATAAAATTATTCTCTCAAAAATGTGTATCAATACAATTCTAAAGTACAGTCTACTACCATAAGCCTATCCTCATGAAGTACATTTAGAGTTAATAACATTCCTGATCTGGAGACACACAGGATCTTATGTCCACCTTTATAATACAGGCAAGCACAACTTCCTTCATTCCATATCAAGAAGTGCATGATGAGATTGAATGGAGAGAAAACAGCCGCCTTAGACTAGCACACCACCTACAGCAATCAAGTCATACCTAGAAGCAGGAATTAATGAATACCTGTGCTCAACTGTCACCAAAACAGAATATGGCAAACTAGCTTTTTAGAAGAAGAGATTACCATCAGAGAATTAGATCCACCACTGTAGCTCTGTTCTTAGATACTGTCCTCTTGGTTCACTGAGCTTGGTGAATTTCAGTTTGCTACCTGAGCTTACGGGTTCCTCACAATATGAATTAGTGTCTCAGAAACTGCATGAAATACTACGAATTTGCCAGCAGCAGTTTGTCTTGCTGGAACTTCACAGAGGAAACAGCAGAGAAATAATTTTCAGTTCTGTTGAAGCATATACTTGCAGGAAGCACAGACTTATCCCAGTCAGATTTTTACACAAGTCTCCCTCCATTTCATACCCACACCACAGGCACCTGTGTTAGCTTGTCAGAGAACTGTCATTTAATAGACACTCATTACTTTTCTTATCACTTCATCAGGTTTCGATGAGACTTATTTAACTTTGAAATTAGCCCTGCGTTGAGCAGGAGGCTTGGACTAGAGGCCTGCAGTCCCTTCTCATTGAAATGATTCTACAGTTCAATGAAGAGTCTTAGGGCGAACATATGCCATTATTGTCTTCATAGGATGTTTGGAAGAGATGGTGACCAAACTACCCTCATAAAACTAGTAAAGTCTGAATTTGTGAGATTAATGATTATCTGCATTTCATGTAGAAAGCAGTTAAACAGATTGCCAAATAACTTTTTCTTTTATACAAAATATAATTACACAGTCTCTATCACAAATCTGAATTCCCAACGTCCTGTAACAAACCAGTTACTACTGTACATGCATTCATTAAAAGGTCAAAAGATGTGCTAATATTTCTATAAACAAATGCTTCTTAAAAATGAATTTTAATACAGCTATGAAAATGACCACAGACACAAATGTAAAAAAGTCTGCACTTACAGTTCTATTGCCTTGTTCCACATGATAACATATCCAGAAAGAATGAAGGACTCAATATTTACAATGTGTGTATTTCCCCTCTCTGTTCCAACATAAAGCCATTTACTCTGGAAAGGTAGATGGCAGTAAGTAATCCTGGAAAGGAAAAAAAAAAAAAAAAGTGTCTGAATATCATATCAACAATACTTTTTAACACTTCTGCAGATGAAATAACTGTTCTTTCCATTTTACAACTTGAGAAAAGCCTGCCTAGTGGGCACAGCATTCTGAAGAATGTACAGGTTTCGGGGGTTATTTCCAGAAAAATCATAAAACAGAACACAAAAGAAAGCAAGCACATCCTGCCTGCTCATATTAAGAGCAGCAAAAAAGAGCCATATCACTTCAGCACAGAACTAAGTCACGTTATCTCCACAAGTGTGTACATTGCACTATGATAGTATCCAAAATTCTCAAGTTAGTCTTTCTTAGCATAAGCAATTTTTCCAGTGCAACAAAGAGTAATTATTGAATATCATCAGGATTAATGTTTTGTACAACAGAAGCGTAACACCATCATTGATTCAAGAAGATATTCACTTTATTGGCTAGCTGGGAGAGTAGGGCACTAGAGAAGAGCATTACCAAGAGCAGTTAAGTATTATATCCTAGACACACTGAATCCTCCACTCATAGGACCCTTACAAGGTAATGACCCGGTGCTGTACTAGCTGGGGAAGATGTCATGACACTCTCTCATGATAATATGTAAAAGTTTTTGCAGGTGATGAACGAGGAGATTCAGGCTTCTTTGAGATTATAGTTACTATAGAGATATTACATGCAGTCAGGCAAAACTAAATCTACAAAACCATTTGTTGGTGAAATATAATCAAATGCATGCTACCTATAGAGACTGATACTTAATCTGATTTTATGATACAGATTCATGAATTTTGACAAAAAGCTGGTATTTGGCTTGGTGTACCATGCATTATTCTATTTATCATTCAGTTCCACAAGCAGGCTATTTCTAGCTTTTATATAAAAACTTGATTGAACAGCTATGCAATAACTTCTCTCCTTTAACACCTTCATCCCCCACAAATGTATAAACAGTATTTAAGAACATACATATTTCAATTTTTTATTCTTATGGCACAGCCATCTTCTGAATTAATTATAAAGAAGTGAGAGGGGTGCTGGCTATCTTCCAGTAATGTAAATTTCATATACTTTCTGTAATTGTTCCCTGTAAGGTACTCTCAACAAACAAAAAGATACCAAACAGATTCTACAGTATTTGGATAGTTCTGCAGTTTCCCAAATATCTAATCACGTGTCAGAATACTTAACATTGAATTCATTCAAGCAAGAAAAAATTTTTTGTTTTGCCTTATTTTGCTTTATTTTTCTGCTCACAACACATGCAAAGAACACTTTGGCCTCTTAACTTTGTAGTTTTACAAATGTGAAGCTGGTTTTTACATCTTTCTTGACCCTTCTCCTTAAACTAAGGAACTCAATTCCTTTTGCTTTCTCTTCCGATGCACTCTTTGCTACACTTCTGGTTAGATTAATATTTAGTCCAAATTATTTTTATTTCTTGCACGTCTGTACTAGCTCTACTTTTCTTTCTTGCACTCCAAAGCATACACATGCTCTGTCAGGTCCCAGCCCATGCAAAAAGCTCCCTGGTCTCTGGTTGATAAATCCTCTTAAGCACTTCACACTGATGTTCATTCAACATCTGTTTGTGGTAAACTGTTAAATTACAGGAAAAGAAAATACTTGTGCCTTTGAAAGTGTTGAAAATGTATCTGTCTATTGACTGACAACCAACTCATGAGTTACAAAGTCAACCCCAGTTGACTTGAATGCTGCTAATCCAAAGTCTTGCAGTTGTGTCATCAGACTAAGCAGGTTCAAGTCCACCTAGAACTGTACTAATTTTCAGTTGTCTGATAAACCCATTCATGAAGAAAAGATGCAGAAAACTTGGTCTCCAAAACACAAGACTGAATCCAATACCTTGATTATGAATAAATTCTCAAAATCCCCTCAGACACCATATGAAGCTGCTTTGGTCTGCTTTTTTTACTTATTCAAATTGTCTTCTCTAGCATGTGCTGCCACAACAACCATCAGAATAAATCGGTGTCTCATTTCCCAGCTATTGCAACATCCACCATTTGCCCACCTTAGGTTTAAAATTTCAAGAACATAATGTTACAAAAGCAACGTCCTACAGTAAGAGAAAAATGAGACTAAAGAACTAACTACTGGCCATCAGTCACTAGACTTATTTTCCTGCTGGCTTATCTGTAATTCAAGGCACCAGTAGCTATTAAATCTGGATACAGTAAGAAGGACCAGAGGAGAATTAGGTGTTGCTAAAGAATGAAGAAAATTACCACACTTTTTTCTGCTTTCTTAAGCACAGCTATTTCCTCTCAAATAATTTTATTTTGTTCTAATGGATTTATGGGACAGTTGGATAAGAAAGTATACAACTTTTGGATTTGGAAAGAACAAATTGTGTTCTTTCTTTCACAATGAAAAATAACCTATATGTCTTCACTGTTTACCAAAACCATTATTACACATTATTGAATACCACCTTTTACAATATGTGAGCTTATACGAAAATGCCATTCCCTGAAAGGCAATCCAGATACGTAAAAAAACATACTAAAGCACAGGGACTACTGCACATTTTAATACAATGCATTGTTAAGCTTCACCAAACAAAGCTAAATGATTTTCATATTCTCAGAAAACTATGCAGTGCTCTGAAGTAGTTTTCTTTTACATTATGTAAATTAAATGCAAACTGCTTTATGTATTATTGACTTTTCACTTTTACAGGGAATATTAACTTTGAGGCTTGAAAGCTTTGAAGCAAGTCTCAGATTTTTAATGATCATCTTCCACTTAAATACTGAAATCACATAACGATTTCTTCAAGAGAAAACAATGAAGTCTCATACTGTAGTTTTCATTGTGGATGAAAGGTATCCCTCTATTAGTCATATATCCCACAAGGAAATTAAGATGTCCTTTGATGCCTTTATGAAAAGCAGTCAATTAGTCAGAAAGAAAAACAGGCTATTTTTCTTCTTAAGAAGGTAAGGATTGTAGTGATTTATGCAAGTATGGAATGCTTCTGCCAAAATTTAATCAGAATGTCAATCTGATTGAGATAACATGGAACCCAATTAAAGTGAGACCTGAGAATTTCCTCAATGTTGATCACTTAACAGAAAATCAGCCAGAAATAGGGATATTATGCATTCTTAGGAACGAATCACAATATAAGTCTCATTGCTTGTTATGAAAATAGCAAAAAACCATGGACTGATACAAAAAAAAAGGTGCTCCTATGCTGCCAAAATATCCTGGAATATTGCAACAGTTTTCCAATGTATTCAAAGGACAAAACAGGATATAAAACATATTTCAAAAAAATATCAATAGGTGTCAAATAAAACTCCTAAATCAGAGTTTATTAAGCAACAGCTTTTTAGCAAGAGTCCTAAAAACATTAATAAAATTATGTAAGCAACGTAAGAGAGATAATGGAATAACTTAAAGAGGCACGGTCAAAAAAATTGAACCTTATTTTATAAAGGAATATGTTCTGGCTAGCAAATATTGAAAAGGTGTATTTTTCAGAAAATCACAGCACTCTACAGTGTAACAACTCCAACCAAAAAACCTCATTGCATATTAGTAGAATACTACAAAGTTAAAATAAATTAGAGTATTACATTCTCTGAAATACTAGTAAAAACTCTCAGATGGCTTAAAATCATCTTTATTTCACTAATCATATTGCTCTAAGAAAAATAAAAGATAATTTTGAGAACACTTATTTCCGCCTCTACTTTGTTATTTTTGTTTTTCTATTTTTAGTATGAAAAACCTTTCCTGGAGCACTGTTCCTGGTGGAGAGTGGGGAGAGCTGCGGAACTGAGGAGAATAAATTGCATTTTTTGTCAAAATGATGAACAGTTTCTCCAATTTAATTATTTAGTCCTTGATATCAAGACTGCAACTAAATTTATACTGTCTTTTCCGCTTATGCAGATAATCTTAAATATGGACAAGCATAAATATGTGTAGCCCTTATGCCCAGCACTGACTGGTGGAAGGCCCAGTTTCTGTAAGTTCCTACAAAAACCAAATATCATCTTGAACTGCCTCTCAGAATCCTATCAAAATAAACTGCACTGTCCAGAGTCTCAGAAAAGATGGAAATCTCTGAAATTTTTATGAGAAGTGGAAGACAAAACACGAAGAAGTGTTAACTTGGGAACATGAGTAGTTGACAGGAAGCAAGGCCAGTAGCTGCGAGGCATGTCAGCTTGGTCCTGGCCCAGCCTTCCCCCAGTTGACAGTGACTACTAAGTTACAGCCCATGTCTTACACACAATTTACAGTGCGTCGTCCCAGAATGGATGAGTTCAGCTGCTGAGAAAGCTAAACACCTTCTTAAGGTTATGGTCGTCAGAAGTCTATATTTTCCTTAGCAATTATGGCTCCCCTCCTGACTCAAGAGATCTTCTCCAGCATCCTTTGGTGCTTTCAGTAGTCTCCACCAATTTTTGTTACTTATCTCAGCTGGTCATCATCACAAGCTGTTCTCTTGGCACTGCCACCTGATAGACTGGCCATCCTCCCCAATACCAGCCAATGGCTGATGTTCTGTCAGGTCCCCTTTCAAAGCAGCTCATTCTAGAGAGGAATCTGTGGCCTTTGTAGCCCTCAATGAATATTCACACCAGAGGACAACCAATAGGGAAGCATCTTCCTTTCTTCTTGACTTCTGCAGGATTTATTTTCTCCAGCAATGAAAACTACAGCTGCTGAGGGGCCCTCATGACTTTGTATACAGTCCCCTTTCTCCCTCCATCAGCAAGCACAAATTATTTCCAATCAACTCCTTTTTACCTCCTCACCACTTCCTTAATCTTTTGGTATTTTTGAACAAAAGTAATATGGTAAGGTGTCACTGACATACACAGAAGACCAGACTCATATAGCGCTCCTTCTCCAGCAGCTGAAAGCCCACTGGCCTTTCTGAGGGGTTTCTGGCTAGACAATATTCTCAGAATGTGTAGGGCTGCTTTTCTGTCAGCTCACAAGGGAACGTTATAGCTGAGATTATTGCTCTAAGTCATGAAATGCACACAAGAAGATTTAGATGGGTATTCAAGCAAAGTGATTTGTGGCTGACCTGAAGTGCCTAAACAGAAGCACAGGCTAAAGCTATAGACAATGAAGAAAAGGAGCTGTCTCCAGCATATCAAACAAAAAGATGTAAATTATGAGTTACTTGGCCTCTAGAGATATTTAGTCTTCTCCCTGAACTATATATAAATTTGGAGCTCATCAGCTCTGCAAGACATGTAGAAGACATGTACAATAGCAGCAACCCATGCCATCTGCCGCCTGTATCATGGAAGGTGTTTGCAGTTTGTGCTGGTTGTGCAGTTCCCCAGACAGATGCAGTGGGGTCTGTGCACAGTAAGAACAGTGTTTCCCCTGCAACGTGGACTGTTTGAGTGATGATAGACCAGGAAGGTCAAGATGAACTCCATTACTAGGATTTCTGATGTTTATCTTAAACTTTCAGATTCATTTACTTGAAGTGTATACACAGTCTCAAGGGCTGATGTAAGTACAGGAAATACTTTAAATTACTAACTGGCAAATGAAATACATAGCAGTTCAGTACATCTGGGCAGTTTTTCTCTTCAGGGTCTTGGTGATAGTATATCACCAAGATTTTTTCACATGAATCCTTCTCCTATTCAAACTAGATCCTATACATCACACCTATAATTTCAAAAATTTATAGTAGCCCCCCACACACAGATCCTAGCAGCCAGTGAATGAACAGAACATGGCTTTCAGACTGATTCTTGTGGTCCACCAGGTGGTTTTTTTGTTTGTTTTTTTTTTTTTAAAGTGTGATTTAACTTTAATTAAGAAAAAATTCTCTTTCACATATATTTTCTGCTAGCATCATCAGTCAACACTTATTTTGAATCAAAAAGAAATTGGTCCTTCTTATTTTATGTTTTAATTACTTATATAGAAGAAAGTGAAGTGGAGCCGACAACACAATGTACAGAATCTGGATTTTTTTTTCCAGTTGAGTGTTATACAGATTGCGTATATTCTTTGTTGTTTTAAGACTATACTGCATATGCTACATTTAAAGTTTATGACAGGACTGGTTAGGTGAAGAATATCTAATAAAGAGTTTAACAATTTGAAATTAGTTTTATTTTTCCACTTGATGATATGACTTACTTAGACCTCAAAGTAGTCTGTAGGAATCAACATTTTAAAGAAAGAGACAGCAAAATTAATTGCTTTACATGAGACAGTACAATACAAGTTTCTTACAAAGGAACAAGAATGAAATATGGAGTCAAAGCAGTAGTAACAGGTACTTTCTAGAGCTAGACACCTGTTTGCAGAAGTCCCTTTGAAGTTCAGTATCTCAGATTATTCAGTTTGCCCAATCAGTTCACAAAATAGATTTATTTATCTTTATTTCATATTGCTTTAGCTACAAGAACTCATTACTGCAAATTACTTAAAGGTATCAACTAGCTGGTGGTCCACTGCTGCTTTCAAAGTGTTTGATACCTGCATTTTTCATTATGTCCATTACCTGAAATATTATACTTAAACAAGTTAGAAGAATAAGAAAGAAGAACCTAGAAAAAAAAAAGTGAATTTTTAAGAAATGCCATTGAAAAACTATTTCTTTCTCAAGGTACTTTGGTTTTGTCCCCATCTGGGTTCCTTTTTAACTTTGGATCTACAGCACCACCAATAGTATATTCAGTTTTCATCTTCCCTTTTCCCTGTTGAAACAATCAAAAGTAAAATCAGGCTGTTCCTCTGTTTCTTCAATAGCTAGATAGTCCTATTGAAAACTTCTGGATAGGTGAAATAATGCTTGAATTGTGAGCATAGTATTTCATATGAATGTGCAATCACAACCATAATTAATAGCTTATAGCATTCCAAAAATACTTAAGACAAATGCTTATGTTGACTATACAAAATATATATGAGCATAAAACTATATGAGCATTTATAATAGTTGTTAACAAAAATTATTTATAAGCAGATAACTCAACTTAAAAGAACTTAGAGCAAATAAGAAAAAGCGTATTCAAAACCATATTAGAAGCATTACATTTTACTAGACTACTAAACCTGGAGATTTCCCTTGACTAAAGACTGAATGTATGTATTTAGATAAAAGCTTATGAGGTTATCATGAGCTCTTTACAAGGACAGCAATGTATACAGCAGGCAAGAGGTCTTTTGGGTTTCACTAGTTTTATTTCTTATAAGTAACCTTCTTACAACTCCATAAAAGTTCATCCTGACCCTTTCAACATGCCATAACACATATGAAAAGGCAGCAGCATGGTAACTTCCTATAATATAAGGTGCAGTCATTTAAATTCACACCTGCAGTAACTTAATGGCTATCTTAGCAGCAGTACAGCCTCATGTTAATTGACATGACTGCGGCTCCAGAACAACTTAGAAGTCACTCTTGAAATCCCAGTGTGCAAGGGGACAGCAATTTTTGTAGCTTTGGCTACTAATAATTTGTTTAACCTTCAAGATGACAGAAGCTTAATTTCCTTCCTTTTGGACAAAAGCAGAGCAAAAGATGCTCTCTTTTGTCAACTCCCTTTACAGTTTTGACTGTAAATTCATTGGGATGTCTTGCATGTGGGAATTGGATCACTGACATTGGCAGTGGCATTCTCTCCCTGGCTCGGTCTTCAGCATTACACAACAGTAATAAAGAAAATTGAACAGGTGGAATGTGTAGGCTTGGACCCAGGAAAAAAAAAAAGAGACAAGGAAATTATACAGAAATTTGCTTCTTTAAAAAGAAAAAGGATACCAGCATACTTTTCATTGGATTCCAATTTGTTTCTAATGCCAACTCAAGGTCATTAGACAATAAAAATGAGAATAAAAGTTCCACAAGATCAGTGGAGTGAGCAAATTAATGAAACAGGGCTGGCAAACAGACTCTTGCTTTCATCTTTAGGGGAAAGACAATGTACATAATTTTTCTCTGGTCTACTGGCTTGTGAAATCTCTATTTCTTATTTGCAATACTTCAACTTGTTCTCCATTAATTTCTTTGAAGGGTAAGTAAAAATGGAGTTGTAATACCAAGGATAGTGACAGTGATGGGTAATACAGACCACTATAATAGGTACTGAGTTTCTTAGCAATAAAAGACAGCCAAAAAATAAAGGATGGAAGAGGAAGATTATGTTCTCAAAAGACAAAGATTTTTATTTCTTTCATAGATTTCGTAGCAGTTGCATTTAAAAAACCCAACACCTACGGGCAGAGGTTCTCTCATCTTCTCACCCAACACTGAAGCTATAAATCGAAAACACAGCTTTTGCTTCCCAATCTCATAGTTTCAAAAAAGGACTTAGTTCAAAGATGAAAGGCTGAAACTTCTCTTTTGCTAAAGAGTTTGGCTTTACATAGTTGTTAGAAGAATAAACTAAAGCTATGCTAGCATTTGGCCCCCTGTTTGCTGCAACATACACAAATCTGTGTATGTATCATAGATAGTTACTACAATGAGTTTAAAACCTATTTTATACCAATATCAATCAAACTATTTTGAATAGCTCTACTACCAGGATAACACAAAGTACTGAAATTGACTTCAAAGTAAAAAAAAATTAAAAATTTATAGGTTTATACTTTTTCTATGTATACACACTTTTTTTTCCTAAACAGCTTCCATCAATTAAAATCATGTAGACTATTGGACACCAGCTGTTCTCATTTGTTATGCTTCAGTAGACAGGGACTCTGTGATTAACAGTCCTTGTTTTTCTGCAATCTGTAGTCTCTCTTCTCTTCCTGCTCATGTACTGTTTAATGAGATAATCTCAATACTGACATTACTAGCTCTATTTCTGATTTACTGGAATAATGCCCAGAGTTTATTGTGACAGAAGGAAAAGTATCCTAAATCATTGCATTGGATTCTGCTTGAAGCTGACGTGTGCCTGAGCAGGAAAGGGGCGCTGTGGTTACTGCAGCAGAATGGGTGCATGTTCTTCACAGCTTTAAGATGTGACTGGAAATCTAATGTAACAAAGGTCAAAGGATAGATCTGAACAGGACTATAAAAGATGTCTCAAAACTCAATTTTGAAAACTTCAAAAAATAAAAGCACAGAATCCCTGTAACTACACTGTAGCAAGCTGAGAATTCTAACTAACAATGTAGACTCTTTATGATGTTTAAATTTTAAAAGACATCTTTTTTTACTCTTGTCCAATATGACTGTATATGATATGAAGTAGATGATGCATTTTTGTATTACAGAATTGGACTTCTCATTTGTTAGGATTACGGCCATGAAACATGGCTGTTCAATGTACGGCTGTCCCGGCCTTAGAACAATTTGGCAGCACAGCTGCTATGTGAAAACAACATAACATGTTACACTGTGTTTTCTCAAAAAAGCAGAAATCTACTGACAAACATGCTTTCTTTTCTACAAAGCATAAGAAACAACAAGCACACTGCTCAGCATATGATCTGAAGTTTGGCAGCACATAGCAACGTTATGTCTGCTGTTAAGAGATAAAGGATTTTTTTTTCTGGGGAAAGAGACCAACACACAAATTTCTCAAGCAATCAGAGGTGACCAGGTGACAAAAATTACTAATTCAGAACGTGTTTTTCTTAACTATTGAAGTAAAAAAAAGTAATTCACAAAGATGTTTTGCAACATGGAATTTTTAAGAGATACCTGTTTTCTCATAGAAATAATAAAAGGAACTACTGCCAGAGTGACACAGAGGAAGAGGTAAATTGGCAAAGAGGGTTTATCAGGCCAGAGGGCCCTCTAGGCCCTGTAAAGTTAAGTCCTCAGGTAATTTTGCTAGCTACACACTGTTCTCTAGCAGCTCTAAGGGTCATGATGATTTCATGTATGTGTGTATGTACACATATGTGCATTCACATACATGCATATATATATACAGCAAACCTATAAAATTATTTCATTAGCTGTTTAATTAAATTTCATTTTTCAAACATTTTAATTATGCTGTGTTTATAGCCAGAACATTTGACCTACTACTAGCTAGAAACAGTGATTTTGGCGTTTCAAAGTTGAGAAAATTCTTGTTAGAAACCTTGATATGCTTTCCACAGGCTCAGGTGAAATTGCAAGTCTCTTATATATTTGCCAAAATATTTTATGTAAAAAGCTTTAAATAAAGCAGTAAGTCAAATGAACAGCTCAGGGGTAGATTAGAGGAAGTAGAGGCTGCCTCCACTTCAGTTGGTACAGTTTTAGCAATAGGGGAAAGTTTGTAAGTCATCTTTCATGTTTTTTTTTGGTGCTTGTGCTATTAAATACAGCACAAATTTGAGGTTGGATCTGGATATGAACAGAGATCTTTTTAATATTCTAGAACGAAAAATACGACCAGGACTTCTGTAATCAAAAGAGAGCTTATTCCATCATGTATGGATTAGAAAAGAAGTATTGCTAAGGAAGGTTTGCCAAAGATAGGCTAATCCAGAATATTCCTGTTGTAAATTATCTAGCATATGTCAAAATTAAATACAGCATTTATAAAAAACATAGCTATAAAATTTGTTTTTAATGTCTCTTGATTTTACTGAAAAAGGAAATATTTTACTGAATGTTTGAGGGATCCCAAAGTATTGTTTTACAGTTGATCTTGTAATTTCATGAGTGGTCTTGGTTCTAGTATTAATGAAACCTCTTAAGGACACAATATTACAGAGGAAGGACAACCTACACGAGTACAAATAAAATTTAAAATGCAAAGGGCAAGGCCTCAAACTTCAAATAATAAGAACTTCCACTTTAGGACTGGAATTCATGATACAGAAGTGATGGAGAAAGATAATTTCAATTTCACTTGTCTTGCTTTGCTTCCAGCTCTCAAAGGCTTGCTCTGAAAAGCAGCACATTCCCTGCCAGCTAAATATACACCAGGGAAGAAGTGTAATGGGTGTATTAGTCAATCACAGCAAGACCACAAGCACTGATAAGATGAAGCCATGTAAAAGGAAGATATTATTACAGTATGCATCAGTAAACATATTCCTGCAGAGATTACAAAAGAAAATGGTGATGTCAATGTCCACAGCACAGATGGGACTCTATCTGCAATGTTTCCTTGTCTAATCATCAGCTCAGAGAGAACCGATATGAGAAGAAAGGCAAAAGAAAAGAAAAGGGAATGAAGACATACATTTATAAAGGAAAACACAGAATCTTGGTTTTAGTAGTGAAAATAAAAAAGAAAAGAATAAAGCAGGTTGTGAATGAATACGAATGAGCTATTTAACTGCAATGGAGAGACAAAATATTTAAAATGCACGACAACATGGCCAGAGTATCGTAACAAATAGGAATAAAAGAGCCATAAAAATAAATTTAGTCTTAAGGCTGGAAGGTTTCTTGCCATCAGAAGGATGAAATTAGCATGGTGCAATTTCCCTACTAGGAAAAGTAGTGGACTTAAGCTCAAAATAGTTAGATGATAGTGTCACGATCCTGACTGGGAGATTGTTGCCATGGGGAGGAGTTAGTGATCCACACAGCAGTTAACCTGAGTAGGTACAAGCTGGTGCTGTGCTGGGCTGCACGTACAGGGTGGTCTTCAGGCTGTGTTATGCTGCACACATCCCTTAACGCAGCCCACACATCCCATAAATGCAGCCACCATGTTCTAACAGAGGAGCCTCCAGGCAGCTCCCATGTGCACAAGAAGGTACATGGATTGTCCCGTCTGCAACTATAGGGAACTGGACTGAAGTGTCAGTGTCCAGTCCAGACCAAAACATGACAGGAAGTCCCTTCAGCTCCAGTCCCCTAGAAGACCCACATATTTAAGATGTATTAAAATGAAATCCTCAGGGATCATGTGAATTTTCATTCTACTTTAGTGTAACTGCATAATCTCATAAATCTATCAAATCACAACTGGTGATTCTTGGTATCAACAAGCTAATATATGTTTTGTATTTTTACCTTTGTTGATTATTTAGCTAATGCATGTTGAAGAAAAAAAACCAAACAACAAATTAGTCATGCTAAACTTCTTTTTCATCATTTCAACTAGGTTTCATACCACCTTTTCAGGATAAGCTTATGGCTCTTGATGATCCTACAGGTCAAGCGTACTAAGAAATTTTCCATAAAATGATGTAAGACCTGAAAAAAAGAATGTAATGGAACGTGATTTGAGTCAGTCTCACTGGAGAAACTTTCTAACCAGCCTTTTGTCTTTCTGAAGCGCTATTTAAGTCCACTTTCCTGCCCTGCAGTACTGCACTATAGGTCAGAGGTGTTCTTTATGAGCTTCAGGAATCTTTCCAAGCTCAATAACTGCACACAAACAATATTAATTGTTAATTGAAATCCCTCAGCATCATTCTTTCAAAAGTGACAAACCCTGATGATGCAAGACCATCTCACATATATTTAATATTTAGCTTAAGTGTTTGAGGTCTGTGCTGTGTTCACATTCAGCAAGAGACAATCTGTAAGGCAAAAAAAAAAATCTGCACCAGGAAGTTTTGTAAAAAATTCTGTAAGACGTGGAAGCGAATGAGAGAATGGCAATCAGCAGCATGGCTTCTTTTACTTTCCTCAGTTTTTTCAGTTTATGAACCTGAGAAAGTTTAAATCCTTTCCACAAACTGTGGCAGGATTGTATGATGAAATACTGCTTTACATTTCAGTTCTGTGGTTCTGTGGAATAGTTAAGTGTTATTACATGCATCACAGAATCCGTTTTGTGGTATAACATGACTGTGCAACTGCACTGAACCTATTAATTACTGCCATGCTTGATGACAGACCTTGGACTAATTTGAAAGTATGTAAACAATACAGAGTTTGCAGTTACACAATATTAACCAGGAGGCTTGTTAATGAGCAGGCAAGCTACCATAGGAATTCAGTTCCTTGAACATCCAATGAGACAGATAATCTAAGTTTAGCAACTCACAAGTCCCTAACACACAAGTAAACAGATACAGGTACTGCTGAGACTGCACAGCCAGTCACTAGTATTCATTCAATAGCCTCTTGCTGTCGTTTTCATGGGGTAAACACTTAACAACACAGGACACAAAATCCTGCAAAGATACAGCAAGACAGATAGCCCTGTCTATGGATGGAGTCTGCACAGCGTGATGATGATGACACCTTTTTGACGACACACGACTTGGATTCACTACATTGACAGGGATGTAAGATTACCTATATTATTATGTCATTCTTTAATATATATGCTAATAATAATAAAGATATAGCTACTCTCAGGAAAGAATATAGAACAACACAGAAAAGTCATCAGATACAAAAATTGCTGTCTTCTCTTTGCTTCCAAGCACTGCAGTAATATTTTCAATCATCTTGTTCAAATACTGCAAGATCTCAGATGTAGAAGTTAAGTTTCTAATTAACAGTAAGTTGCAGCTGAGAATTTCTCTAAAAGTCACTCATTTAAAAGGCTTCTCTTCCTCTATGACTGCATACCTTTAACACTGAAGAAAGCGTTACAGATCAGAGCCCCAAAGCCAATTATACAGATGTCACCTGGTGACTCCCCTGCAGAAGGGCACTGATGGTGCTGCCATGAGAGCACAGTGCATGCAGATGGACTGAAAGATCCAACAGAACCTGTGCTCTGTGTTCATGTATGTTGAGAATAAGTCAGTGGATAAATTGTTGTAGCACTGTCAGCTCACTTGTAGCACGCCAGGCAGTACTGGGCAAAAGAAGAAAAAGAGAAGGCTATTCCCCATGTCAGTCAACACAACTGAAGGTGAATCTGGCATCTCCTATGATATCAAAGAAGAAAAGCAGGGACTAACATAAGGAACATCACCATAACATTACACTTCAAAAGTGCTGAAGAGATTCTTATGGAGCACTTCCAGGGGTTAAAAAGTTTTACCTGTCCATTCCATTTGTCAATATAATATCAACCATATGCTACTGTCAAGCTGTCTTTGAACAACTGTGTTATCATTACAATTCTTGGTATGGGGCCAAGCACTGAAACACAGTGCTTACTTTTATATTTTCCTGAAGGTTCTTAATACATTGAATTACATCCCAATTATACCAATAAACATTTTAAATTATAACCTTGAATTTTGATACAAAGCAAAACCATATAATTTGTTTAAAAGTCCAGAGCATTACATTATAGAACAAAACTATCAGTTTATCATTGTCTTATTCTCCAGTGCTCCTTCTATACTTGCTCCAAAGAGACACTTCGTAAAGGAGCCATGAATTATCAGACAAGTTAATCATGCTAAGGCTGCATCAGCATTAGTTTAACAATAGGTCAGAATAAGAAAAAAATAAATCTGGAGAGGTTGCAAGATATGATTTAGTGGCTACAAAAGCGTATTTTGTTAGTGAATTATTATTCATAAATCATTCAGTGTCTTAATACTGAATGCTACATGGTAAGTGAAAGACAAGCAGTGGGCTGCACTTAAGAGTTTTTCGGTCTTTACATCTCTGTTTTTACCAACATCTAAAGAACAGAACAAACATGTTTTTTACTTTTGTGGGAGAGATAGAGGGAATATAAATATATGTATATGCCTGGGGAAATTTGACTCAAGAAGTTGCATTAAAATGTACAAAAACTGCTAAGAGCAGATATTAGTCCATGATCCCGTATGGCCTTTTTCAATACCTTACTGTTTCCTGAAAACACGCATCAGTATTTTAAAACCTAGTCTCTGTCAACAAGCATTTTTCCCCATTTAAAAACCATCAAAACCAGATTATTTATTGGGTCACAGACTTGAAACAAGAAAAAAGAAGAATGAAAATAATTTTTCTTAACTGTTCCAACAGTGAAGACAACATTAATTTTTGGAAGACAGACCCTTGAATTTCTTGAAGAAAATAAATTTTGATCTTATTGCTTTATCAGCGTCCCAAATTCTCTTTGCATCCAGTTTGCTATAAATTTCTAAGGCAAGCACTATTTGCTGTTTCTGTTACCATCACATAATTCATAATGTCTGTGCTCTAACAGAAAAAATATATTCAGGAAAAAAAAAAATGGAAGCTCTCTTTTAGACTTAACTCTATTAGGCATATATACAGAGAAACGTTCAAAATTAATGAAAGGATTAATTAGGGTTTTAGCCTTACTTTTTTGATACTTGCCCAGAGGCTTATGTACACATACTAAATGTGTAATCAAGCTTAGAAAACTGAAAGTTAGATTATTTAAAATCAACTGAAATGTGTATTAAAAGATAAAAAAATGACAAGATTTCATTTCACTGAATACAAAAACCAAAAACGTAGGCCACTGCTAGGGAACCATGAGAAGAAAAGAACTGCCTACAAAGTTATTTCTTCATACTTATTGAAACCTCTTTTTAAAGTTAAAACTGGACTTACTTCTTTGACAATATTACATAGCAGTGCATAAGGATATTAACTCACAGACTTTGTTGTGCCATTAAAAATTATATAAATGGAAGTTGTATCAGTTACTTAAGATATGCATAAAAGAACTAATTAAGACTGTCAAAAAGGTGAACAGACACTGCATTCCTGTAAGTATTGACTCCTTAAGTTCTATGGAAGGTTGCTAGCTGGGAGAGCTGGACCAAGACATATTGGAATAACCTCAACAATATTTAAACATATAATGACAAATTGTGGATAACGTACCTACCTGATGAGAATACCAATATTCAAATATTTCAGCATATGTAAAAAGATAATTGCCCAGAAGCAGCTAACAAATTAACATATAATTTTTCTTTGCTCTAGGTTATAAGTTCCTTGGAATCAGGAGATTTATTTTCTAAATTATTACGTAGTGCTTCCCACAACAAAATTTGCAACTTGCTGACATTTAAGTGCAAACACAATAGGTATCTGAATAATAAACAACAAAGAAAAAGTTAATTTCCAGATTGGCTGCAGCTAAAGCTTTGATGAGGCTGTTTACTTCACAGCTCTTGTGAAGTACCAATATCTTTCACCACTGCACAAGCAAATATATAAATATATAAAAAAAGTTGCTCTACTTTAATAAACACAGAACGTATGTACTAATAAAATTACAATTTCACTTAATTCCAGATAAAACCATACTAAATGTTACATCTCTGTTCTCAAATTTCATACAAATCCATCCCAAAGATGAAGTACAGAAAAGCTGTATTGCTCAAGGACTCACAAAAAACCAACTGCTGCATTCATGCACTGAATCTTGGTCTCCTGACTACTGACTTAATTCCTGAATAGAAATATGGAGCTTCTTCTTAAAATTAATAAAAGTGTAGCATTCAAGCTCCATAATATCATAGCAGGTTTTACTTGTATGGCTAAATACAGATTTAAAGTGCTCAGCTTCTGTTTGAGTTTGAAAATTACAATCATTCATTTAATCTATTTTCAGTAGGGATTTCTACAATTAGGTACTGATATGATAAAATTTAGAAAAGCAGTCTCTGATTCATTTGACATTTTCCATAGTTTCCCAAATTAACAATTTATTTCTGCTAAACTTCCAGTATTTCACAAAAATACAACCCTTTCAAGGTACAGAAAACAATTATTTCCCGGATACAGCTCAGCTAAGATACTGAACAGCTAGTACTGATCAGCTGAAAGGATCACAGTGCTCGTGTCTGGCCTTAATTAAAACAAACACATTACTGTTCACACCAGTTCATGCAAATAGAAGGTAGAACAAAAACCATTTTGACAAAAATCATGCAAAATTTTTCTATTTCTGAAAAGGCTGGTGAAGCTTTTGTTCTATGGAAACAAGACTCAAACAATGGAAGAAAAGACTTCAAGACAAAACAATACCCACCTTTAGAAAGGCAAACTAATAAACATTATTAGAAATACAGAAAGTAATTTTGGTTCTTTTCATGATATATTTGTCTCATATAGACTTACCTTTCTCTGTTAAATTTCAGAGAATGTAGGATAGCTGGTCGTTTCTGTCGAAGATTCCACAAATGAAGTGCATCATCTGCACTTGCACTGACCAAAGCACCCTAGAGCAAACACAAAATAAAGCACAACATATTACTTTTCTGCACATTCCATCTTTTTCTTAAGTGATCCTCACTGTTAATGATCTGCAGTGCCACAGGCTTGGTGAAGTGTGGCTGGAAAGCTGCCCTGTGGAAAAGGACCTGTGGGTATTGGTTGACAGATGGGTGAATATGAGCCAGCAGCATGCCCAGGTGGCCAAGAAGGCCAAATAGCATCCTGGCTTGTATTAGAAGCAGTGTGGCCAGCAGGACTAGGGAAGTGATTGTCCCCTTGTACTCAGCACTGATCAGTATTGTGTTCAGTTTTAGGCCCCTCACTACAAGAAAGACATTGAGACACTGGAGCACATTCAGAGAAGTGGAACAAAACTCGTGAAGGGTCTCTAGTGCAAGTCTTATGAGGAGCAGCTGAGGGAACAAGGGTTGTTTGGCCTGGAGAAAAGAAGGCTGAGGGGAGACCTTATTGCTCTATACAACTACCTTGAAGGAGGTTGTAGTGAGATGGGGATCAGGTTCTTCTCACAAGCCACAGGCAATAGGGCAAGAGGAAATGCCCTCAAGTTGTGCCAGGGGAGGTTTAGATTGGATATTAAGAAAAATTTCTTTACTGAATGGGTTGTCGAGCATTAGAACAGCCTGCCCAGGGAAAGTGGTTGAGTGACCATCCCCTGGAATTATTTAAAATATGTGTAGAAGCAGTACTGAGGGACATGGCTTAGTGGTAACTTAGCACAGAATCATAGAATCATCTGGGCCAGAAGGGACCTTCAAAGACCATCTAGACTGACCCCCCTGCAGTCAGCAGGGGCACCCCCAACTAGACCACGTTGCTCAGGGCCTTGTCGGGCCTCACCTTGAATGTCTCCAGGGAAAGGGCCTCAATCACCAACCTTGTCAACCTGTTCCAGTGCTCCATCCCCCTCATAGTATAGAATTTATTCCTAATGTCTAATCTAAATCAGCTCTTCTCCAGTTTAAACCCATTGCCCCTCATCCTGTCACTGTAGGTCTTTGTAAACAGGCTCTCCCCAGCCTTCTTGTAAGCCCCTTTCAGGTACTGGAAGGCCGCGATTAGGTCTCCCCAGAGCCTCCTCTTCAGGCTGAACAATCCCAGCTCCCTCAGCCTGTCCTTGTAACAGAGGTGCTCCAACCCCTTGAGCATTTCTGTGGCCCTCCTCTGGACCCATTCCATCATGCCTTCTTATGAGGGCTTATGAGGGTTTCTCTTGAGGGCTCCAGACTTGTACACAGTGCTCCAGGTGAGGTCTCACCAGAGTTGTGCTAGGTTTATGGTTGTACTTGATGATCTTAAAGGTCTCTTCCAAATAAAATAATTCTATGATTCTATGAAATGAAATTACTGAAGGCAAGACTTCTCCAATGCAATGTGATCCATGCACTAATTCTCATCTCAAAAAGAGTTTGGACCAATGTCAGAGAGAATCTCCACCACAGAAATCAAATTAATACTGTGTATTAGCAGTTCTGATGGCCATCAAATTAAAAGAAAGAATGCTTATTAAAACATGGTCTCTTTGTTTTTGTCCCTGAATGGCTCTAAAGGATTCCACAGGACTGATTGGTTCTAATGTTTCAGTCCTCTCTCCTCAGTTTCTGTGGTGCAGGTATTTTTTCCAAACAGGTATAGAAAGGTATAAATACGTATCATGTTTAAAAAACACAAATCTAAAACTCTTTCCTTGAGAAGCTCTAAGATCTCCACTCAAAGAAAGAGGACTTGAAACTGAAAAGTGTTTCTTTATGTCATGGGAGAAAAGTAATTAAAACTGACTTATGATTAGCTTATAATTTGGCCAAATTATGAGGTTCTAAGAAAAAAAACTCACAGAGTTATGTACTCCAGAAAGTCTTCTTGCCTATTAGCATCTCCAGAGCTGTTCTGCACAGAGCAAGCTATAAGCTGTCACTGTTTCTTCATGTCGTCTCAACTTGATTTCGACAAACCATTTACAAAGACTAAGCATGCTGGTTTGATTGATGACCCCTGCAATTGCTTTTCCTTGCTTCAAGTAGTAGCATATCCCAAACTATTGAGTTTTCAGCCAAAACCCATCAATATATTTCCATAAAGATTTAGGTCGTTTATTAATTTCTATTTGAAACAGGACTGTGCAGCATATTTAGCAATTTAATGGATTTTACATCTACCTGCATGCATTCATATATTGATTGCCTTTTGTTCAGCACTTCATACTGATGTGTATAAAGACAATATTTTTTCCTGAGTGCAAGCCCATAAAAAGTCTTCTAAAAGGCTGCATGGTAAGTGTCCTCTGGATGTATGCCATTTACTTTTTGGCACAATTTGTCGATGTGAAAAGTTATAATACTCAATTACAACACATGAATTGGCTTATTCAACTAAATTTATACAGAATAATCTGAGTAAATATGTCCTTACCTCATTGATTAAGAACTGAAGCTGCAGAACGGCAGCTCCACTGTCATGTTGGCAGTAGCAATCAACACCAGGCCTGCCCAATCTGTTGCCATCAAAGTCAAGGGTTCTAACATTCTTGTTATCACCAGAAGTAAAGAGGGGAAAAGAAACAGCTACCAATTAAACTCTAATTAACCTTTAATTGCTTTCAATTCTTCTCGCTTTCTGTAAAACAAAAGAACTCATGCTGACTTTCTGCTATTATAATATAAGTACCAACATCATCAGGCTGAAACACATACAATTGTGAATGATGTGTTCTTGCCTGTTTTTTTTTTTTTGCCTTTGAAATAAAGTACATGAGTTAACACAAAAATTCAGCAGGATGCATCTTGAATTTGGCTTTATACATTATAGGCTCATATAATACATGAATGTATCAATTTTTGTACTTATCAAGACATTATAAAATTAATAATTTAAGACTAAAGTCAGTATCAGCTTTGTAGCAGGATTTCTTTTTTAAATCTGAAAAAATGCTTTTTAGAGGGAGTCATTCCACACTTAACATAGAAGCTTACATGTAACTATTGCTCTTTGTCTCATCAATAGAAGTACAATGCCTTGCAGAGTAACCCAAGTCTAGCTATGAACTACATTCCACAGTTCAATCCCCAGTCTGAGCAAAACCATGGCTTCACTGCTTCTGGCAACCCAGCTTGTTCACTTGTAATCAACATCAATACACTACTTTGCAGCAATATCTTGTTGTACAAATATATCATGAATATAGCTTTCTATCTGCTCTCCAGTTTTTTTTTCTCTGCATGATAAATTGCCCCGACTAACTTAGAAGATGGCCTTTCCCATCCGAGTCAGAGGCTTTAGCAAAGAACTGCTTTTCCAAGCTAAAAAGTAAAAAAAACCAAAACCAAAAAAAAAAAACACCCAAACCAAAAAAAACAGAGGAATACGAAGTACGAAGTATATTATTAACAATCATGTTGTATGAAACAGGTGAAACACTTTCATATGTATTCAAAACATGAAGATTATGATCATAAACAAGATTTTACAATATAAAGCCTTATCTACTTTTTATACATGATCATATTAGCATATTGTAAAATCTGGAACAAAAATGCCTACTGTATACCTATAGTGCAGGCAAATGTCAGAATCTTTACTTCCCCTTTCACAGGTGAAGAAACTTGCAGTAAACTATTCTAAAATTGTTCTCAGGGAGGTCCACAGATTAGCAAATTTGAGGGTTAAAACTTTAAATTACTTAGTATTAAGTAATTAGTTTTCCAATTATTAAACAAGCAGTTGAATGGAGACCACTGATCTTGCAAAACCTAGTGTTTACTCCTGATTTTGACAACTGGTCTACTGGATAAATTTAGGGGGAAAAAAAAAAAGAAGTCTCTTTTTCTTCCCTGTTCCTTCATTTCCCTATTTGTAAGTTGGAGATAGTATTTTATAAAAGAATACAGTATCTCCTTTGACAGTGATCTCAGTGTACTGGTATCTACAGATGAAAAGCTGTGTATAAACCATCATAACTATGTCCATTATAGGACAGCAAAGCAAAGAGAAAAACTGAAGTAACTCCATTTGCCACTTATTCCCAAACTGTATTCTGAATATGGCCATAACTGATAAAATAAAAACAAATTGTGCATTATTTAAACAACCTGTTTAAAATGGACAATAAAGATATATGGCAATCTAGGATACTTTTTAAGGGTTAACAGTAATCTTCTGGTTCATTTTGAATGACTGCTCTGTGACACCCTTTTTTTTATATTGTTCCCCACTACTTGTTGTAAAGTGAAAGGAAGCAAGATTAGCATCAAAACCAATCAATGAACCAACAAATCCACTCACCCACTGGGGATTTCAAACTGAGTCAAAGTTTAAACAGGTAAGTGGTTTCCCTTTAACTTGAGCTTTAAATTCAGTATAAATACACAGCAGTAGCTAATGCTTGTCCTTAATGAAAATTACCCTAGCATTGCCCTGAGTAAGCAGCTGTCACCCTTCAGCATCAGAAAACTGACGATCAGTCAGTTTTCTAGGAAACATCCTAACAAAGTAGATGACTTCATTCCGAGTATCCCAAACAAACAAAGCACTCTTCAATGATTCATATTTATTTGCATAAGTGTTCAGCCTGAAATACTTCAGAAATTACTAAAATAAGAGAGAAATCGTGCCGTCTGCTTCAGTCTGGCCAATTGCCCTGAAGTAAGGACTGGTGCTTAAATAACAGCATTGTCACTGACTGATGGTGGTTTTCAAACGCTCTGGGAGCTGCAGCGAGGTCCTTCCTGCAGAAGGAACTGAAGAGTTATGATGACTTGGCACCTATTCTTGGCACTTTAGCCCATCTTCTGCAAATTCTGTGCTTTGCTGCCAAGCACAGAGTAGTACAATCTTACCTCTTCAAATCTTTTCATGCCAGTGTACTCTACCAGGCCGTATAGCGCAAGTAGCTCTAGTACAGGTTTTGGACCGAATTTATTCTTTTACTTTTGCATTTTTATTAAATAATGACTCTGCTATCAGGGAGATGGAGTATCTCTGAAGATATTAAAAGGGGGAACTAATACAGATACTTCTAAATACCTCAAAGTACACATGTGTTTCAAGGATAAAAGCCAATCGCTATCTTCTCTCTCTATGTTGGATCTCTCAGGGGCCTTCACAGACATGCCAGATTATCCTAATTTATACATAAAAGGGAAAAAGATGTCTGGATGTCTGTTGTGATCTAGAGAGAAACAAGTAAAATCAGAATTATGCGCATCAAGCAGTGAAAGTGTGACAGTAGTAACAGTCTAACAGAAAATAGTTCATCCTGGAAACAACATTTAATCCAGGCTTTAAGATCTGCATGTGTGGAATAAGATATTTTGCTCTGTTTTCACTTGAAAAAAACCTAAACCAATCAATTGCTGAGATGCCTAATTTTAAGTACTTGAATTCAGCTTCCAAGATGCAGACTTCCAAGACAGCATAATACATTACTAATAAAGAATTTACACTCTCATGTCTTGGGCCATTCTATCACAAGTTGAAGAAAATTTCCATTTCCCAGTATTACAACCTGATACAGATTTCTCCTCCAAGTCCTTTTGGAGGATTTGTCACTTTTGGTCACTTGTGAAGATCAGTTACTATATATCTAATATTGTCATGTCATCTTGATACTGCACCTTTAATATCTGAGGACATGCATATGTAGATATATTTTACCAGAAACCAAGGTTGCCAGTGAATGATTATATGCGTAGGAGAGAGATCAATGGGCAAAGTTTCTCATAAGCATGATCTATGACCAAACTTTCCACAGCATCCCCCAACTTTCTTATTCCACAACTCATTTTTACTGATGATCTGATCTGATGCCTCTCATTCTTCTCAGAGGTTAGTCCTAACGGAATCCAAAGACCTGAATCTCTTGTGTGTTTGCTGGGAACCAAAAGTGCAGAAGTAACTCCTGGAATTGAGGTCAGCGTTACCTGCCACAGGTATTTAACTTCTTAGGACCAGAAGGTTCAGAGGTAAGATATGTTTTTTTTCTTCATTAAGATGGGGGATGCTTTAGTAGTGTGGGATTAAATCATTTTGCAATAACAAGGACTGCAGTCTGATTTGTTTCTCCTTGCAAGGCAGAGGAACTGAAGACATGGTATCACAAAGGACCTCCTGCCAAGCAGCTAATAAGTATCCCTTGTCAAGTAAAAGCTGTTAAATTACATATGGCACCTTTTTCAAAACTGAAACTCTTCCATAGAAGAAAATGACACTAAGGTACATAAATAAGCAACTCTAACTTTTTTCTTTTACTACATAACTAACTTCTTCCATGACTAGAAACAATCTATATACAGAAATGAACACAGGGGTTATAATTATTAAGCAGAAACCATGGTCTTGCATCCACTAAAAGACACACATAGGAATGGGTGATCCTCATTTATAGCCTCTCCTTTAAAACAGTGGGGAATTGTGGGGTGCTACAGAAGTAGCACTGCTGCTTGAAGGAGCCCTGTCATCTGATCTGCACTGACTGGTACATGTTTGAGTAGGAACATGCAGCACCCTAAAAGCAGATGCTTGTGGGCTGGTGTTACTCCATTATATAAACCAACTGTAAAATTGATTTAGCGTGTAACTTGAATGTAGGACAGCTTTTTCTTGCAGAAGACCTATTCCACTGAATTGAGTGATTTATCAGTTTAAAAAGCATCAGTTTATTTAACTAATTAATTAGACAATTGAATGGTCAAAGAATTCAACCACACCACTAACCAACTGGAAGTTTAGCCAGTTCTATCTGTGCCACAGGATGGCTTTTGTAAAAAGAGAATAATTATGAAAACATCATCTTTATCACCTAGATGTGCAGTCCTGAACATAGTTACTTTCCGTTCCTGGAATACAGTTCCTTCATGGAATTTCTTTATGTCTCACATACATTACTTTCCTGTCTACTAAGGAGAGTGCATATTCTGGTACAAATAAATGCCGCAGTCCTAGGCTTTGTACTTCAAATGGAGTTTTTCTCTCTTTCCATGAGATATTAATCTTTCTGATTGCTGAAGTATATTGCTGCAGTGTTTAGTTATCCTCGCTATTAAGAATATCATGCTATATGTAGAATCCATACACCCAGCTTTTGGATCAAGCTTTTGGATCTCATTAACTATTTCTATGCTAAATTAAATAACTTTCTATTAGCATAAATCTCCTGCTTTGAAACTATGATCAAGTTGTATCTTATCCATCTTCTGCATAAATAAAATACCCTGAACTCCTTTATTTTCATGTCACACAACAATATTATTAGCTCTTTAATAGTTCTTATGGTTTGGGTTTTTTTTTTTAAACACATGTTCTTGAGTGTGTGCTAGAGCTAATTATCATTTTGGTAATGGTTTCTTTAATACCATGTAAAAGGGTGTATGGCATTTTGTGATTCCTTAAATTCAATATTGCTTTTTAATACATGCATGTGATACCTCTTAATTACCTTAACATATCACGAAATCCTATTTTTTATGGTTTTTTGAGACTTCTGCATTGCTTTGCAAAAAATAAGCACTGCCCGATCAAGCTTCATTCTGTTAACTACCTGTAATTGAGCTCACTAAATTCCTTAAATAGAAGCTGCAATCTAAGCCTAACTTTATGGCCTCTATTTGCTATAGATTCATTGGACGCTGCTTCATTAAACAATAACTCCTAGGGGTTTTTGTTTTAAACAGAAGAGGATTCAGTTTTACACTGAGCTTCGTTATGCCTTGAATTCATTCAGCTCTTTAAATAAAGAGCTCCTCTTTTTTTCCCCTCCACTATGAAAAGGTGAAATAGCCTGTGCTTCACTGCTTTCTTAGGATGCTAAATTTGATGTGTTTTATAAATACAGATAAACTTTGTTGGCACCAACAAGCATAAGATTTTGGACTGCAGTGACATTTACCTTGTTTATTTTTCCTCAAAATAGATTTTTCTGTTCACACATACAAATTATGTAAGAGTTAATCGCATGAACAGTTAAATATACATTATGATATATACAGACTGAAAAAATTGCTTCTGGCAACTCTGATTTCTTCAAGGTTAAAGCACTTATAGATAGCTTGTATTTTATGGCAAGTCTCTCTATATATAGTCTACAGTTGGATATCTGAATGGATGTTATGAGAAATATGACCATTTAGTTGAGTAAAATGCAAGTTCACATCAACACTATTCACAATTTTTTGATTCTTATGAATTTAGAAGTTATTATATTTCCCAAAATATCTGCAGATGCCACAAGTATTACCAACATTCATAGGGCTATATATTTTCATCTCTTTGTGAGACTGCCTTCCAAGATCTTTGTCACATTGGAAATCTTCTGTTATGGAAACAGAATAAAAATACAATCACCACGTGAGTGAACTCAATCAACTCACAGCCTGAAATAGGAAATTGTGAAAAGCAGATACTCAGAGATAACGACTCTAGCAATGCTTCACAAATAACATGGAATATTGATATTTCACAAATGTAGGTGAATAATTTCGTAATTTTCAATTTTGCATATACATATATATACACACACATATATAAACAGAAACCACCTAGCTCTAAATTCACCTCCAAAAAAGGAGCCATTTAGTCACTAGTCTGTAAAAGCTCCACATTGCCAGGCAGACATTCTGAAAGATCTATATTTTCAGGTTGCATTTCCTTTGGTAGTAACAAACAACATTAAGAGTTTGCATTCAGAGTAGGCTTCCTTTTTTTTTTTTTTTTTTTTTTTGTTTTCCTTCAGGTAGTCATAAACTTCAACAAGCTCACTTGACACATACTAATAAACCCAAAAAAGTCATCAATGAGTGAAAACTAAAATCTGTAGAAGGGAGTGACTCGTGTATTGACTATATTCACAGAAGCTGCTGTTTCAGAGAAATTTTACAAACAGACAAAGTTTAGTTAAAGGCATGAAAAATATGGGAACACAGAAGGAGGAACATATCTGTAAAGCTTGTTTACCAACACATCTGGCAAAAAGCTACAGAGAGAATAAGCTCGGCCAGAAATAATATTCTTGTCCTAACGTACACTGGAGGTTATGGAGAACTAAATTGAGCTACAAATGAGAGGACTGTGTACTTTGGAACATCCTAAAGCCACCTGAACATATCCAAGAGCCTGCAGAACAACATTTAGAGATATAGATTAAAAAAAAATTGATAACACAATTGCATTTTATTCAATTCACTGTCTTTTAAGAGGACTATGCAAGTTATTACTATTTGCTGGCCATCTGTACACACTGGGTACAGGTGGCAGTCTCACATACACTCCCTTACAAAATAATCCAGGCAGGTACTCAGCCCTTTTTAATTTTCTTTTTTTCAGCCTTTAGATATTAATATTTAACAGAGTATATCTGTGCACCAAGAACACAGAGAACACAAGCAGGTTAATGTAATGATGACAAATGCAACCACCTACAATGATTTTATACTAAACCACACTGCATTTAAAAGCTAACACAAATACTAACACAACATTCATGTTTATCTGAATTTGCTGGTAACAGGTTTAGAGAAGGTTTTAGGAAGTTTTGAGTTCTTCAAGCAAAAAATGGAAGACTATCCATACAAACTCTTCCTAAGATCAAAACTTAAGATTTCTTATATTTTCCTACGGCAGAGATTTTTTAAATGGTCACTGAATTTTTAGCAATTTGTACCAAGGATCACAAGGTGCTGATTTTCTTTAGACCTGCCAGTTATGAAGAACAACTGGTGACAACAGAAGATAGAACGAAAGGTGATCACATAATAAGTCTTTTAAAACAGGTCAAAAAGGCCTGTCAAACTAAATGTATCTAAAAATAAAAAGGCATTTTCTAAATATTAATTCCTCCCGTAGTTGCTATGGAAAAGTTATACAACTAAAATAATACATTAAACCTTCATCCATATCATGACAAAGCTTGAAAATACACATTGCAGTTTCTCTTTTAAACAGAGAAAGCAATTAGCTTTCACTGGAAATCTTTAAAACAAGACTGCATGGTTTCCCAAATGCTACTTCCAGCCCCAACCCCTGAACTAGTAATAAGGAGATGAAGGTCCTAATGGCAAATTGTCCTAATGGCAATAGGAGATGAAAACAGATGACTAAATAATGTTCCCTCTTATCTAAAAATGTTTTTCTATTTGTTTTGGCTAATACAGTTGGGGAAGAAAAAACTTTGTTCGATGGTGTTAGAAAAATTAACAGTTGCCCTGATTATGGCTATTAGGGCTATTAGCCCTAATCTGGCTAATTCACAGCACCGAGTTCCACACTACTATAGTTGTGTTCCATGAGCTATTACAGAGTTTTAATATGAGCTTCTGCTTTGACCAAGTTGAGAGTAACGTATCAGGAGCAAATATGTGACTACTTAACACAGGCCATTTTGTGCTCAGTCTTGCAATAAGAACGTCCTAAATTTTGCTCAAATTAAATCATCATTCTGTTAAGTTTTCTGATGGAATAAGATCATGGATCTTATGGAATAAGCAGCAATGTACACCATGCAAATATAATGAAGTAAAAGTGGACTGTTTGATGATGGCCAATGATGACACAGTTTTAGTCTTATTCAGTAATAGGTCAGAAAATTTCCATGCAAACCATCACAGAACACTTTTGCTTCACTGAGAGATCTAAATATAATTAGTATAATTATATATACCCTTAGAGAGATACATTATGCAAGGACTTTCATCAGAAAAAATTGCACTAATACACGGGTTCATTGAGAAAGACAGTACCTGATCTTGACTCACACTTTGTAAGTGTTAAGTGGTTTAGAAGTTCATTTTCTTGATTGTTTGAACATTTCTATTGTTCTAAGGAGTGTGCTCTATAACTTCAACATGCCAAAAGTAACACTTTAAATGACTTTCATTCAGACATTTCAGCATTTATAATATAATATAATACAGATGCTTAGATCATACACCACATTCTTTTTAGGCAGAGCCGACTAAAATATCAAATAATTTTATTACTTAACAGGAAACTGCTCACTGCTAATTTATGAGCAATTCCTCAAACTCATCAACTGCATCAGCTGTATTATCATCTGTTTAGTATCGGATGCTTCCACGAGGTTTCTGGTACAAGGGAGAAAATACTTTGCTTTTAAAAACTGATTAAAAGGAGGTTCAGTATGTTAAATTAGGCAGTAATTTTATTCCTGCCCTAGAAAAACTGAGAGACAATATTTCTATTAATTTCAGTCAAGCTACATTAATACTCAGCACTTTTGCAAATCAATATATCTAGTTTTGACACTTCATAAAGAAAGATGTTAATCTAGAATTTTAATTTTTTTAAGCAAGAACAGATGTATAAAGCACACAGGAATTCACACGCTATCAACAGAAGCCCAAACTAGCAATGAACCTATACAAGTTTGAATAAATAAAACTTGAAAAAAAATATGAACTGAAGAAAGTTTAATCTAGGGTTTGACAAAATTGCAATGAACTATCTTGAGGTTTTTTTCTTAGGTTTAGTTCAATTTAAATAACAGTATAAATGTGCCTATGTGAAGAGGCATTCCAAATATCAGACAATTGACCTTAAACAGTTTTGCCTTTAATTACTGCAAAAATCACGTTTTTTTTAAAGAAAAGTTATCAGCAACAAATTACATGGGACAGCCATTACTTTTTTGCTACTCCAAGATGCAGGTTAAAAATTTTTTTTTTTTTTTCACATTTCTTCACTCTTATAATCCTCCTGAGCCACATAATTAATTCTAGCAGATTTTGAAAGAACGTACACTCTAGGTCACAGTTAATCAGCCATTCCATTCAATTTACATGAAATAGGTAACCAAGAGATGATTAAAATTTATTTCAGGAAATTATTGGTGTAAATGAGTATGAACTATGATTTTTTCACTTTAAATAGACATTTGTAGGTTGTATTATAGAAACTATGTTCATGTTTGATGCCAGTTGTATTAAGCATTTATGTTTCATTTGAATTAAAATTTATAATCACACTAGTTAACACAGGTTAAACCATGAGTAAAGGTTTGAAAGTATAGCTGGTGCATATTAAGCAAATTCCAAAGAGCATTTACATTTTAAGAAAAGACTGACTACTTCTGGGAATAAAACAGGATATAGCAGAAATCTCTCAGGATCCCAGTTTTTCTAAGCCAATTACTGAAAGTCTGCATGTTTCAGTGAAGCAGGACACTGTTTCAGAACTTATCATACTAATACAGTATTATTTCAGAATAACTCAATTCTTGATCTTGTTGGACAAGAATCAAAAAGGATCAAACCTACTTTTACACTTTCTTGGCAATCCAAATTAAAAAGACTGAGAGCTCTACCTCCCTCCAAGGGATTATTCTTTGCAAAATTTGAGAGAACTGAAACACTGCCATAGCTGAAGCATAGCTCTCATGCTGAGGCTCTGCCAGGTAACTGACAGCAAAGTGGTGCTACTGGGGGTAGTGGTTTCCATTAATCCAAATGCCCCTCTACAGCATGAAGAGAGCCAGCAAAGACTGTTGAGTCTCGATGACTATCAATCCAGCCCTGTTTTACTATGGCTACAATCTTTGTCAAGACCTCCAGGCTTTATCTACTTCAGGAAGTATATCTGCAGTAACAGATTCATATTGTGCTATGCTGCATCTGCAACACCACCAGGGCCCTGGTCTCTACTCTAGACAATGAGAAAAATGCCTTAAGCCCATCTATTTTGTGTTTCTGCAGCGTGATGTGAGGAAGGAAGCCTGCAGGGAAACACACTGGGCAGTGGAAGCAATCTGTCATACATGTAGCATGAGCAAAAGAGAAGAGAAAACTGGAGCACAACAGGGAGAAATCTAGCTTGACAGTGTACACACTGTCACGTTGCACATCAATTGTGAGAGCTTCTTCCCACATTGATTTTCAGAAGTTAGAGATATTACTCGCATAGCTATATTGAAGTTTTAGCACATAAACTGTAGGAAGGACGAAGAAGGGTGACCACTGACTACTTAAAGCCTTTGACTCTCACTAAAGTAAGAGGCAAACCAGAAACCTTTGGGAGGTTAAACAAGCAAGATGTACTGTTAGCTTTCATTTTGTTAAAGCTTAATAAACATTACTGAACATTGAGTAACATAAAAGCTGTATCCATCCCACAAACAATCACAAAAATTGCATTTCTTGAATCTCATATTCGTTGCAAGACCTGAAAAAGTAGATTAAAAAATAAAAAGCACCTCTGCACAGACACTTTCTGCATCTCTGTTTCCAATTTGCTTTTTTGACAGATCAAAATGGCAAAAAAAAGTTTTATTTTCCTAGCACTGTTGTTTCAAATTCAGCATAAAACTTGGCACCTAGATTAATTTAAAGGTAAATAAAAGAATATAAATATAAAAGACTGATATGGAGGAAAGTCTAGGGGAAGAGAGATATTTATCTCCATTTCACTTCAATGAAGGAACAGCAGTGTAAGAAAAAGTTTGCTTTCTAAACAGAAATAAAAGCCCAGTTCTCTTCAATACAGACTCCTTGTGTTGTCATTTTTGGACTTTGGAAGGATTTATAATCTTGAAAGAGCAGGTAAACAGATTCAGAGTTTAGGTTTGCACAAGGAAATGCCTGTATCTGTATAGATAAAGCAACAGCTGTATAGGAAGGTCTTCTGAGAATACTGTTGCATTAGAACAAGCATTGACAAGATGTACTCACACCTATAGACAATGCTGGGATGCTTTCTTGTTCAAATTTGCTGATGGATCTCTCTTAAATATGAGAAATAGTCACATCCTAATACGTAATAAAAATGTAAGGCCATAGCTTGGATAAAGTTATACAGTTTACACATTTTACATCATAACACTAATTTGTAGCATGAGAATCTGATCAGTAAGCAAATGGAAAGAAAATGTCACTAAAAGGGATAATGTCAAACTGATCATGTTTAAAGGGAAATGTTTATTCTCACTGTGTCTCTCTGATTCTCTGCCAAAGACAGGCATCAGAACTTGAAATCGCTACTTTCCTGCAAGTTCAGCTATGATTATGTAGAATATGTACGTTTGATACCTATACTCACTTTTCCACAAGAGCAGGAAAACCTCACAAAAAGTCCTTTGCTGTTGTACCCCACAGTGAAACATTCTTTTCCAGATTCGGATTTGCCAATGAGGTCAGCTCTATATACATGAAAGAAATTAATTCCTAAACCAGACCTTTGCTATCCAATTCAGTGTCCCATTTATCTTGCGTGTCTTCAATTTTGTTTGTTTTAAAAGAATCAACTATTGGGAAGGAGCCCTAGCTCTAACATATAAACAAGCATTCCCTGTGCTGATTCTATCAAGACCAAGAGAAACATAAATTCATCACACCAAAGTTTTTCCTGGGACTATGATCTGTATTTCCTTGACTACAAAGAATTGGCTACTCAACACATTTTCTAGGATCCCAGAACAAAACTATTGGAATTTTTTTAGAGTTAGAAGGGACCATAGAGATCATCTAGTCCAACTCCCCTGCTGAAGCAGGATTGCCCATAGCTAGAGTACATCACTCAGGACTGCATCCAGCCGGGTCTTCAAAATGTCCAAAGAAGGGGACTCCACGACCTCCCTGGGCAGCCTGTTCCAGGGCTCCTCTGTGAAGAGGTTTTTTCTCATATTTTGAGTAGAACCTCCTATGTTCCAACTTGTGCCCATTGCCCCTCGTCTTCTCACTGGCAACCCTGAAAAAAGTCTGTCTCTCTCCTCCTTCAACCCACCCTTTAGATACTTATAAGTATTGATAAGGTCTCTCCTCAGCCTTCTCTTCTCCAGGCTAAAGAGTCCCAGCTCTCTCAGCCTTTCTTCATAATGGAGATGCTCCAATCTTTGAATCATCTTCATTGCCCTTTACTGGACTCTTTCCAGTAGTTCCCTGTCCCTCTATGATTATTTTTTTTAAATCAAGGCATGCACACCAGAGCAGATTTTAAATCCAATTCACAAAGACATTTATATTTCCTACAATCTTTTATACAGCATTTATATTCATTGCACGCTAATCATCTGACAGACTTCTTATTAATGGTACTGTAAAATGATAGTGATAGTATCAAAATGAAGTGGTTCCTCTGACATCAAAAAAGAATATATTCAACAATATTTGTCAAATAGCAATTAAAGTCTCTGAATGGTTTGTCTACCTAATAACTCTCATCTATACTATAGATTTCATACATTTTTATTTTACAAATCAGTAAAATGTTAAAGTCTCAAAATTTAAACGTGAGCTTATGTATTCAATGGAAAAGGTTGTCTACAAGCTTTAAGGGGGAGTAATTTTTGCACTGGCAATCCACAGCACACTAGAGTCAAGAGTTACAAGTCAAACTATTCTCCTTCAGTATCTCATTGTAGTAAATATTTATAATTTTCTTTCACTTTTTCTGAATTACAACTCTGCAACAGGGGTACGTACAATCTACCCACTGCCTCAAAATACTACAATGACTTTTTTTTGTCTGGAAAGTACAATCACTTCTGTTCATTGAATATACACCTTTCACATTATTTCCTTGCTGATGAATAGGATCCACAATAAAAATGTGTTAAGAAATTGATTTACAATGCTAATTTTCATATTTCCTCTATTCTGGCTATTCTATCCCATTACTACTATAGTCTACCATAGCCTATGATGCCTGAAAGGAAAATAACTTTTGATACTTATTGATTCATGGGGAAAGTTTTTGTTGTTGCTGTTCCTTATGGTTTTGGGGAAGCATTATTTTTAAGTAATACATACAATACCCTAAATTTCTGTCAACTTCAAGATATTATTTCAAGATGACCAATGCATTATGTACCCTACTTTACCTAACAGAGAGTCCAGGACAATGGCACCAGCTTTAATGCACTCTACTGCAATGATTTAAAAGCCTTGTTTCCCATAGCAAACATTATCTTTGGATACAAAATACTAAGATGCCGGCCATATTTGTCCCACAATGACTGCCCCAGCAATACTGTTCCTCTAGTGTAACACAGGTACCACAGTTAGACTCTGGTTTCACTGTTCTGAAGCCTGTTGAAGACAAGAAATTTATCAAATGGAGAAGAGCAATCTTACCATAGTTGTCTTCTAGCAAAGGCCTAGTAGAAATACAGATGGCAAAGCATAAAAGGCAACTCATCCTTTGATTTAAGCATTGTTTGTGTCAGGTACCACAAATTCCACTTTACATGTGAAAGTGTCCTGCATTTATTTAAGTACGTTTTGACATTTTTTTTTTTGCCAGACAGATTATGAAATTTAAACTAGATTCTTACTTAAATTGCCAAGATCCTCACGCCTTTTCTAGCACTGAATTTATTTCAGATCACTGTGTAATATGTCATGTTGTTATAAAATTTACGAGTAGTCAGTTATTGATTGTCTAGCCAAAGCTCTTACATCCTTTCATCATTAACTCTCTTCTCTTTCAAGCTCCAGTTTTACAAATGATACCAGAATTGCTGGATTAGCATTAAAACAAACTGTCAGAAGAAAAAAATTTACAAACCACTACACAAAGTAGTGACATACTAAAAAAAAAAAAAAATAATTACTCTGGCTGATATTGAATTTTAAGAACTAAAATTCTCTGATAGTTAATGGAGAAAAAGCAAGTTTTCTTGCTTGTTGGAGCATGAGAAGATCTAGTCTGACCTCGTATATTACCCAAACGAATGCAACACTTTGCTCAACAGAAGCCTGTCTTCCAAAAGGTAATAAAGTTTAAGACTTCAAGAGATGAAGACCTTATCACTTTCCTTGGTAATTCATTTCAAAGACTACACATATTGCTAAAAATATTAAGGCAATTTGTCAGACTTTAATTTCAAGCCAATAATATATTTTTCTGTTAGCTTAGAAAACATTTAAGTAGCCATTTTATTCCTATGAAAGGAAATGTAAGAAGCACTGAAACCATCATTCAGACTTTTAATAAACTAAATCAGACTGAGATCCTCAAGTCTCTCATTATAACAGTCTTCTTCCAGCCAAATAATTTTTGTATCTCTCCCGTTCTCTATCAAGATTTCTACAGTTATCTTTCACATTCACAAAAACAAAATGAGAAGGCAGAAGAGAGAAAACAGTGAAAGCTTCCCTTATAAGCACTGTCTTCTTATTACATAGCCCTTATGTAGATTCCACAGACTAGTAAATTATATCTCCACTACAAGAAACATTACTGCAGAACTGAACTAGTAATGTAGCAGTTAACTCTTAAATTTCAGGACCATAACACATACTCCTGTTAGTAAGGCAATTAACTATTCTATAACTAATAACCCTTACATTAAGGAACGGAATCATAGATGGATAGGTATAACATGTATTCACTTCTCAAGAAAAGGAGACATGCATTCTGCCTCTTCATGGGAAATAAAATTATTAATTTTATCTTTACCTAAATTACCAACTGTTTCATGAAAAGAGAGGCATGTCTCTGAAGATGAAGTATCTACTGGCCTTCTTCTGCAGCCACTTAAGACAGATGTCACAAAATTGTCATCACTAAGTATGCCCAGATGAGGAAAAAAAAAGTAAATACAAACTCTTTCTCTTTGCACCTTCTTTTCAGGTGAAGTTTGGGCTGAGCTGTGACATGGTATGGCAGATATGAAGTCTTCAGTATGTATACCACAGCTGCTGCTACTCACAAAAACACTGGAGCTTCTGGGATGGTTTGGGCTGCCAACTATAATCAGACTTGTGTGCTTCCTAACCAGGAAGGCTGCCAGAAAAGTAATGGTCTGTAGCTAGTTGATATAATCAAAGCCTCTGCTATTGTGCAGCAGGGAGAGAGAGAGACTACCAAATAAATTTTTAGGATACTTTGGGAACATTTCTGTCCAAGTAACAGATTTCTCAACGTTAATTATTTTGCTGTCTCTTCCTCCTCTCCTCTGCCCTGGCTTCTAAAACAACATGTGATTTAAAAGATGGGTAGACCTTTCTAAATTACAGACTACTCTTGTGTCCTCTGTAGCCCAAACTAGCAGTTAACCCAGCTGTCAGACTTGTATCACATTAAAAACTGGACTTCTCTGGTTAGAAGGATCCCATTATCATCTCAAGAGTAAAGGTAATGAAAAACATTTACCCAGTCCTAAAGCAGGTTCTCAGAATACGTTCATTAGCTACTGAATTACTCTGTCAGCTACAGATTTCTACTAAATTTTTGATGGCACTATTCAAGGTATTGTATTCAACCTATAAAGCCTTGGCTAATCTGAAAACTCATTAGTGAAAATGCTTTTCATCTTATAGTTAAACGCCAAGAAGTTGTTGAGGATTACTCTCCTCAACTCTAATGGCTCCTCTCCTTTCGAGGGTTAATCTTTATGTAGGTTATGAATGGGATTGTAGTTTATAAGTTCCCTTTTTGTCCCTTAATTGGACTTCAGAAAAAATGCTTTTGATTCTCTAACTATATAAAGTGCATTGTTTTAAAAAAATGGAGGAAGATTTCAGGTGATCAAAAAATACAGATCATATCAGGTAAGCAACGGCATACAATATTTGTCTGATATTTTGAAATTAGAGTATTTTTTGTAGTATTTCTAATAATCATCACATCACATACAGCATAAAAGCATGTGTGTATTCTGCAAGTTAATGTTATTTGATTGCTGATCAGTACAAACAGCATTCAGGAGACTGAAAAACATTTTTCATAGTATACATTTTGATTGACTGTTTTTTAAAAAAAAAAGAAGAGTGATGATCAAGAAAGATCACTTTTTTCAGAGTAAAACATTCTTAACCCAGTAACTACTCCTTGTAATAACTTATGAAGAAGTACATTTGAAATGACACAGGTAGGAAATCTTGCCACCTCACACTTTAATTAGTTCTCCAAGCTCTGATGTCTGTTACAGGATCTGTTCCAGGTGTGCATAATAAAAAGGTCACTGAAGCAGAAATTGGTACAATCTGTGAAGACTCTGCTTGGTGACAAATACTTCTAGACTAAGAGGCTAATTTGTTTAAAAATCTGAAACTGTAGTGAACTCAGGACTAGCCTGAAGACAATTTTGTAGTCATGAAAGATAAGGAAGAGCAGGAATTCTTCCAATCCTTCAGGCCACATTTGCCTTTAGCAAGAAGATAAGAGAAGGGAAGGAGTTAGCCACTGAGTAGGAAGAGAAGATCTATTAAACCATGCAAAGCTACCCTAAGACTGCAGAAAAGAAAGGCTTACATTTGTGGAGAGCGCAAAGCACTGCTTCAGACATTTCCTGAGAGCAGAGAAAGAGAAGAAAACACAGCCTGAAAATGTCCCATCTAGAACCCAGCAGAAGTGTTCCCCCTGGGCCCTGCCATGATCACACATCACAGCAGAACCACCTACTCCTTTCCTATCAAGCAGGCGGCCCCCAGAGCTCCCTGGGGGCTCAGAATAGCTGACATAAGCTCTTCTCAGGGCATGAACAAAAACAAGAGAAAGGAAGAAAACTCAGATACATTGGGGTGAGGTAGCTCCAAATACAAATTAATGAGAAGAAACCTCCACACTGTACATTTGTTAAGTGGCATATTAACCCGATACACTCCCTTTTTGGCACCTGCAAAAGATGTCTTCTTGGTCATCCATCAGAGCCACCTGTGCACCAAGCTCCCTGAAGTTCTACCTCCCATTCCCTACTCTTCCTCTCCCTGCAGCTGGAAACTTCCCATGGCTAAGGGGAATCAGCAGCATACCAGGGATGCAACCTTCACCCAAGGGATCCAGCCAGCAAGGAAAGTAGATGGAACCAACACAAAGTAGATGAAGGACCTCTCTTTCAGCTGTCTGATACAATCATTTACCAAAACACAACCAGCAAAGGAAAAGTGATGCCATGTCTTAAAGTACATCTGTTGGCTTAGGTATAAAAAAGATGTCTCTTAGACATTGCCAATGCAACAGAATCAAAAGAACAAGCAAACTAGAACATTCTGCTGGAGAAGTTAAGTTGACCAAAGGACTGCAAAGCATTGCTGCTTTACTCCAAGAGACATCTGTTGAACTGTGTTCCCATACTATGTCCATGCCATGCCTGTTGGCCAGATATACTTACTTCAGACACTATATGTGGGGGACTAATTTAGTGTTATTCTAAACCTGGGAGGTCTTAGAAATTAAAAATTTCTGTGATTTGGGATCTGTAAGAAACTTGGGGGAACATATGGGATCTTTTTAATATTTTCGGTTATGTCATACAGTAAGTCTTTCCAAGAGTTGTTGTTGTTGTAACATGATACTTGCATGGTATTTCACGATTCCTATTATTAATAATCTATTTTAAAAAAAAAGCATCATCTATACAGCAATTTATTATTTTCTATTTGCTTTAATAAAAAGTGAGGCAGTAAAGCTCTGCAGACAGCTAAACATAGCTCCATCACTACAATATTTGGGATATATAAATATGTGTAAAAGCCTAACAGCGGAAAAGTGTAAATGTCTAAAAGCATTGTTAACATACTATCTTAATATCTCTATTTTATTTCACAGGCTGGGAAAGAATCAGATTGACTGAGTATACTTATCCTCAAAGAATACCTCAGATAATTATTATTTTATATTATTAAAACCTATAATTTTTTTCTGACCTCAATGTTTGTTTTGAGGTTTTGTTTTCAAATGGCTGATTTTTTCCAGAAAGTTACTTTCTGCCCATCACAAATTATTATAATTATACACCCACAGCTTTCAATTTCTCAAACTACCTGTCTTATTCTATATGCAGAACACTACTGGTCATTAGAACTTCTATATATATACATATATAAATAAAATACATACATACACATATGTGTGTATGATGTGTACATATGTTAGAACCTCCAATTTTCAGTGACAAATGATTTGTGGCCAGATTCCTAAGAAAGACTAAACTCTTATTCCCTTGGAGGTATCTACGAGGCATGCAGAATCAGACTGTCACATAAACAAGGTAGTAAAACCAGCAGTACTTTGAAAATTCAAGACTATTTTACTAAAAGTAAATCTATAAAAGGAAAATACACTGGGTATTACTACGTATCAGTTGTGATCTTTTATAGTTTGGTCTAGAATAATAATTTATAAGTTAAGTAGTCATAAATTTTACATGGTTGTTACTATTGCTTTTTGTACTATAAAATATGGGTTATCTTGTAATTTATATAATCACAGAAAATATTCATGTGGTCCTGTAACTGAATAAATACTACTTATTAAAATAGCAAAAGCTGTAATTTATCTTTCACTATCAACTTGTAGTTCCTTTCTATTTCAGAATTTCAGTAAAATGGTTCACTAGGCTTATTTTTTCAGAATGAAAAAGTGATAATTAAACAGCAGTTGTTCTTACACTGTGTGAAAACTCCCATGGATCCCTAAATGGGAAATGGAAAGACAAAGTATTCAGACATTTGCAGCCCACAGAACAAAGTATGGTAACATAATGAGAGAAGCAACAGAGAATAGTCTAGTTTAATCTTAGGCCTAGCCTCCTTAAAGACAGTAGCCTTGCTAACTATGGAATAGTCAGTTTGTAGTATTTTTCCACAGAAGTAGGGTAAAGCCTGAAAGAATTCTGCTGATCATGATCCTCTCTTAACCCAGTTCTAAAAAACCATGCACTAGTGTGTATGACAGGGTTACCTTTTCAGAAGGGTTAAAGCCCTTTTGTAGATAAACATAAACTGGTTTTTTTTAAATATTTTAAATCCATGAACTACCCAGATATCTTTGAGTTGTCAATGAAAAATATCTTTCATTTCATACTATTCAAGGACATTAGTGCCCAATCTGGACATCATTCTCCAATCTAAAGAATGTAGCATTGATAAAATAAATATACAATATTTCCTTTTTTTTTTTTTTTTAATCAAAAATCTCCATTTAATTGTGAAAGGTACCACACCGAGACCTTGTGGCCCTTCATTTCTCCTGGACATTGGTTATACCACAGCACCTGCGTCCTCTGTTCTTCAGCCAAATGCCCTCACTGCACACTCCCCACTTTATGGTCCTGTTCTGTCTATATAAGGGGCCCATCTTATTTTGTCAGACACACTGTCATGCGTGGTGACTTCCAACATGAGTCCCACATAAAAAGAGCTTGAAGCCAAAACCATCATGTGCTAACTTGTCCTTCCAAAACAGGCAGCGGACCCCAGACGTCCCCATTTCATTTTCTTGTGGATTGCTGTTCAGAAGATGTTTCTTCTACAGTTCTAGAAAACAGAACTTAAAGCTATCTAGTCTGGAAGAAAATCTCCAGGTAAGTAAACCAAACTCAACTTGTTCACTGCTGCCTTTAGCACAGTGTCTGCTCAACAAGTAAAGACCCTGCCTCAGTCACAGTGAAATTTATTCTCTTGTAGAGGACAAATGGAATATTTAAAGCTTTCAAAGAGCTTAAGTGAGGCTGCATGAAGTGTAATGCTTGTATATGCAATCTCAAGAGACACAAAGTTTACCTTGAAAAATGTCAATGTCACTCCTAAGGATTGCAGAAACCGCAGAAATCCCTAAAATGTTCTTTCATTGTGTTTCATCTGACTCACCCTGCAGTAAGTTTTCAGTGCTGCTTCTCCAATTTTCAGATGCAGTAGTCATTGATTTTTCAGAGACAACTTTTCAAAGCTCTAGAGACACAGTATTTAACAGAATCAGGATTTAGCAGAATGCATATTATGAAACTGACTTTACAATGCTGATATAGTCATCTTCCATTATAAACTACAAACTGAGTAATGGGTGGGGAAAGCAATAACAAATTCAGGTAAAAGCTGGCTTGCACAAAATATGGAGAAAATTAAAGAAACCTCCTTAAAAAAAGCAAGCCATAAAACCAGAAACATTAGAGGTAACATGAAACTACACTGCAGCACTCTATGTGGTCAAGGTGCATTTGCCTGAACCAGTTAAAAGCACAGTGACCAGAATGTTAACCAAAGAACCTAGAAAAGAAGAAAGGAAGTTACTTCAACCCAGAGAACAGTCAGGAATAAACAATACTCAACTTAGGAAACACTATTTCTGAACTACTGAACCTCCATGTTAGACTGATATGTATATATATGTTGCTAGCACGTAGAAGGATTTTACAGTGAAAGTCCTTACATTTACCTCCTGGACACCTTGGAAACAAGACAGAAGTATAGAGAGAAACACTAGAAAATCCCAAAGGGGAACAAAGGAAGTCAAAAGACTTCTAAGGAATCCAATAGTTCATTTATTAGAATCCAGCAAACACTGTCTATTCATCTCTTTTTTCCTCTTGAAACATGTAGAGATAGAAACTAACCTGAGGCAATAACTATGAAAACCTATGCTGTACTGATAACCTGGAGAAAATAAACAAAATAAATATTGCCCCGTTTGGTTTTCAGATCCCATGCCTGACCTACTAACACAAAATTAACACAAGCTTTGAAGGAAGGTGATCTCACTTTATATCTCCTTAATCTCTTTTCAATTGCTGCCAAATCCTTTCAATAAAACAAAAAACTTAGGCATTATCTATATATACACACACAAATACGCACACACACATATATAAATGCATATCTATACACACACACACACATATATAAATATAAATCAACTGTCAGAATAAGACTGCTATACTGGAAATCTGTACTTTTCTTAAACCTTACATTTATCATATTATTCTGTTCAGCACTCAGAATTGGCCTCTTGAACTCAGTGAAATAAAAAAGAAGCAACAATTTTTGTAGAAATCCCAGCTCAGCTTACAGCTGAAAGGACAATATTTACTGAGCCACCTCTAATAACAACCACGCTCTAAGTCAGTGGCCTTTTGCTCCACCACCTTCTCTTTTTAGCAGTCAGCATGACCTTTGGGCACAAGAGGAACCAGATCAATAGTATCAACATGAACCAATCCTTACTGAAGCATTTCTTTCTTCTCAGTCCTTTGCTAAGCCAAGAAAGCAAGAATCACCCCAATTCTCAAATTATGAGCCTAAGATGATACACCTCAAGTTAAATGTCTAGGCAACTTAAAAAGTAATTAGATTTTTTAGAGCTATGCAAGCTCACTTTCTTTCTTCTACTGATCTAAGAACTTCTGTAGTCAGAAACTGTGTGTGCTCAGTTTTTGCAGCAATAATCATTTATAGATGAAATAATCTCTAAATGACACACTGTTATAACATTTACCGTTTGTAAAATCAAAATACGGAGTGTATGTACGGTAACCGGAACCCAAGTTCCCTGATTTTATTCTCATTTTGCATTTATCATGTGGTCAACCTATTAATGCACACAGAAAAAATGTGTGAGATTCTTATTCAAGTAAAGCGTCCAAAAGTTAGCAAAATAATACTTTTTTTTTTTCAACTTGGAAAGTAAAGATACTATGAACAACATGGACTATACTGATGCTATATGTAAGTTTCCTGTGTCTAATGGCATACACTATACGTGTAGGAGAAAAAAATGAATTGAAGTATGCATCAATAAATTAATGTATTAAAGTAGTAAAACCACACACATAAAGTAAGATTTTAATTATAAGTGGCTATAGAAAAGTAGCACATATAAATATGCAAGGAAATAGGAAAGTGTATATGTAGAAAACATAAAATATATTTTCCTACATATAAGTGTATGTAATTTTTCAAATTGTATGCAGCAAAGATATGCTTTGTAACATAAAAATAAACCCATAGAACTCACAAAAAAACCAAAAGACTTTAAAAAAAAAAAAGTTGTGTAGGCCATTCTCTTATCCTGCATTGCTCTACCTGACATCCAAAAATCATTAATTGGAATTCTTTGAATTACTTACAGTACCTACTTACAAAACCTTTAAGTGATAAAAAAAATTTAAGTTCCTGCAACTTATTTTCTTTGAAGATCTCACCACTTTCCATTTTCTCATTATTTGAGCAAGTAAAGAAATAAAGAAAGTATTCAGAAGTGGCAGCTTATTTTTCTAGACTTTCAAGATTCTAGAATCCATGCCACCATATCTTTTTCTCCAACAGGTACCCATTTTGTCCTCCAAATGCTGCAGCACCCTACTTGTGTGGTGTATAGTATTAGCATTGGTGAGAGTATCTGCTGTGTACTCACAATGGTGATGTGAATATCTGAATAAAAGTGGAAATAGACTATAGACCCATTTCTGTTGCTGATGTGCTAAAGGATTCAACATTACAACCATATTGTAGGCAGACATTTTAAACCCCAACAATCCTACCTTTTGAGACAGGGTAATTAATTTTGGTCCACAAAGATTACGACTGTGAACCATAAGGAAATTATGATAACAAATCAAAGGAAGAAAAGAGATGAGAAATCAGGTCTTCTTGATTTCTAATTATTAAGGAAAGCAGCAGAGGGCAGACTGTTCTACAGCTTTTGAGATTCCCCAAATAATGTGTTTTGAGAACTAATTCTAATAATACCAATGAGTTAACCTAAATAGATGAAACAAACTAACAAAATCTACGCATTTTTCCCTTAGAAAGAGCAGCAATTAAGGAAAAGGCAAACTCTGCATGAGCTTTTTAAGAAGCTTGCCAAAATTCTGCTCATTTTCATTCCTCAGCTATTTAATAATTCAGGGAGTACATTGCACTCAAAATGCCCATTTGCCATTTCTGCATTTGTATAAAGCATTAGTCAGTGTTTTTTAATGATGTTGCATATCTTTGGAACTGTCATTGCCCTTTCTTACTTTGCTACTTTTAAGTAAAAGACCAGCAATAACACTTTCATGCCTTGAAAAAAAAACCAAAACCATGCAATGCCACCTTTACATTTTAGGAAATTGTGAAAAGGTTCATTTTAATTTTCATTCACGTATCTTTCCAATATGACAATTTATCCTCACACTCCAGTGAGTTAAAGCTAGTTGTAAATAGCCCTGCTACCTTTTTATTCTGCTATTGTTTTCACTTGAATAGGGATTTTTTTTTCCCCCTCTCATACTTTTAGGATATCACTTTCAATAAATGGACATTTAAATGTTAAGGTCATCATTATAGAGCATTATACATGTAGCTGTATATTTTGAAATGAAAAACACCAAAAAGTTTGACTTTATGGTGGTTTAGCATGGAATAGATTGGAGGATACACAGGTACACGATGCCATGTGTCATATCCTTACAAGCATTAGTATTTGAGAATACTTGAGTCAAGAATGTTCATTTATATGCAAGCCTTGATAATGCCTTCTCCTTAGCTCCTAGACAAGATGGTCCATACAGGAGCTGTGCTACCACAGATTCTTGGAATATGCCTCAAAGTATACAAAAAACCTCAGGGGATCAGCCATTTTTTCTTCTATTTTCTCCCAGGAGTTAGAAGAAGAGATCCAGTGACTAGATTCTACAGAGCCAGCATGCTTATTTAACTGGCTATATTAGAAGTCTGAAGAATTCCTAAGAGCTCTTACTAAACCAACTGAAATTACATTAGTGGAAGATCCTGGCCAGAAACTGCAGAAACTGTTAAGGGGAGCAATACTTCCCCCTCACTAGGGGTGGTGGTGGTGTGGGGAAGCGGAAACCAAAGATACAAATCTAAGAAAAAAAATGTCCACTGAATTTAAAAAAACAAACAGCACAGGACAAGAACTCAGGGATACCTGAGTAGTTAAGATTACCACTCTCCCAAAATAATGCTGTCAAAAGTCCAGGTCAGAGTTTGTTTTTTTTTTACAGCTGCGAGTGGGTACTTATGCAAGTTGTTCTGTTCTGCTTCTCTGCATAAACTCTCACCTCATTCCCTCTGCTGGCTTTATAGAGTATAACTGCTGGGGAGATTGAATTGGGTCATGCCCGATACACAAGTGAAATTTAGCCACTTCCCTTCCTCTCAGTGGGTAGTAGGCTAATGTCAGATGCTGGTCTGAACGTGAGCTGATCACTTCACTTTTTATTCTTTAACAGATGTGACCAATGCCCTTCTTGTTTCCTCTCTTAAGATGTCCAAGCATCATCCAGAAGGTGCTGCTAGTTAAGTCTATCCAGATAGAAAACTGCAGTAACTCATTGAAGCTTTTTGGGCTGCAAGCAGGATAAATGTACGCCACATCCATGCCTTGGAAGCCATGTAGCAGCATTACCATGGCAGCAAGCTTGTGCTAACAGCAAGGAGTACTCTGGAAATGCAAAAATAATCCTCCCAGTGTGTATTCTTTGCAACATTTGAACAAAGGAAAATAATTATGACAGAGGCAGGTAAACAAATAAAATTCATAAACTACTGAACGTATACCTTATCCCAAACATAATCCCATCAGCTAACTTTAATAGTGTTAAGGTTCCTGTGGAAAAATTACAGGTCATTAAAGATCACCTCTAGAGTTTTTCCAAGAGAAAGAATTAAAATTAGAATGGCAGAAATAAGCACAGCAATCTTATTTTAAACACATGGCTTCCTGAGTTATATTCTGTTCTTATTATAATAAAAATAATTTTTCTGGTCTTTAAATAAATACTTTACTAGATATAATATCACCATGAGGTAACAGATATATGAACAATGGTCAATTCATTGTACATAAACTCATTGAGAGAACCTTTAATGTTCCCTTGAGTCAGTATAATTCTGAGTGATGCACTGATTTATTGCAGCTTGCCTGCAAGTTTGCATTCAGCAACTGTGCAATAGATTTTGCTCTAAGAATCTAGGAATGATACTAGTTTGCAACTCTGAACCTTCTGGGCTACAGAAAAAGACAAGGTCTAAACACAATCTTAAAAAGCTATTCTGGAACTAGGAGTAAAAGTAATCCAGTTTCATTTTGGACTGTGGAAATTTATAAATATCAAGTTACAGAGTCTATTTTTGGTGCTTTTAAATTTAATAATATCTGGCTTGGAAACAAAGGAAATAGTTTCACCTAATCAAATTATTTGATAGCAGGATCTTTGGAATATCCTCAAAAGGCATATGAACAAGTTATTGGAAAACAGAATAGCTTTCTTGACTTCATGTGTGATGATTTGTCAATTACTACATTAAAAGGGAAGTGATTCATAATGAGCTTTTAAGGCAAAAGGGGATTATTACAATTAGATAATTTTATCTTTCACATAATACAGGTCACAGGTTTTTGTTATGTGGTTCTTGCATTATTGTGATTCTGTTTCTTACAGGTATATGTAAGTTAGAAAGAGACTGAATGGTGCTTTAAAGATGTCAACCCTAAGCACTGTTCAGCAGTGCAGACTGTACATTCTTCCTTCGTACACTGAGCCACAGAACTCTCTTACAAAACCACACTCAGATAAGAGCCTGCATGAAGATGGCATCATTCTCTTGATACAGAGAAGTACATGCTTCCTACTGGTTCTTTCCTCTTCCCAGGAAGAGGAAATCACAGATCCTGCTGTAAGGCAAAACTTTGACATAGAAACTCAATAGCTATATAAATGTGAAGTTACTTCCTCAAATAGAAAACAGCTACAATTTGTTTTTCCTTCTAGAGGTTTCCCTGCATTTCTGCTTATAGAAAACTAGCCAACTGTATTTAACTGGATAAATAGGGGTTTTTTTGAGGGGATAGACCATAATTAAAAATTAGCGAGATGACTACTGGATGAACCTTCAAAACCAAGAAGTGGGACATACTGCAAAATCTATACAGTCCTTTAGAGGGGATCTATTGCACCAGCATGTACTGAAAACCATTCCTAGACTCTAATACAGATCACTAACACAGCAAGTCTTTTAGCCAGTGTGGATGACCTTCCTAAAGAGATGTAAGGCAAGAGTGACAAAGTCTATTCCTCAGAGGTCATGGGGTGGTCCCAAAATACTTTTGTTAATATGAATTTCTACGCTGACAGAAACAAAGGTATCAGATAATTTAATGAGATCCTTTCTGTCACCAGAGAGATGATGCTTCTAGTAAGGCTCCAAAGAGTTGCCAGTCAAGGTCAAGGTGATTCATACATTTCATTAGTGACTTCAAAGTTAAACCAGTGCTGGTAAAGTCTCCAAGTAACACAAAGGGTATCCTTTCAGGAAAAAACAAAATGAGGAAAGTCAGCCCTGATGAATTCCATTGCCTGTGACCCAGGCAAATGAAATGGAGGACTGAATCCTGAAAATTAGTGACTAAGTAGGATTCAGGAATCCTAACACACAAGCAACTCATTATGAACTACTTCTCAAATGAAACACTACCTTTGGATATGTGACAATGAAATTAGAGACAACGTTAAAAGAGCTAATGGAATATTGTGGCATTCATAGACAGAAAGGGAAAACAGCCAGAAAAGAATCAAGGACAAAGAAGGTATATAAGCTTCCAGCACAGTTAATTAAAAAAATGACTGATTATTGGCTTATGGTCTATAAATCTGCTTCACGAAGAAAAAAAATACTGCTAAACAGCTCTTCAATTTGAGAAAGCCATAATAAGAAGCAATTCCTGAAAGCTGGATTTTAAAAAGAAGCAAACTGGAAACATGGAAAAAAGTTATTTTTTAAATAATGAGGGTAATACAGGAACACAATGAAAAAAAGGTCAATTGTGCATTTATGTCTTCACATCAAGTCTTATTCTTACTAATAAGGAAATGATAAATAAATAATAAGGCATAATATTTTCATTTATTAATATGATACTTTATGGGCAAGCTGGGAAGATAGGACGGGTGCCAAAGATCATGAAATATGTACATAACGGATATCTTGTACAATATTTAAAATTAATGTACCAGTGGCTTTAGCAATTCAGTGACTGAAATAAAAAAAATAATCATGCTAGACAACAGGAGCTGCCTGACAAGCCAGGAGAACACCATTTTTTTGACTAAGATCCCAGGAAAAGACCTCAGTGACTTTACCATAGTTGACATAACTCCTGGTTAATCAGGTAGGTATCTTTAAGCCCGATTCTGACAACTGTCACCAAATGCATTTGCATCTACTGTTTAAATGCAAGGGAATATAAATGCAATAGATTAATGTGGAAGTAGTCCAAAATGCAAGGAGCACTTGGAAAGGAGATTACTGCTTCTACTCAGCTAAGTAAAATAATACCCAGGAGCAAAGCTAGGAGCAGATTCCCTGATAGTCCATGTGACGTAATTGTTACTTAGCTCCCTGATTCTGTTTTGAAGAGATGCGTTTAGCTCAGACCTAGACAGGGAGTGGGTTCAGAGGGAAGAATATTCATGAAATATTAGTGAAAAAGCTGTGCCTAGTTTAGCTTCTTCTGCCCTATTTAGAGGGCAGAAGAGTCTTTCAGACTCTTTCAGCTCTATAGAGTCTTTCAGCTCCATCCCCAAAGGTTGTCATCCTCAAACACCACTGCATGCATTCCTACCACATTCTGGAGCTTGTAAGATACACCCTTTGTCTCGTAGTGTAAGAACACTGTGCTACAGGGCTGAAACACAGCCTTCACATTATTTCAGAGTCTATGAAGTGAAAAGAGAAAACAAAAGTAAAAAGTCTTAGACCCATACAGTGGACCCTGGTCAAGTGTTATGCTGGGTAATATCTCAGGAAACAGAGTCAAGTAGTTTAAAGGCAAGATACTCCATTTCTTGGAGTTCAACAGTTTCCTCGGATGGATACATTTTTGCACTTCCCATACATCCTCTGAGTCAAGCACTCACAACTGAAAGAAAAAAGTGAAAAATTTGGGTGGAGAAAATTTTAAACAGTGAAGAGATTATGTCATAAATAGTGATTAGGAAAAAGACAACAAATAATCAGGTGTAAAATACAATCTTGATCATAAAATCCTGAACTTAAAAAGTCCATGTAACTAAATGGTTTACTATTTGCTTTACTATTAAAGCCTCCAGAGTGATGAACAGCAAGATGAATTATAGTTAAAAAAAAAGGCAAGCTAAGAATGTTCTGGTTCTAAAGTTAAAAAAAATAATCCTGAAGTATCTACTTCTATGAATGTTAAAGAATTGTTTAAGACTATAAGGGCTGTGGATTCCTTTTTCAAAGCTGCAAAAGGTCAGTGGGATAAGTACAGATGGCAAAAACTTTCCCTGGCTCTGAGGAAATCCTGAGGTTTGACAGATGCCTATCCTGAATGTGTTCTGATTCACTCCCATATATCTGCTCTACCTTTACAATCCAGAGTGCAACATCCAGCATACAAATTGATTGAGGTCTATTCTACTTGTGCAATAGAAAACTGCTACACACATTCTGAGGATGGAAGGGCATATACTCAGCAAGCTCCCTGGTACAGTCACTTGAAGCATAAAATATAAGCATAACATAGGTAATTTAGTACCTAATGGAATTCAGCAACTTTTCAGTGCTTAAAAAACAAGACTTGAATATTGCTTCGACATACAGCATTTTTAAATTTAAGCCAATTTGGAAATTAAAGATGTCATAGTATCTGCTCCATTCCATGCATGTTTTTCCATGTATATTGTTTTGTATACTGTACATGCAGCATACTGTACAACTGTTACATGCATATTGTTTAATTTCTAATATTTGTTAAACTGTAAAATTATGCCTGACTGATGGAACAAACTGCTTTTATATCAATTTAAGAAGTATTTTGGTTGAAAACTCTCTCTCTATATATATAGGGAGAGATATAAGACTTCCATCAGTGATAATGAAGCTGTAACATGGAAATAAAAGGAACAGAAGCTCAAACAGTGATATCTGCATGTTATAAAACATTTTAAAGCCACCCAACGAAGAACAGATTCTTATGCATAAAAACATGCTCATAAGAGAAGTGTTCAGTGGGAGATAGAGAACAGTGAAAGAAAAGGGACAGAGCAAAGACAGTCCTAACTCTCTTCACGATTCCATGACAAGCTATCACTTGGTAATACAGTACGACTTGACAAAACTACCTAAACAGAGTAAGATAAGGAATAGGTTCATATGTGAAAAAACATCTTGTGCTTCATATGTGCTTAAATGCCATATATCATTAAATTTCATTCTAAAGAGCATCTGTCTCAGCCACTGACTGATTTTTCAAAAAGAACTGCACTTAATATTTCTAGCCTTCACAAAGATCATGCAGCAGCCAATATACTGTCAAAATTAAAGAGCAAATCTCTGCATGGCTTACTTCCCAGGACCTTTTTTCCTACTTTTAATATCAACACCGGCCACATTGAGGCTGTAAACAATTTGTACACATGCAATATTTGCCCTGTGGGAACCCGCTTTTAACTGATTTAGGAATGATGTCAACAGTAGTTCACTTCTTGTGGTAGACTGCAAAATGTTGACAGTTCAATGACAATTCCTCAAAGTACTGGGAAACGAAAAGATAAAGAGAGAGGAGGATGGAAATTAGAGACTCGGGCAAATATTAAAATTGTGGATTAATAATTATATCAGTGGTTTCGGAGAACCTCTATTACCTGGTTGGATTAAAACAACATAGAACAAAAATGTGATTAAATGTATTTATATAAATAACTGTCAAAGGCACAGTCACATTCTCCCATAACATCTGAATAAGAATTGTATCATTTAGAACTAATCAACAAAGTACCTTAAGCAGCCATCACTCTTTTGAAGATGATGGCAAAACCGACTGACTTCCTCACTGCCACCCTTGGCTGAACAGTCCCACTTTTCCTGTGCTGATGCTATGGCTCATTACACTGCTACACAAACACAACAGGGAACCATTTGTTCTGGAAAACACCTCCACCACAAAAGACAAAACAACTCCTTTCCCCCAGGTTGAATTTCCCAGTTCCCAGATCTGGCTCACTAGGCAGCAGGAGGGAGGGATGGGAATACTGGTCAGTCGGTGAATGGAACCAGTCCTCAGAGTAAGAACACATGCAGATTAGCTGCACACTTTGAGACAACATTAAGTTTTATATTCCAACTTTTTTCATCTTTTGGTCCTGAACTCCTCAAATCCAAAAACAGATTTAAAAAAATGCTTGATTTTTCTGTGTGTTCATTATTTTAAAAATCTTACTAAATTAAATTATATTCGATTTGTTGGCTTTTTACTTCAGAAAAAACAGATTACTCTTGTTATCTGCCTAAATAGACTAGAAACCTAACACAAGACATCCAGGTTCTAAAATAATGTTACAGCCTACAATACTTAGGTGGGTTTTCCTACTACTTTCTTTGGTATATTTTACTTCTCTTTGGCATTTTTGTTTCTAATATAAACTTGAGTTTACAGATTTTGTAACTACTGTAGTATTAAATTACTATGTGACAATCAAAAGTGTAACTGTCATACTTGATATCAGTATATATTAAAAAGCAAAAAGTCAGCAAGCAAAAGCAATTAGCAAGTGATTCTATATTAATCTTATTTCCTATTTCTAATGGTATTTTACAAAGGAAAAGACTGTAAATTAATACTTGCCTAAAGGGAGAATATGCAAACAAAGTTTTTTCTTACTTCTTGCACTATTTGCATCAGGACAGAAAAAAAGCTTTTTGGTGAACAGTTTCAACACCAAGGTTTTCAGTCACACTACCAATACAATAAAACTAGCAAAGTGATTAGAACTTCAAGCAAAGCTTCACTGAGCTCATAGATGGTGGAGAGATCTGAGGCTATAAGCAAATAGCCTATAGCCAGTCATAGAAATGTTAATGGCTGAAAAATCTTAGGAAAAAATATCTTGAAGCGTTTAAATCAAAAGCAACTTTATTTAATGTGTGAGTTGGCTGTGAACATATTAAAGCAGCAAAGAGGAAAACACATTTTTTGCTGCAAGGTTTTCTTTTCGTCTGCAAATTTCAGTTTAAGTTACTCCACAACTGAAACGCCAAAATTGTATCAGGTGTATCAAATAGATAGTAAAGAGAACTTTTTAAATTTGAATATTCCCTGTGGCATAGTATGCTCTGGATTACATTTCAAAATTGCTTATCTTGAATTATTTTGATCCTGAATTCTAAGACAGACATTGTAAGGGAAATGGAATTACAGGACAAAAGAGCTGGATCTACATATTCTTGAGAACTTGCTAAAGTGAAACAATTTCATGATTTCAGTGCTTTTTTCAGACCTTCCCTGTGGAGTTACTAGAAAGAGACCCCTCTTAAGCTTCTCCCCAACACACAGAGGGGGAAAAAAAACAGATAAAAAGAGGCAAATGGAGAAGACCTAATGAGAGAAAGCAGTGGTGGAAAGTCTGAAGAATTGCAGCACTGCTCTTCCTTAGTACTTCTTTATCCAGTTTGTGTATGTATCACAGCTCACCATTTCCAATTACCCAGGTGGCTCCTACCCTTGGCAAGTGACCTTCTCTAGGAAGGTCAAATAACCAACCTCAGCTGCAACCCAAGAACTCACTAAGACATGAATCCTCAGGATTTCGAGGAAGTATATCAAGTACATGCAATCACATTCTGAGAGGAGAATGATTACAGATAAACAAGGTATATTTTCCAACTTGTTCTGAGAAAATGTTTGCCCGTGGTCACAAGTCAAGAAATCATTGCCTTAAATGGCTTTAAAAAAAAAAATCTGCATCAGAATTCTTCTAGTGCTGCTCCTAGTAGTGTATCTTGGGACTGCTTTTCCACTCCACAAGCCACTTCGGTCTGATAGGTCATGCATAAGGGATGAATAAGAAATACATGATGGCTACATCTCTGAAGGAAAAAACCTACACTTGTAGAAAAAGTTATTTCTAGCCCATCAGATTTTTTCACAATTTAATAGCTGTAAAGGGTTATTTGTCTTTAAGCATTATGAAACAAATTGCATTCAAGTGTAAAATCACTTCATAAATAGGCACAAGTGTGGGGGCCCAGTGAGCCGCTAACCAAGGTAACTCACGTGTAAAGTACGTGTAAATGATGCATTAGATGTGTCAGCATATTTGCAGGCTAAGAATAGAGTGGAATAAGCCATTTGTTATTTTTTAAAATGAAAATAGATTGGAATTCATGTTGCACATTATTCATGGAACTAGAAAACTGCAAACCTACATGTTTTCAGTTTTACTGTCTTTCTTTGCCAAACTGAGGGAAATCAATTAAGGGGACACGTTATGAAAATCATTGCACATAACAAATTCATAACTTCTAGAGCAGAAGTAGCACTAATTGCTCAAAAGCTCTCTTAAACATTTATAAGTTACTGTAACATATGAAACGACTACAGTCTCTAGTTACAAAAGACAAAGGGCTCACAAAGCTCAGGTATTGTAATGATGTTACCTGCAGCAGCACAATGATCAGTATGGGCTGACATCCCAACATGTACTCACATTCTCAGGTAGAATGGGAGTTCATTCACTGAGTTCTTTCCTACCACAACTGTACTCCAGGTGCTCAGCTTAGGTATGCCCACAGCTGGTGGAGTCCGCAGTGGTGCTGCACCCCAAGAAGTTGCAAAGGTTTTATAAAGCATGGAAAAAAAAACATACTTGAAAACACACAGGTATTTGAACAATCTCTGGAGACATGCTGATGAATTCAGAGAACCGTCAGATTATATTTATTCTCCCCCTCCTTTCAACTGATCCAATTGCATTAAAAGAAATTAAAACAAGTAATGTTTATATTATTTTTTTAATGTTTAATTTTATTATGTTTTTAATGTTAATAGCAATTACTATAACTGTCGCTAGAATATTCTTCAACTGCAAGAAGAAATTCTCACCTTTATGACCACCAAATCTTCAAATTCTATATTTAACACCAATTATTTACTGAGGTATTTTGTATACTTGCAAATAATTTGTGTTCAGCTACAAATATCAGTATATATTGTCAATATATCCTGCTGCAAACAGTAGCAAAAGAAGGAGACAGCTCTGCAAAACCTGGCAGCTCTTGCAGATGAACAAACGAGATAAGTCTCACTGGGTATACCGAAAAGTTCTGAGACACAGTAGAACAAAAGGCAATTATCAGGCCTGAGAAACTTGTAGAGGCACAGTAGCATGCAGAAGAATGCCAGGCAGGTTAGACAGCTTTAACATGTGTATCTGCCAATACTGAGAGGATGCAGTAAAGTGGCTGCAGATTTGTTAAAAAGCAGAAACAACTCATTATATGGAGAATAAGTAGTCTGAAGATGCTGAAACAATAGATTTTCCTGCAAGAAAAATCTAGTTTCCCTCTTCTTCTATAGTGGAAAACTTTATGAAGACTGTGTCCTCATCCTGAGATGAAGTTGTTTCAGCTTCCCCCTCTCCTGGTTACCCTCTACTGTTAGATCTCAGCAGAAGAGCCAGAAAGACAATGCCAGGCTTCCAGTCCAGGAAGTACAACAAACATTATATATGCAGAGCTATAGAAAAATACCTACCAGTTTCTTAAAGTTTTGCAGAACGTGGAAAAGCAGCAGAACAGAAGAAACATCTCAGAGTTGTAAGATGTGGGGTACCTGGTAGTTTTATGTGATTTAGTGGCACAGGAGGTTGCCCAGGTGACTGAAATTAGTAACAAAACACAGCTGGAGACAAGAAAGAGGAAAAGGACTCGCCTGTGAAAGGTTTTCCTTTAAGATGTGATTCACACTGACTAGCTTGAGGACCCTAGACTGGCTATAGTAGCAGCAATGTGCTACTGAAAGCTGAGACCTTTGCATATGCATTCATAATTTCAGTGAACATTCAAGGGTTAACCTTGTTTGTCCTTCAGAGAGAAAAGACAGGGAAGAAGTGACAAAAGAGAACCTGGAAGTTTCCCATTCCCTGTTTGTGGGAAAGGTGGAAAGAGAAACCAACAATGGGAATCAACAGCACAGATTATAAGGTTGGTAGTAGCTTGAACCCATTAGCAATAGTGATTAAAATTAGCTGCTGTGACTGAAATAAAAGGAACATTAGCAAAAGAGAAATTTAAACAGACATTTTTAATATGCAGATGTACAGAACCTAAAAACTAGTCTACAGAAAGATATCAAGAGTCAGTTCTGTCTGACTGAGACTCTGATATTCTGACACACAGTACAAACAATTTATTCAGCATTTTATTAGCTGGGTAATAAATAGTTTGTAACCGTATTAAAAAAGATCAACCCATCAACTGTTTTCACTTGCAGGGATACCGATCTTTTTCTGTTCTGTTAATATTCTGAACAACTAAGATCAAGATTGTAGACAGGTGGTAATTTTCCTGACAGGTGGCCACATTACACAGCATTTTCCCAGAATCCCCTTTTTCCTCCCCCCTTTCCCCCCATCCCCAATGCAAATGCAATCTGGAACTATACAACTGCCAAGAATATCTTCTTCTCTTTCCTCTTTGTGTGTACACCATTTCCTTTTTTCCTCACTTCAGACAGGAACTAAAATAACACAGTGACGCACATTTGAGCAATGAAATTTTTACAACCTCTTCTTACATTTGAGGACTGTGCACACTGAATCTCTTTTCTCTGGGAATTTATATAGCATTTTTGTATGCAGCGGAGCATTAAATCGATGCCTGTGTACACCATCAGAGTGCTTAAAAACTGACTCAGAACAATTTCCATGTGTGCTACGCAAGCCATACAATGACTGTACTATACAAACTAAAACCTATGGATCAAGCTTCAGCAACAGTAGAGTATGTTGGGAAAATAAGACCTAGGATGAACTTTACTTGTCCTTAACATGTGACACTGTTAGGTTGCTGTTACAGCAGCACAATGCAAAAGAGTATGGGAATCAATCCTGAATTCTTTGTGGTCTGAAAGATAACACATAAGAGTATCATCAGAAATATAACACAAGCTTTTGGGCTAAATACCACTGAATTGAACAGCTTGTGGCTGAAGTGCCAGCCTGGAAAGCAAAGCATCTATGCTTTTTAACCATCTCTCATTAAAGACTGGGTCAAATCACTTTACCACTCAGTGACTCAGTTTCTTTATCAGTATAACTGGGACAGCTCTACTGATAGCTGTTTGAATAATTTTCATAGTTGGTGATTAAAGGTCTCTTTCCCATTTTGTGATGTTGCATTTTTGGAATTTTAATTCATGTTAGTATAGATTATAAAATACTGTTTAAGAACCGTTCTATTTGAAAGTCAGTACAAACCTGCAAATACAAAATGGAAACATTAAAACCTAATGAATTCTATCTTCCTTTACACTCAATGCTTCTCAAGAGTCTTCAAAGTTTCTTTTCAAAAAACACGACCAAGATCCAACAGAACTATATGATTCTTGCTGCTGTTCTTTCTTGCTGTTACGCCCATAGGCATTGGTTAATAAGAGATATTTTCTTAGTTTTAAAAGTCCCTGGAAGCCCAAATTCACATGTAAAAGCTGTGTTAACAATTAAACATGATGGAACCAATATGGATGCCATTTTTTTGTGCAAAAGGTAGAAAAAATATTTACAATGGACATTTTATGAGTATAAGAACAGTAGCTGGGTTAGCAGTCCAAACTTCTTTATGCAAACTCAATTTTAATACAACTCTTTACCCATTATCGAAAAAAAAATCTTCCTGTTCAAACATTTTATTTTATTTTAATGAGGAGAATAAAACCTGGGGGAAAATGCAACCAAGTTATCTGGAGGTGGAAAGTACAATATCCATCTGAAATAACTCCATTCAACTCAGAAGAACTGCTCTAGATTTATGCTACTGTCCAGGGTATTGAGAGAGGTAAAGGAAAAAAAAACAAACGTGAAATGTTTTGATCACATTGGAAATGGCAAGCTTACAAAACAACAACTACAACAAAACTTGATGAATCTCTTGGATTACCCAGGGCTAAAGGAAACAATCAAACAAGAATATTACAAAACTACTTAATTATTTCTTTGATTCAGCTGTTAAAAGAGTGTATTGGTAAAGGATCCACTATGTACACTCCTTTTTTGTGTGTGTGATAGGTAACACTATTAAAGATAAAGGTATCAGAAACATATGTTGGGAAATCAGCAGCTAATCATGGAATCATACAACTGTCTAGGTTGGAAGGGACCTTTAAGATCATCTAGTCCAACCATCAACCTAATTCTGACAAAACCAAAAAAAAAACGCCACATCACTAAGCCATGTCACTAAGAACTATGTCTTTTGAATACCTCCAGGGATGGTACCTCAACCACCTCCCTGGCCAGACCATTCCAAGGTTTATTACCCCTTTCAGTGTAAAAATTTTTCCTAATATCCAGTCTGAACCTCCCCGGCACAACTTGAGGCTGTTTCCTCCACTTCTATCACCTGTGACTTGGAAGAAGAGACCGACCCCCGCCTCTCTACAGCCTCCTTTCAGGCAGTTGTAGAGAGTGATAAGGTCTCTCCTCAGCCTCCTTTTCTCCAGGCTGAACAACCCCAGCTCCCTCAGCCTCTCCTCATAAGACTTACTCTCCAGACCCCTCACCAGCTTCGTTGCCCTTCTCTGGACCTCTCCCTGCATCTCAATGTCTTTTTTTTTGGGATAAGGGGCTCAAAATCAGACACAGTACTCGAGGTAGGGCCTCACCAGTACTGAGTACAGGGGCTCAATCACTTCCTGTGTCCTAAGTAAATCTCTAGTAGGTTCAGATGATATTAATGTCCTATTTTAGAAAGAGCATTGGAATTAAGCAGAATGGATGCTAGCAACTGCTCCCAACAAAACTGCATGGACAATAATACATACTTTTAGCAGCTCCTTCAGATGATCTAGGAAATAACAAACCAGTAAAACTTACACTGTTACCTTGCAAACTTTTAAAAATTAAAATGAGATACATAACAATAAAGAATTTAGTCTAATTGTTATTCCCTGAAAAAATAACAACAAAAAGTTCATATGATACTGATCTTTTGGTACTGCTTGGCCTTTTAAAAGGTCATGAAACTAGACAACTATTTCCACAGCTGTCAAAAGGCTGCAGATAGGGTCCTTAACCAGAAAACAGTGCAGAAACTGAAGAGACACAGAATAAGAGAAAATACCTCCACTGGTTAAAAAGTACAGTAGGAAAAAAGGGGTATGATTAACTGTCAGTAAACTGAAAAACTGAATTCTAACAGACTTCAAAAATTCCCAGTAGGACGTTCAAGAAATTGAAAAGCATTTAAAAAATGGACGGAACACAGGGGAGCACAGTCCACTTTCAATCATTAAAAGCAATGGCATTTAGGCTGAAGTCACAATATTCCAGTGTACATCTGATAGAGTTTGCTATATTTCTTAATCTGTTAAAGACCTAAAGAGTTAATATGTGACAAAGTCATTTGGTTTAGCAAGTATAGTGAGGATCTTTAAACAGACCTAAATAAACTTAGTGAAAAAGCAAGATAATGGCCATGTGCAAAGTTGACAAATTCAACGTAATTTCCCCTAGAACTAAAAATAAGTATAATTGCTTATGCACATCAGAAGAACCTAAACTTACATCAGGAATTCAAGGAAGAGATATGTGAATCCCTATAACTAACTGTATACAGATTGTTGATGAATATAATCGTTGCAATAAAAAAGCCCCCTGAGAGATCCTATATGTTTATAAGTTTAAATATGACATGAAGATTCACAGCTCAATTTCTCTTTAAAAGATAACTTTACAAGATTCTGTTGATAAAAATAACCTGCCTAAATTTCCAGAATCATGTCTGACTAATAACTACAGTAAGCAGTGACAACAAGGCTCCAGGGCATACGTACTATCATTATATAACCAAAGATTGACTAGAACAAAAAAAAAAGACATCATCATTTCCATGGACAGTATAAAAATACTCACTTAAATAACACTTGACAGCTTTGTAGTAGGTCTCATAGTTGACTGATGAATAAGAAATTTTCTAAATATGCATTTAAGAAAGTTTGTAAGTGAGAACTCAAAGGTTTTCGTAATTTTTTTAAATGAAAGAAGCTTGCACGAGTTTCCTCCTCCCAAAAGGATCTGCTGATTCTTCAAGCATCTTGAAAATACTTAGTATTAAATTCTCAAACTATGTTGTTTAGGAAAGCTTTTTTGGGTGTCATTCAAGATAATTAATTCACAAGCAGCAACACGGGCAGATTAAACTTGATCTTCTATATCTTTCATACCAGGCTTAAGTTCACAATAGGCATTCATAGCTTCCTGGCATACTGACAGACTTTCCCATGTGATCATTGCTGGAAGTATAGACCATATTAGTTTTTTCTACTCCCTACTAAGGAAGAAGAAGAGAAAGCAAAAAAGAGAAATACTGAATTGAAACTTGGACTCTAAAGGTATCTCTAGCAAGCAGGACGATAACCATTTATAGTTTTAACTAGGAAATAAAGATGCTAATTAAAAAGCAAATAAACTGATGGTTTTAATGGGTTTGGCTATTTCTAATTCAGATTTTATTTGAGAGACACTTTATCTAATCGATTTTTTCTGAAATTCAGCTAATTATACATAAAAATTAATTCAATATTTGCACTCATTTTAAAATACATTTAAATCAAGAAAATAAGTTATGATTCCTACTAGTGCAAAATTAATTCTAGTTCTCAGACAATTATTTAGGATATTATCAGACTGAAGTGTTACAGGAATGTTAAAGACTGTACATTAAAGCCAAGAATTAAAAAAGATTATCAACTGCAAGAGTTAAATTTGCATGTACAACCTTGATTTACTATTCTATTGTGTATTAATTGCGATCACAATGCCAACAACATATCAAAGAGTCCAGAAGTGCAATATATTTTGGGTTGGAGCTCTAAAACACAAGGTAATAGTCTTTCATTGCCTGTCCTCTATCAAAGCACAGACCTTCGAGAACTAAGTGCTGTTGACCACACAAGTGAAGTTTTAAACACGGGACATATCAGAAGCTAGGACAGATATCATATCCTTATTTAACAACCGTTAGCTCTGTCGAGTTCTCACACCTACTTATTCTTTATCTTTGCAAACTCAGAGAACTGTTTCATAGAATAGTTTGGGTTGGAAGGAACCTTTAAAGGTCACCTCGTCCAACCCACTTGCAATGAGCAGGAACATCTTCAATGAGATCAGGCTGCTCATCAAGCCTGCCCTTGAACGTCTCCAGGGATGGTACCTCCACCACAGCTCTGGGCAACTTGTTCTGGTGTTTCACAACCCTCATTGTAAAATATTTCTTCCTTATGTCTAGTCTAAATCTATGCTCTTTTAGTTTAACACCATTACCTATCACAACAAGCCTTGATAAAAAGTTTGTCCTCATCTTTCTTATAAGCCTTTTTTAAGTACTGAAAGGCTGCAATAAGGTCTCCCTGGAACCTTTTCTTCTCCAGGCTGAATAACCCCAACTCTCTCAGCCTGTCTTAATAGGAGAGGTGTTCTATCCCTCTGATCATTTTTGTTGTCCTCCTCTGGACCAGCTCCAACATGTCGATGTCTTTCCTGTGCTGAGGGCCCCAGAGTTGGATGCAGTACTCCAGGTGGGGTCTCACAAAAGCAGAGTAGAGGGGCAGAATCAACTCCCTCAGTCTGCTGGCCATGCTAGTTTTGGTACAGCTCACAAGATGGTTAGCTTTCTGAGTTGTGAGTGCACATTGTTGGCTCATGAACAGCTTTTCATCCACCTGAACCCCTACATCATTCTCAGTACTACACCATTCCCTCAGGACTCTGTGATGCATCTCACCAGGTCCAATAGTCTTCTGTATGTTCCAGTTCTTCATGTTGTCATGAACTTGATCTTCTCTTACAGTGAGAGGGACTTTGCTCTCCCAGTTCCTATCTTGGGGTCCCATCCATGCACCTGTTTATATAGGTCTATAGCATGAACCTCATCTAAGTGTGCTTAAAGACAAATCAGTAGCCAGACAGCCATAAGGCACAAGTGGAAATCTTGTTTCTGACAAAGATGACACCAACAATATTTGTGAACATTCCTTCTGACAGTCTCCATCATTCACAAGTTTCACCTGTCCTGTTAGAAACTGCCCCACGCTATCAGAACCGCTGGAAGAGAGCTTCTGTGATTTCTTAATTGCCAACTTTCAGGATCCTCTTCTAAACTAGGGAAGTAGAAGACATCTTTAAACTATTCAGTACCAATGGAATCAGTGGCAGCAGTTTTGGTAGCCTTTCCCCTCATGAATAAATTTAGCTGCACCTGATACCCCTCCAGGAATAACAGAGAAACTACCAGTCCCTCTTGTAAGTTTCAAACAGGCTAGGGAAATCAGAGCAGACACTTTGATTCCTCTACTTTTGGAGCAGGCAACCAACCATACTGTTTAAGGAAACAACCATCATTTTTTCTTTGTCTCCTCATGATATAACATCAATCTCACATAGAAGATAGAAAAACAAATACAAAGAATGCAGTATTTCAAAGAGGTGGCATTTCACTCTTTCATCCTCATTTCTTCCAAGTTGAATATCTGTGGTTCGTTCTTTCTCTGCAGTGAGCAGCATGGCAAAGTAGGCAAGGACCCTGATACAGCTCTTCCTCATCAGACTCAGAAGCATAAGGCTGGTGAAGAATCCTGATAGTGGCAGAAGCAAAGTTGAAGAGGTGTGGGGACAGAACTGATACAGGACTAATGGAAAATGAATTAATTGAACCTGCAGACCTGGCTGTACTGTACTTCTGTTAGTTCTATGTTTCAGTTTCACCGGTTGGGGAAGGAACTTAGAAGGAAAATATTAACTTTTAATATAATGTCTTGGTATCTTTCTGTGAAGCCCTATAAAAGGCTATAACTAGCCAAAATAGGCAAGCCTCAGTGCTAGCTAGCTAAAATCGGCAATTAAGGTACAACATTCTACCTGCCTGCTCAGAATTACAGCAACTAATGGACTTAAAGTCAGGAGAGAATTATTCATCTAAACAATACTAAGGACTCTTAGTGCTTTTCTGTCCTCTACTGTAGCATAGGTTGTAGCCCTACTTGTAGGAATATGTAGTGTATAGCATTATTTACATTCCTTTAAAAATAGTTTAAACATCTTTTGAGCAACGGGAAAATGTCTCAAGTCCTTAAGTTGTTCAGTAGCCCTGAAAATGATGCTGTTTTCTTATTGCAGATATTGATTTCCCTGTAATTAAATTTACTCTTAAAAGAAATTGAGAAACCTTCTTTCCTGTAGTAAAAACTGTCAGTCTAACAAGGTGATTCTTCTACTTTCAAATACAAAAGAATGATCTTTCATTAAAACTAAAGGAATCTATAAAAAGGAAGAGTTTTCATTGATATTTCCTTTCGTTTGAGAGCTGCAATGCTAGCAACTCTAAGCTACAAACTTTAGGAGCACAGGAGAAGACGTTCTTAGGGATGATCCTCACAGAAGAATTTTCTTCTCCTGTTGCTTCAGAAAAGACTGAAAGTTTCTACCTTTGTTTTCTTTTTAGCTTGGACAGCCTGCTTGAGGAAGTTGGCAGCTTGAAAAGCTTATGGTTTGGATGATGGTCTTCATTTAGGTGAGATACCTTTAAATTCATTTAATGTCATTTTTATAAGAAGTTTTATTTTAACTTACAAATTTGCATTCAAGCATGGCTAGGCATTCACTTTTTACAAACCACACACTGTGGAGGCATGATCAAAACGTGTAGGATAATTCACAAATGTTTGTAACAGTGGTTATTACCCTATTGTGAATGTATTTAAGGACTTAATTTTTCTATAGTTCTGGAAAATACACTTCTGGTATTCTTAATCTTTAAATAATTTTACAACCGTGCATTACATTTTATCAAACTTCTTGGTGCTGGTAGATGCTTTTCCATTTTAGAGATATAAACAGCAGGAACCATGAAAGGTTCTATGAAAAAGCAAGATCATTCAAGGTCAGGTTGGATGGGGTTCTGAGAAACCTGATCTAATTGAAGATTATATCCCTGCTTGTCGCATGGAGGTTGGATTAGATGACCTTTAAAGGTCCCTTACAACTCAGACAATCCTATGATTCATCTTTGCCAAGAGAAAACTAGTAACTTTCTGCACATCACTGTTGGTTATCTTCCTATATTTAGTTATTTCTCCCCTGTCATAACATCACCTCTGATGCACCTAATCCATAAAAAAGCACACTGAAGTTCCCAAAAACATCAAATGAAAGGAAACAGCCATCTATGTTCTTCACAAACAAAGCTGCTTTCCCAAACTACTGAAGCTGACTTCCTGGTATTTCATACAAAAGGCATGCTTCCTGTCTAATTTTGTTTCAGAGTTTATACTATTAATTTAAGAAGTAACTGATAAATTTGACATCTGTATATGGCATTATGAAATGAGATACCAATATTGGTTGTTTATCATGTGACCAGAGAGTCGTTCAAGCTGATACAGTGGAACTTACTTAAAAGTAAGCAGACAAAACTCACCATCGTGCAACATTCATGGCTTCTTCCATACAGAATTTCCAGGAACATTGGTTATATCTACATTATATCAGGAGCAGAACTTTGTGCTGAGAGTTGTCATGTTTTCAGTTTACTTATTCCAGGTGTTTTCATTCAAATTTGACATCTGGTTTGAACATTAATTTGAAAGGAACTTATCCCACACATATTTACTCAATTACAGGCTATCTGGGGAGTACTTGCTGGCCTTCAGTGTCTCTCACAGATGACTTTATTGCTCATGTGACTGCACATGCCACCACTGCCCAGGTAAGGCCTTTCTTAATTCTACTTTTCTTGCTCCTGCTTGTATTATATTGACAGTGTAGACTATGAGGTGCTTCAGAAGAGGAATGCAATTTTATCTCACATCTGCAGAAGCTATGTTGGAAGTACATTTTAATGAGCCCATCCTTCTGGAACTCCTTTTCAGTGGAAGAAGATAGACAGGATAATTTTCTGGGAAGTCCTTGCCACTATGATTGCTTCATGTATGTTTGACTGGAGGCTCTAGTCCCATAAAGAAAGCTTCTGTTTGTGCATCAGCATTATCTTCTGCATGTGAAATAATCAGCACTTGATGCAAAACTTTTAGATGGGGAACAGAGTTGCAAAGCCATAGCAGGAGACACCAACAAAATCTTCCAAGTCTTTGATGTCTGTAGGTTCCTGAACTACAAAGGGGAGAGCCAGCTCATGGAATCCACATTTACATCTAATGTACAACTCAGAGTTGCTATAACTACCTAAACCTCATGAACTACCATCTCATGCTATGCAAGCCTTGGAAGACCATCAGTGTAGACTTGGCATCTTACCAGGCTTCCCCAGAAGGCATGGTGTCTGTACCATTGTTAAGTCTGGTCTAAGTGCTATAGAAGACTAATGTCTTATTTACCATTAGGTACAGGATCTTTAACACTGGTCAGGTGCTTGTCTACACCAGAATAGATGTTGCATAGTCTCCATGCTGCTGGGTCATCAGAAATGCCTTGACAATGATGGAGCCCATTTCTGGTTAGAGCGAGCCTTAGGATATGCAACCATGAAGTCAAAAGTGGTTGTCTGAGTGCAAGGAGTTACATAAGAGATGGGATTAATGTTCCCAGTTGCTTCCAAATCATAGGTGCCTGCTGTCCCTTGTAAAACCTCTGCAAGTACTCAGGCCAGCCCTTCCACGCAGACAGGAATAGTAAAGACATAAGCTCCCACATTCTCTAAGTGATCCAGCCATTAAGGATGATAATCATGTACCTGATTGAGAAGAGCTATGAACCTACTGTGTGTCCAGAAGGGGACTGAGTGGGTTGGTAGAAATGTGCTTAAGTGGTGATGATTTCTACATATAAATTTCTAAACTACCTTTGACCTCCTTCACAACAGGAGGAACCAGCCTCCAAAATTTCTGGGTCATTTCCCCTCTCTGTGCTCTCTCTGGATAAGGAGACTGATGCTATGCTTACATTCTTTGATGCTCCCTAAAACTTGGCTGCTTCAGCTATTCATTTTCTGATAGCTCTTGATTCACAATCTCTTTTGCACAAACTTGGTTCCTCTCGTGATGTTTTTCTTTGATTCTTCCTCTGTACTCAAACACTTTGAAAGTTATATCTGAAGCACTCAGGAAACATCTTCCTTCTTGACGCGAACGGTTTTCTTAGAAAAATATGTCATTCAGAGACTGCTTTGCACAGGTCAGGAGAAAAGTGGAGACTAAAAAAATATTGCTAGTTTGATGCCACTAAGAAAAGGGAGGTTGGGGCTGAGGAACTGAAATGTAAGAACTATGAGAACTGTAGTGAAACTAGGTCACAGCTAGGGGAAGAGGGACTGAACTGGCCATGGATGAGGGAAAAGAACCTCTTTAAGGAAACCTTTCCCTTTCCCTCTTCTGAATGAGAGCAGTTTCTCTTTTGTCCATCTCCACATTTTTCAGACCTCAAGAAAAAAATATGGAAAAAAAAGCATTGCTCATCTCCTAATGAGCCACCAACATGGGGTTCACTTTCCTTGCTGTAGAAGATCTTCACAGCAGATCTTTCCAGTCAAAGATCTTCTACATTTGTATCCCCAATGCAGAGACAATTGTTCAGAGTCATTGTAGCCTTTCTACCTCATGACATCCATTCAACCCTCCACAGCTCCCTTTTGCCCACATGCCCTTCCTCTAATAAACAACGTATGTGCAAAAAAAGGCACCTAACTTTAAGAAGTTGTCAAGAATTTAAATGGAATGAACACCTGTAGCTAGACAGAAATAGGTCCCTTTTCACAGTGCTAAAAGACTCCCAGTGTATGTATCCACCTATGTACTTTGGGGGTTTCATTTTGCTACATATTAGTTTTCCTAAGTTATTTGGAGAGATACCAATTCTCCCTCCCATCAGGAGTTTTTTTTCCTTTTGCATTTATCTGGCAAAAAGAGTCAAAATAAATAACTAAGTGCATAGTATGACTACAAGTTCTATGTTTTTAGGATATTTGCCAAATTTAGGTCATGGATATTTGTCTAAAAAAGATAATTAGCAGACTAGAAAGAAGGGCAAATTGATGCCCATTAATTCCTAACTTCTGTTAATGACAAAGTTTTCAACAAAAAAGGTAGGGAAAGCTCTAAAACTCACACAAAGTCTAATGAAGACACGTCACTTCTTTGAAATGGTTGACTATCACTACCACTCATCATTTCAATATCAGAGTAAGTTGTTTTATTAAACTTAAAATTCTTGCAACTAATATCCAGAAAGCATTTTTTTCAGACAGTGATCATAAACACATTCAGCTTTGAATAAAATGCTGCCAGATCCATCCACCTGTATGCCATTTTTATGTGCATCTCCAAATATATGAAAATCTATTTTTTCTTAGATTTGTTTGCAGATGTCAGATTTCATTTTTACCTCCTGGATAAATACCAATTGAAACTGAAGAAAGCCCAGTATATTTAACTGTAATATATTTAACCTGCTTACTTCAAAAGCATGAAAGAGGCTTGGCGGACCAAATTTAAAATTTCCCAAACTCCGATTCTGTCAGACTTAATAATACAGGTAAATTTGATTATTTTTATATATTTAAATTAATATTTTATTATTGTAAATTGACATTAAATTTATTTCTGTAATAATCTATTTTTAAATAATATAAATATAAAAATAAATTATAAAAAATATAAACACATTAAATATATATGTGTTGATTCCCAGGGGTGTGGTGTTTTTTTTTTTTTTTTCCTCAAAAGAATTCTGTTAGGAGTACTGACTGTCAGTGAGGTTTGTGTTCCTGAATCACTCAAGTGCTCTGGAAAAATCCCAAGTATATTCAACAATGAGATACAGATGAAATACATCAATGATTCTTCCAAGTCAAACAACAGAACTTTGGTCTTATGATCTTTCTGTGCTTCCCCCATTCCATCTGCCCAATAAATTACATAGAGTAAACAGCATGGAACACAGTTGGTTTATTTTAAGGATAAAGATCTATTGAAACCTTGTTTAGATTAAGAGACAGCAGTTCCAGGGAGAGTAAATCTGTCACACATTATATTTAGATGTTATGTCATCTTTCTCACAGACCAAACCCTCAAGTTATATTCTCATTTCTTTTAAAGTACATCCAGCCTGATGTCAAACATTTTTTACCATACTTCCTTTAACTACTGTAAAATTCCATGCCTTCTCAGACCTCTGCAGGCGATGATTTAATTAGTGCTATTTGTTTTCTTTGCCCGATTTTTTTTTCTAGAGCACACAAACAGCCTCAGTTTTACCTCCCAGAATATAGTCTCTCTGCTGCTGAGGATTCACGCTGTTCAAAAGAGCTACCTTAGGTTTAGATTCATCTTCCCCTTTACTTGGGTGAGTAACTCTGGAATCAAATATGTGATTACTGGCTGTTTCATAGAAAGAATTGAGATAAACTTATAGAACCAGAATCATTTAGGTTGGAAAAGACCCTTAAGACCATCAAGTGTAACCATTAACTTATCACTCCCAGGTGCACCACTAAACCAGGTGCCTAGGTGCCATCTTTTAAATACCTCCAGGGATGGTGACTCAACCACTTCCCTGGGCAGCCTCTTCCAACAATTGACAGCCCTTTCAGTGAAGGAATTTTTCCTAGTATCCAATCTTAACTTTCCCTGGTGCAACTTGAGGCTGTTTCCTCTCATTATATCACTTCTTACTTAGCAGAAGAGACAGACCCCCACCTCACTACAACCTCCTTTCAGGTAGTTGTAGAGAGTGATAAGTTCTCCCTTCAGCCTCCTTTTCTCCAGGCTGAACAACCCTAGTTCTCTCAGCTGCTCCTCATAAGACTTGTGCTAGAGACTCCTCACCAGCTTTGTTGCCCTTTTCTGAACAGCACCTTAATTTCTTGCTTGTAGTAAGGGGTCCAAAACTGAACACAGTATTCAAGGGGCAGTCTCACCAGTACCAAGTACGGGGGGACAATCACTTCCCTAATACTCCCAGCCACACTATTTCTGATATGAGCTAAGGTTCTATTGGTCTTCTTGAAGCCATATTTTGTTTTTCACAAAATGTACCTCTTAAAATAATAAAAAAAAATAAAATCAGCCTTGCTATCAATGCATTGGAAGAAGCATATAAAACAGGTCAGAAAAGTGAGCAAAGCCTGTAGAATTTTTGTGATTTCAAACATCTTTACATAAGAAGATTTTTCAAACCTAAGCAAAAGTTAGGCTATCTTCCATGACCTCAAAATTCAAGGTTATTTTTACATTTTGTAGCAAATATCAGAGACAACAGCATTCTACTGTAGCTGGATTTCTATGCAATTTCACATAGCAAGACAAGCCAATCTAATAACCTGCTCCTTCCTGCCAAAATTTCTATTTCTCCTCGATCTCCCTTTATGTCATATCCCAACTATGCACTCCTTGCACTTTCCTTGTGCATCATTCTGACTAGAAGAGGCAAGCGCCAGATAATTGAGTTCACTAGTCTGGCAAACAAGGAAGACAGTAAAAAAACCCTAGGATTTTGCCAGGTTACTGAATTCAATTCCTTATGGAAATACTCGATAAGCACCAGTGTCAGAGCAAGGAAAGTGTCAGGAGCATGCAGCAGACCAACACTTCCATGTTCATGTGCCAGTGAGCCAGAGTAATTTTGTTTGCTGAGGTATAAAATGGCTACTATATTGTCTGATAAAAGCAAGCTGTTACATCTATTAGAAAGGCCTTGCATGTGCTGTGGATGGTTTACTTTTTTACTTAGGCAACAAACAGTGAAAATGAAGATTTGCATGCCCCATAACGTGAATCCACGACCACTTGAAGCCCCTAAGTCTAAAGAATGTGTATTAATGACAACAACAGACAACACTAAAACATGTCCAAAGACGTATTACTAATTTAAGCCTGTTTAATGATGGATAAGCTTTCAGTGGTGAAGAGGCCATTCTGGACCCAGTAAGTTGTTTTCTTTGCACTGGGTATAAGACAAACTTCTGTCATTTCTTACAAAGCAAAGACAATAACAGCTAGAGAAGAGTCTCTCTCAGAATTTCTTACTGCAGCTGATACCACCAAATAATCAACAGGTCAATACAGAAATATGTAGATGCTCTATCCTATATGTTTAAAATTGGTGGCTGTACTGGCTAAGCACATCTTTGATGTGATGGAAAAAGTCCAAAGGCAAAGACTCCAGGAAGTACCTATAGTGAATTTTAACAAGCATTTGTTAGCTGAATAAATGACAATACAGAAATATGCATCCTGAAATCTGAGAGCAATATGCTACTTCTTCAGATCTGATACTGGAATAATCACTGCTAACAACACTGATTTTAATCTATTTATTCAGATAGAGAATGTGTCAAACCCCTAAATTTCTCTTTTTCCTCTGAAATGAGGAAAAGTCTTAATTTCTCACCCCCTTGTATGGTGATACAGAACCTTCTCTGATAGCAACCAGAAAGTGCACACTGTTTTTTCATGTGTAATAGCAGGTTTTCCAGACTCAGACAAGGAAGAAGGATTGGAAACAGTAAGAAAATGAATTCAATTTCATAGCCCCTCTTCATCTGAATGTGTTTGCCTGAATCAGGGATAGTTCGGGTAGAGTGGTATCACACAGTTATCTGAGCAATGATGAAAGGTATGGAAGCTGAGAACAGGCTTCAGATAGGAAAAAAGAGTCCTCAGAGGAAAAATAAAATTTGCTGCGTTTAGAACAAAGGAAAGGAATGACCAGATGGCACAGATATTGTTTCAAGAGTAGGGGTTTTGCCCTGTATTTGCAGATTTTGTTAGCTTGTGGTGGTAACGGAAAGATACTCTTTCGTTGGTGATTTGCAGTGCACTCTCATTCTGTGGGCTGGGGCATAGCTGGCCCTAAGAGGATCCAGTACCCAGCAGTCATCACTGTAGGTAAAACCTACATTGTTGTTTGAGGTTCCATGAGAATCCCACAGAGACTGCTCGGGATCAGCAGAGCATAGCAACAGCAATTCCCATTGCTGTAGAAGCTATAACAGTTGCATCTAAAGCAGACCGAAAAGAAATCTAGGCAAAGACAAATTGACTGTCATACCAAAATGAACTTTCATTTATCTCTGTACCCTAATAGCAACTTATGAATAATATACTCTCTTTCAGGCCAATTTAGCATAGTCAGTTTCAGTACTGCTGCTGGATCATTTGAAATGATCACCTGAAGGCGTGATGTTAAGCTTTAATTCACAACAGAGGCATACGCTTCGTTTTCTTTGGAAACAGCTTGTCTTTTGAGACACCTTAACTTGTGACCAATAGAAATACCAGTACTTTGTGAGTCTTTTAGGAAAATAGGGAAGGAACAGTACCATATGTGACTTACACAGGTCACGTGAAAACTTGTTTTACATCATTACATGAATACTACACATAAATTCTGTCCTGCTACATCTTTATGCTGCCCAGCATAACACAGATCCAAACAAGGCCCTTTTAGTGCTGCCAATAAATAAACCAAATAATTAGGTGCATTTCTCTGATGTTAGTCAAATAGTTTCTCCTCTCACTACATCCACAGTACTGTATTGAAGGACCAGACAAACACATCATGTGTGTGGAACGAATTCTCTTTCTGTTACCTAACACAATCATGACAGAATGAAATTGTGCAGCTCTGCTAAAAAGTGTTTTTACAGGATACTATGGAGAACTCAGTGATTAGAAGTTTATACTTTTTTTCAGTTTGCTTAAAAACATTTCATTATGAATTGTGTTTTCAGATGTTATACTAAATGTGTTACACCTTGACTTGAATTTTATTGCCTGATTTCAACAATTACAAATGGTTGCAGCAAGACTGGCTTAAACGAGTGGTGTTTCATGTATGGTCCCAGGCTCTGTTTCACTGATTATTGTTCAGCCTTGTGTACAAATGCAAAGTTATTAGTCCACAACTAGTCTTTTTATGTAATATGTTCTGTGAACCTTTGAGAGCCAAGAGGAGAAATCTTAGTTAAAATGAATAAATAAATAATTACTTTTAAGGCACCCTTTGTCTTTAAAGTACAGCTACCATTAACTCACTGCTCAATTAAGCAAACTGGGTTCTGTGTACCTAAGCTGAGAAACATTTATGTTATGAGATGATATCTCAAAAAAAAAAAAATAAAAATCAAATTTCCTGGTAACTTTGATGCTCTTGTTTGATTCAGTTACTACAACTGGAAGAAAATTTTCTGTGAATGAGACAGGGATTTGCTAGCAAAACTGGAGAAGAAATATGAAAGAGAATGGTGCTTTGAAAAACATTCTTCTCCTTTATAGAACTACCAAAGCAAAGCTTGTTGCATAACTAGAGATTTAGTTGAGTCTTGTGAGAAGTTCTGGAGCAGATAGAAAGCGAGGCTTATGAAAATGCAACTGTTCAGAACAAAAGCACTCAAAATATGGAGAAAAAGTTTTAGTCATGTTACATGAAGCACAGACTGGTTCTCCAGGAGATTTTTCTTTATTCTGTAACTTGCCTTTGTGTTCATTAGGTTTACAGTTACCTTGGGAATATTGTAGCAAAAGAAACCCAAAAGATTCGATTGGTATTTATACAGCATTTTCCCCTACTTTAAAATCAGAATTTATTTAGCTACAAAAAGGTTGTAAAAATATTGGTTTATTAATTCTGTATCCTGTAATTTTTAAACTTTCCTGTAATAGTCTTTCTTCCTTTTTCCCCCTACTTTATATATATTTTCAGAAGACTGGAATAAATTTGAACCATAACAATCTAAGAAAAATATGCAGAAAATCATTTTGAAATATATCACATTTAAATATTCTCAGATTTAAAAAAAAATAAAATAAAAGTTTTCAAATTTTCATTGCATTTATATTCAATTTATTTATATTCTGTGTAGACTTTGAACTTAAAATCCCTACTGCATAAAAAATACATAAAGTGCTGGCACTGATGCACCTTTATAATTAATGAAGGGAAACAGGCACTTTTAGAGTGCTTCACCTGCTTCTCCAGGAACAGATGAATTCTGCCCTAAAAACCACTTATTTCCCACCATTTACTTGGAAGAGTCTAAATAATATCTAATATATAGATAGCTACAGTGAAGATTTGGCTAGCTGCATTGCAGCAATGAATTTATTTATTGCTAGCACAACATTCACAAGTCACTCATTACCACTTTGTAGTCTAACTTCACATACTGAAAAGTGTCTACTTTTCATGTTGAAAAACAAAAAATAATTCTGCTTTATATTAACCAATGTATGCCAAAATCATATACCAAAAACTCAATCAAAAAGTTTTCTTTGGACACCCTAAGGGCCTAATGGTAATTCCTCAATGGCATATCCATTTCCAGTCCATCTAGTGTAGCAAAATGAAGTAGAACATAACATAAGCAGTAACCTTACCTGAGTGCTTGTAGATGATGATTCACATCACTGTATTACAAATACATAGAAATGGTGTAAATTCTGAATGAGAAAGGATACATTCGTATGGCTCCTGTTCTTGTTCCAATTGCTAGAATTTTCTGAACTGGGTCAAAAGCTAAGGCAGTAGGTAGATAAGGAAAACCATGGCGCACCGTCTGAAACAGAACAAATGAGCAAAGTGATTGAATTGTAATCATTGATAACAGCATGTACGTGTTATGTTATGCGTATAGGAAGAGAATCTACGTTTTGCTATACGTTGTAGTATTTGCAGTACGTGTCATGAAAAATATATAAAAATATAAAGTATTTTGAATAAAGACATGAATTTCACTTGACAATTTCTAGATACGCTCTTTAGCCTGTAATATTTTAATAGTTTCGTTGTAACAAAGTAGATTACAAAGTATATGCCAATATACAACTCATATGTATTGCTTATATGGTATACTGAAAGATAATTTCAATATGCAAGGCAGCTGAAGTGTAATCTGAAAAAAAAAGACACATAATATGCTTTTAAAAGACTGCCACAAATAATTCCAGCCTCCACAGAACAGCTTCAGCAGAAAGAAATGGAACATATCCAGGGGAATAGATCCAATAAACTGAATTAAGTCTAGGAGGTAAAAATCCTCAATATCAATGTAAAATACAAAGAAGCCAGAGAAGACGTTCTTAAAATGAGCAACTGAACCACTCACCCTTTCCTAATGTTTATTTACAATACCATGCTTTTAATTCTAATTTTTACAGAGATACCTTGGAGAATAAATGAACTGAGCATGATGCAATACATCCTTAAGTTTGAAAACTGCCCCAAGTAATAACTGAGAGGTTACGGCCAATATGACCTGCCTGATTCTTATGAGGGAGAACATGAAAATAAGAAAAAAATGATAATAGCTAGACTAATCTATGCAAATATCCACAAAAATGATCTGTAATTCATGCATGTGACTGCTTACCTAAAATTGGGTGACAACTTTTATTAGTATAAAAAAATGCTTTATAATATTAGATATAATATTGAATGTAGGATTGACTTTTTTTTGGTATATGGTTGGTATTGGAGAGGAAGTACTTTGAACTGAATGAAATTTAACATTTTAAGGTATTTTTTTCTTCCTTGAAATTATCGTGTTCGTGGACTGTATCTACTGAAGTATTCAACAGTCCCCATGGAACAACTTCAACAAAAGGGATTCCTTAACTGCAGACCTGTTGAGTAAAAAGCAGCTGACTGTTTCTACAGCTGTATCAATCCAACTCTTCCATTTCAGCTGGAAACACTTGAACTGATATTCACAAGTAGTTTGGGAACAACCAAATGTATGTTTTTCAGCAAATAACCACTTCCTTAAAAGAAATCTTACTCATTTTGTATCTTAATTATTGCTGATACATGATTTCTTTTAAAAGAATGTTTAATTATTAGTTTCTAGACTGCAAAAATCCAGAAACACATGCTACTTCAGTACGCTGCAGAAAAGTAACTCACATTTTATGTTAATGTAGACATTTATGAAAGATTTCCACAACTCTGGTTCGGTTTGGTTTGTCTTGCAAGCAGATTTTTCAATTATGAATTGACAAAGCTAGCTTAAGCATACATGTAAGAATGAGTAATGATTCTAGAACTGTGCCTGGGCTTCCTTACAGCATGTACTAATACAGATGAAGAAGAGAGAGGCCACAAAATTAACTTGATTCTAGGGTGACAAAAATTATATCCCTACTTAATCTGAATTATGTCTCATAGGAACAACATAATCCAAAACTATCGATAGTAGGCAGAAAACACAAAACAAAGCTTAATTTTGAAGAAGATCCACCATCTCCATAGCAGGCAAAAGCAGAAAAAAAAATTATCCTAAAGCATCAGGATTCAAAGAAATATAGGACCTACCTAACCCAGATGCCCTAAGAAAGACAGTGCCAAAAAAAAAAAAAAAAAGAACAAAAAGCAAAAAGGAGGTAGAAAAAGTAGACAGCAGATGGAGCCAGGACTACTTTTCTTCACATTAGCCAGCTTTCTTTTACGTCTTCAGTTTTGGCATGGTGTCTCTAGAGGTTGTCTGTGCTCCCTTGGACATACAATTTATGTGCAATACATGAAATAATTTATTTGAAATAGAACAGTTACAAATGCAGCTATTATTTCAGCATAAATCTTTGTTCAGCTTTCTTATTCTCTTTCAAATTATCTTTTAAATATTTTTAAGCAAATATTCTTATGGTGAATTGCATGTATACATCATGCCAGTAATCTTTACACAACCAATGTACCTAAATGAATATGGGAAACTGATTATTTGGGCTTGCTAGTATTCAACTAATAGACATTTTAATGTGCTGTACAGATCATAACAACAATCTCTTTCTGTCTAAAATACCACCATATATTTCATTAGCTGAAAAAAGAAAAATCACACTAGTAATAATATGCAATATGCAAAATTGTTCACATGGTACATTATGCAATTTTTCAGTGTAAGAGTTTTTCTTAACTTTTGTTCTATGGTAGTTTATATTGGACTGCCAACAGACAATTCTTTCAAAGTGTTTTTTATGTTCTCTAAATAGCCTCAGAAGATACAGGACTAAACTCAATTTTAAACTATATCAATTAAGTAATAAGGTTTATAGTCAAAACTGTTCCTGTTATTTTGCATAAAGTTAACATTTGTAACTTTTCTACTAACATTTTACAGATACCCTGTTTTGTGTAACATCTGACACCAAAACTGATTTAGTTAGATAAATAATTTTTAAGATGTCTATTTGTTAAAATTGAGGTATGTAGTCAAAGTCTGTGACTCAGGATGTAGAATCTACTTCCAAATTGCAATCCATGTGCCACATGCAAAATCTCACTGAAGTAACCGATTGGTTTCCAAAACAGATAATGAAGTGTTGACTGAAACCTATATAGCCTCTTAATCAACTATGTAGGAAATTTAAAAATATCAATGATTACACCTTTCATCAAGGCTGAAAGATGAACTGCCATGCATTACATCGCCGTAAGACCATGACAGCCCCCATTTATAGGCTTCTGTGCCTGGAATCTCTGATTGGTAAGACTGCTTCCTGATAGGGTAAGATGGAAAGAGGAAAAGTTATCAGTAGCCTTCCAATCTAAGAAAATGATACAGGAGGGATACAATTTTTTATCAGTTAAATTTTCATTTTTTAAAGGGATATTTTTTGTAAAAATTGTGTAGTGAACACTGAAATCTCCAAGTTCATAGCTGATAGTAAGCCCTGAATTCAGTTAGTGAAATTCAGTACCAATGGTGACCAACTCCTGAAAGACCCCATTAGCCTGAATAAGTGAGCAAGAAGATGATAAATGAGCTTAAGTATGGATAGATGTAAGATAAGGCCTCTAGAGGGGAAAAAAATAATCTTAACTAGGCTTACACAGTGCTGAATTTGGAACTAGCATTTACAATTCAGGAATGATTTTGTGGATACAGTCAGCGTTCCTCTGACGCCTTTTGTTTAACGTGCAGCAGCAACCCAAAAAGCCAAGTAACATTGGACATCACCGGGAGGAATATAAGAATAACACAGGGGGCATAATTTTTTTTGCTATATACAACATCTGTGAGCCCGTTACTGGAGTACTGTATGCAGCTCCAGTCTCCACATCTGAAGTAGCCAAGTCAGAGCTGATAGAGGGAAGGCTCAAGGTGATGGACACAAGCCTTATGAGGAAAGGCTAAGAGTGCTGCAATTTCAGTTTGGAGAGAAGGCTATGGAGGAATACGACCGAGATTTATAATTAAGACAGCGAGTAAGCTAGATGTCTAACTGTTATTTGGCAAAACCACACAGCCATTCAAAACAAATGAAAGATTAGTTTGAAACAGAAAAAAAAAAGAAAATACTGCTTTATGCAATAGGTGGTTTTGAAGGCTGACAGTATCAGCAGGTTCAAAAAGGTCCATACAAATTCATGGACATTATTGATACATTGATTCTAAAAGGACCAGCTACAGATCCACTCCTCTGACATCTCCAACCCACTGATGGTGGATGATGGGAGATTAGCAAGGGAATGGACTGCAGAAAGTGATCTAACTTATTACTCTCCCTAAATGACATTCTATTGCCACTGTCAGACACTGACTGCTGGGCGATATGGACCATTGGTTTGTCTCAGCAGGGTATTTCTTAGGAGCTTATTATCTTCACCAGCAGCAGTGCATCTGAAGGAGGGAGAAAAAGGAAATCAGTATCAATGGAGAAAAACAAAGTACAGAAAAAACGTAGAAAATGGGGGTACACAAGGGAAAAATAAAAGTGTTACTGAAATAGGGAATACAGAGCCAGGAAGAAAAGGTATGCATAGGGAACAATCAGATTAGTAAGAAAGTTTCTTAATATTTATATAAACTACTTTTGGCATAGCAATACTTCCAGCAATAGGCAAATTCATTTTGTCTTTTATGTTTTAAATTACAAAACTTATTTTGTTATAAAAGGTCACTTAATAAGCTATGGTAGAATTTCGAGAAAATTATCCTTGACATAAATTAGACTTCAGACACAACCAGAATTTTAACAGTTTAGTTTTACAAAAATATGCACCGATACAAAAAAAAAAAAATCAAGAGATATATTAGAGTATTTGAAATTAACTGATTTGTATATTCTATATTTTTGTGCTATGAACATGTGAAACTTTTTTCCTTTAGAAGCAGCTTAACATACTTTAAAAAAACTAAAACATAAGGTTGCAACAATTAGTATCAAGTCTGTAGTTTTAATATGAATTGTTTTCATTCTACTATTTTCAAGAAGTCTGTATGCAGACCATATGACTGTTTTTTGAAACATGCTAGTTCTATCACACATTACATAATTTTTCAATTTCCTCTTATAGCTTGGCCCTAGAAAATAAAGTACATCAAAAGGCACTTCCAGACAATTAGTTTAAAAAATAGATAAGTAAAATGAAGAAGAAATTTTGTGGTCCTCTCTAAAGTCCTTCTTTTCACAACAAATACCTCCTCAGAAACTTCAGAAATGTGTTTCTCCACTGTCATTTTCAGTTCTGCAAACTGGATGTTAAAGGCTATCATGATCTGAAAAGGTCCCTTCCAACCTAGACAATTCTATGATTCTATGATCAAAAAAGGATGGTCCTCCTATTCACACATGATTCATATTGATACAAACACAAAGTTAAGTGAACCACAGGGGGAAAATAAGGTTTTTTGAATGTCAAAAAGCATTCTCCTCATGCTTGTTTTTTGATATATAGCGTAATGTATCAAAAATACCAAATTAACAGAATTCAAACAGAAGAAAAAATCCCCAAATAAATAAAATAAACTCTAACGACTTTAGTCCCAGTTCACAGCATGGGTGAGGTTGGAAGGGAACTCTACAGTCTCATCTAATACCCCCTGCTCAAAGCAGAGTAGTTGGATTTTAATCTTACTTGTTTGATCTATTTAAATCAGTGTTGCTGTGGCCAAGCAACCACTTGACAACTACACCACCTTGCCACATCTACTGCAGCACTGAGCTACAGCACAATAAGTTAATAAATTACAGGGTAATACACATGAATATAATCATCCCAAGGCAGGTATTACCCCCTTTAGAGAATCCTAAGTCCAAGAGAAGACACAAGTAATTTCACCTCTTTCCTTCCCATTCTTTTTAAAAGAACTCTACCAAGTTAAAAAAAAAATTAAAACAAATTATCAAAAGGGAAGAAAATGGCGAACGTGGCAAACACAATTCCATCCATTGTTCAGTAAATATGCTGTAATGGACTTCACACTCTTGCCATTTAAACTGACAAGAAGAAATAGGGCATCAACCTATAGAAAAAATGCCATTGACTTTAATAAAACTATATTTGGCCTTGGCTTTAATGTAAAATAATAAAAAATGCCCCAAGACTAAACCACTTATTTCAAAGCCCAGTTTGGCTTATCTACTTATGCAAGATTTCTTCCAAATGGGGAATCATTATAGCCAAAGTAATTCAAATAGTAGTACATATTGATTTTGTCGTTGTTCTTGCATCATTTAACCACATTACTCTAGAACTTGAAATAGTTTGGTTCAAAATATCATCTATCTGATGGAGATCTGGTTTATGGGTATTTACAAGAATTGTAAAATCATTCAACACATCTGATAGCCCAGAAAGAAAAATATTTTTGTCTTCACTATGACTATAGATGCAGAGGATAACATAATTCCATAACTTTAATGAGAAATAATAATAAAAAAAAATCTGTTTTTAATAAAGTTACACAAGACTGACATAGCAATAACTCTAATTGATTTTGCATGTCTTCCCATTTTTAGATTTTCCTGGAACTTTGCTACTTTAGGCTGATTATGTCTTGTTCTGTTATGCCTCATGGTGGTTACTGTTCTGAAGCAGATGTTTTGTTTGCTGCTTTCATAATATTTTAAAATTTTAAAAATCAAGCATGGCGGGATATTAAAAAAAGTTTTGCAAAAAAGTTCAATGCTACTACAATAGAAGAAAATTTTACTACTACAATAAAGTTCTTGAAGGTTAGGGTTTTTTTGTTTCTTTGGATTTTGATTTTTTTAAAGCTATAGAAATACAGTGTTAAAACCCTACTTTCACATAATCTGCATTGTTGGTGTATTCCTGTGAAAAACTATTTTATAACATGATTTGGCATTCCTGTATACAAATGCTACTACCAGATTTCATTACTAGCATTTACAAAATTGTTTACTATTTATTACTAATTGATAATTAATCATCATCTACCTTCTTTCTGTATGTATACTGTACATAATTTGAGGATGGTTTTTTCTGATATTGAATCGAGAAGTTAATCCTTTTTTCCAATATTGAATCAAGAAGTTAATCTGGATATATTGGCCAGCATCTCATCTCACATATGGTGAAGATATATTCCAAATGAAATGGAGATATTTTGTGGCAGCTTTTTGCTCTTTAACAGCAGTGAAATCCAGCAGATATTGCACATTACTATCCCCTGTTGTATTACCCATAATGCTACCAAGGGCATAGCTCACAGACACAACTGAAGACACTATATCCAAAGATCGTAAGAATCAGATCTCTGTTTACATAACTACATGCCTTTGCCTCATTCAGTGAGCATTAAAAAACACGTAGGGACAAAACAACAAATAGCTGAATAAGGGACCTGACCTCTGAGTGTTTGACCTCATGACTTTGTTATATAACAGATTTCTTAATGTCATATAAACAATTATTTTTAACTGGTTGGATTCAAATTCTGCAAAAAGACATGCTACTGTATATACCTGTATTCACACATGCACTGCTGTATTCAGTAAGGCTACTTTTGAGTACATGCATTTATCAACTCAAAGCCCTAACTCCTAAGGGCCACTTTTCTTTCAGTACTGTATACAACTTAACTTCAAAGGAACCATAAAAAGTGTACCTCATCAGACTTTGACCCTAGCTACAGGCAACAGATTGTCTCTAGCATTTTTTACTATTCATAGTCTTTGCTGGTGATCTGTTAGGAATGGACACAGCACTGCACAAAGATAACATCTTATTACATTTGAGCGTATTTACCAGCCATCTGTACCTAACAATATTGCTTTTTCTCCTCTCCACAGATGCACATTACATACACTACTAATCACACAATCCTCTAACTTTCCCGTATAATGATTCTAACATACATTGTGGCAAAATAATATAACCCTATAAGCTGCTTTTATGAACACTTTTTCTTAGAATCGCCAATAGACTAGTACATTCGTGTAGCTTAGGGTATCCTCATGCACTTCTCTACTGCTTCCTCTTCTACCTTTATAAAGTAAATGTACTAATGGTAACTTTTCATGTCATTTTCAAGCAGACCTCAAAGAGATTTGCTCATATACTGTACAGCAGGCACTATCTGATATGAACAGAGATTCATCTAAACAAATCAAGTGAAAATGGAATCTGTCTTAGATTTAGTCCACCTCCACTGAGGACAGCTTCATGATTTATGCAGTATGTATTTTGGGGGAAAAAAATATCTCCCCTTACTTCATATTTTTATCTATGAGCCTCTAGGCAATTTCTCGGTGATTTCTTTAAAAAATCAAGTACAAGTCTTTTCCTTTCAGAAATAAGTAGGAAAAAAAAAGTTGCTTATACAACCAATGTTTTAGTCGACAGGTCTATGACCAGAACGTTCCCTGAGATACAGGCCAACCAGACTGAATTTCCTCCATTCTCCCAGAAGAGATTCAAGATTGCTTTTACCACTGCAGTAGTAAGAAAATTTCTTATTAACTAACTGGTGACCCACAAGAGATATACAGTATATCCAGTCTGACCAGTTCCCAGTAGCAGGGAAAGACAGTTAAGATGATAAAAACGATGGAACCCAAAATAAAGAGAAGACAGCAAAAGAAAACTTGGGAATGGGAATAAATTCTGTGAAAAAAGTCCTGTGTCCCAGGTATAAATTCAGTACAGTTCTTACAGGATGTGGCATCACCACATCAGATTGTAGGGGTCAGCCTGTGCTATGTAAATGTGAAGACATTGTGTTCCTCAGTACATTCCCTGTTTTTTTCACCATTTCCAGGACATTCAGGGATTTCCCAGTCCCATCATCAGCTCAGTGAAAGAAAAGTAGATTTCTATTATGATGGTCTGATCTCTAAACAAGTGCCTGTGAAAAAGTGATCCCCCTACCGAAAAAATATTTGGCTACCCTTAATAGACACTTTCAGTGAGGAGGGACATTCTCTCTTTCTCATGAGGAAGAGGTATATCCTGAATTTCAATTCTTTATCCAAGAACTCCATATGATTGATATTAATAAATTCTTCGACTAAAAACCAAAACAAAAACCAAAGAACCCCACTTGAAATGGCATGCAAGATTACAGTAAACAGTTTAATTTTTAGTTTGCCCTGTGTGTAGTCAGGAGTTGAATTCAGTGATTCAGGTTCCCTTCCACTTCAGGATATTCTGTGATTCTTATATTGTTAAAAATGCAAGGTCAACCATAAAAAAGCAGAAAAATAAGAAAATATATGAACTAAGATAATCTATGCAACATGCATTTGTTCCCCTTTTGTAGGGATTAATTAAATTTTCTGCCACAGAACTTTTGTCTCACCCCATGCATAGTACAGTCTGCTCTGTCCTACAGACAAGCCAAAAGTAAACAAAGAGCTGATGTTTACCAAACCTGTCTATTTTGTACCAAATAGGAAGGGGCAAGATACAATTCAGATAGACAGAAAATTGCAGAAAGGAAATTCTATCAATGGTCTTATCACTCAGTTTTCTAAATGGTCAAGCCAAGCACCTTGAACTAAGCTTTTCACAAGCTACTAATCTTGTTTCCATTTTGTGACGGACAGACCACTTTGAGATAATGGAAGTTAATGATATTCATACATCTTAGGTATTCACAGGTCCAACGTGGAGCCAGAATTCCATCTGTAGTCATTTGAGACAGTCACAACTGCTCTGAATTTCCTTCCTATCTAAGTGGACATATAAATTGACAGTATGAATAACTCGCCTAAAGACTACTCTGTAGGTGTGCACAATACTTACAACAGAATGCGGAAAAAATGGGAGCATAAGGGGAAGACATAGATGGTATGAAAATGTTAAATATGCTTAAAAAAAAATCAGATTCAAAGCAGGTCAAGCTGGGAACTCAGAACAGTGAACACTAAGAAATCTGGCATTTGGGATTTTCTGTGCCTCAGTTCCTCATCTATACAGCAGGAATAATAATACCTCCATCTCACAGAAACATTATGAAGGTCAATTCATTAATGTTTATAAAGCTTTCAAAACTACAGTGGTGAGCACTTCTCTTGCAAAAGTCCACGGGGAACTTAATATTCAGGAATGCTTCGAGTTCTAAGTATGCAAAGAAATATTGGAGTGCTTTCTATTGAGCAAACACTATTCACTTTACTAAATTAGACCTATAGAATAAAAACAGAATCATGGAATTAAAGGTTGAAAGGTTTTATGCACAAACAAACTTAAATTTAGAACTTTGTTTTGCAACCTTACAAGTTTTTAAACGGCTGTGAAGATGTAACTGCATGTGTTGGACATGAAGGGCTTGTATTAATGCATTTATGATTAATATTTGATTAACAATCAAACACAGTGGTGCAAAAAAAAAAGGTAGGTATTTGCCAAAAAAAAAAAAACCCACAAGAGAATCCAGGTATACCAATACAATAGGTAGCTCAAAATCTCCGAAGATCTTAAAAAAAATAAGCTTTTTATGTGCTACGCTCTTTACCACTGAGGAAACCTGGTTCTAATTAATACAAACATTAAAAAAACCCAAAACATTATGTTCATCACATGTTTCATAAAATTACCATAATCTAATTACAGAAGTGTCATTTATGACACACTAGTTTTAAACAGAATAGAGTTTTGCACCTAACATCAGATCCAAACTACAGTATATTGGAAACATCCTTCCCAACATTACCTTATTTACCATTTAAGTATTGTATTATCTCTGAGCACTTACAAGTAAGGGTTAATATTTATTTTAAAATAGGGGTTCTCTAAAATGTAGTACTTCACATATACTTCCCCCCCCCCCGAATGACCTTACTAAGGAAATAACAGATTAACCAAACAGCTCAAGCTAACTAACTAAACACTACAGATAACTTGTAATAAAGATTTTTTAATATTATTTTTTTATTTTTCATAACTAAAAATAGAACTATGTGCTACTGCAGAATCTTTCTTAAACTGCCATTCCAAAATTCATCTTCTCTCTATTATCTTTGAGCTGTAATGTCATGCTGCATTTGCAACTAGAGTACCTACTTGACTGCTGTCAGAGGGATTGAATGTTCATCTTCACAGGTTGACAAAATAAAATATTACCATCTATAAACTCTGTGAATTAAAGTTTATGACCACATCATGGGAAATCCAGATAATTAAGGTATTCAAATCAGCTACTGATAGGATGCATCTTGAGTGCCTGTTTTTGTTAAAAATAAGTAGGGTTAGAAGGTACAATTGTAATTGGCCCTGGGCTTCCACCTTGCTTTCAACAAAAAGCTAAAACTATTCTGGCTACATGGGTTTTGTATACAAATTGGATAATGTGCATATTGAAACTATGACTATGCTACCAATATGAATAATATAGCAAGATGTTTACTAGATAGTGAAACTATCCAGTAATAACACTGAAGACCAGTTTTGTAGAGAATGCAAATCTCACGCCTGAGGGTTTACAGGCAGTCCATAACCATCCACATTTGGGGAATAATTCTGTGAGATTAATTCGGTGGTTCTTGAACCTTTTCTAGGGTGTTCAATCGCTACCTACAGCTAAAGAAACATACTGGACTAGATTCATTGTAGGTCTAGTAAAGTGCAACTGTTATTATGCTCTTAAGTGAGATCTTTGATTTCAAACATTTTCTGCATAGTTATTCAAATCATGCTCCACAAATTCAACACTATCATTGCTTTTCAAGAAAAGCTCAAGTAGTGCTCTATCAGAGACTTATTTTCATGAGGAATATGCACTCTATGTTCAAGAAACTTACATCTTCATTCTCATTCAGTTGTTCCCAACTGCGTCATCAACAACCAACCTTCTGCAAAAGCAACAATAACTGTTTTTTTCCTTTTACTTCTTTCTGCTCAAAGTTCGACTCAAATGATTGACAACATCCTGTGATCTACTCACGTCCTATATTAATAGGAGATCTCTCTCAAGTGCTGTATTTCAGTTTCTATATGCTATGGAAAAACATAGGTGAGTCTAAAAAATCCTTGTCAGAAACAAAAACCCAACATATATACAGAGAGAAAATATAAAGGAGCTAAACTGAGGAAACTAGGTCCAGCCCTGTTAAAATTAATACAGGCTTTACTAAGATATTCTACTGTATCCTGCCTAGGTTTTGGCATGATGTTGTTATCTCACATATTCAAATCAATGTGAACTGTAATTGATACTTTGATGATTTCCACTTGGATACCCAAATCCCAGGTGCAGCCCTAGATGTAACAAACTATAGCCTAGCTTCCTGTTGTCACAAAATACAATTCTGACAAAATTTCATGTTAACACTTTTAAAAGGGTGCCACTGATTCATCAGTACAGGTACCAACATATAAATCCATCATGCTTAAAAGAGGCTATTATCATATGTAATAGTGTCAAGAATATTTCATTTTTAGTCTTTCAATACAGAAGATTACATTAATGACTTAAATATAAATTCCAAAAGTAACTCAATATGAACATCCCAGTGTAAAATTTAATATTCAATTTACTTCTATTAAGTTGTAACCTGAAAAAGGCACTGTGGTAATAAGCATCCTAAAAATGCCACAAAATGGAGAGACAGCTTTCAGGTGTGTTACTAATGAAATCAGGTGTGTTACAATAAAACCCATATTCTAGTAGAGGATTGGACCTGTGTTTTCAGTCAAGCAGACCTTTCACAAACTTCAGAAAGGCAATTTATTTAAATAAAAACTGCAGGTTAAGGGCCTTTAATTCTTAAGTATGAGTCAGCTTTTCTGTTTCAAACCTAAATGAAGATTTTTATAATCAGCAAAGAAAGGAAAATCAGATTGGGGGTGCTACTTAGACTGGGAGCCCATCTGCCTTGATCCTGCAGATGATAACAAATCAAAACTGCCATTAGGTTTACTCAGTTGTGTGTACAGCAGGACCACAGATCACGGATCCTTAAATATGCAGCCTATATAACTTATGTAACTTAGCATGAAAATACACAATTGATATACCTGAAGTTCTACGCAACAAAAGCCTGGGGAAGACAAAGCTTGAACGTTATGTGTCTTGCTGACTTTTTAATTGAATTCCAATTGATTTAGGTACAAATTATGGCTCAGATCCTGCACCCTGAAGCATGCAGGATGAAAGCTGCGCCTGCGTCAAGTCCCAGTGCCTTCGGTGCTCTGGCACAGGACATAATGCAGGATGGGGCCTGGGGGATTTTGTTGGCTCACTCAAACATACTTGTGATGTTACTAAACTCTAATACAGATGATTAAGAAGAGCTTGTTGAATAAACACTGCGGTATTTTATGAGGACATAATCGCTGAGTATTTTGGAAGTTTGCTTTTAGCATACTTTTGTATCTTGAAAAAAGGAAGCTGGTGTTTTGTACACTATAGAGTAGACTTCTGCAGTACCATGCATTCATAAACAAGTGCTGCTGCAAGCAACATTCCCATAGCATTCCCATACAACTATTTACTTTGTTAACAACATTTTAACCTGAGAGCTAGGGACGGGCAAATATTGCCAACTGAAATCTTCTCAAAATGACATATTCCCATATACAAGTAGTGGAAATAGAAAGATCTATTTCCAAGTAGATCTATCGGATACTTTTCCAAGTTGATGTATCAGAACACCAACTGTCTTCAAGTAATATCAAGCCAAAGAAGGGAAATAAAGGAGAAGGAAGAAAATTAATTTATTTTCATCTTATGTTACCAATACTTGCAAATACACCATACAAAATAAAAATATATCACAGTAAATATAGATCTTTGGCCCTATCAAATGACTTAAACATGAAGAACCATGTTGATTTTAGCCTCACTTAGAAGTCTCAGAATGTCAGACCTTCTAATGATTTAATGTAACTTGATTATTTGCATTATCTTTTTACTGAAATGAGAAAAATGGGAAATTGCTGTACTGAATACCTGGAGTTTCAAAAAATGCTAAATTACTGCATACATAAGCAAAAGGAGTCAAATTCAACACTGGGAACCAGGAATGATTCTAATGCATTGATCACTGACGCTCTATTAAACTAAGGAATAATTTGACTCAAAAGGCCTGAATCTGTTTTGGTTCAGTATGACAAGGAACTGTCAAACCTCCAGAAATTAGAATCATGTAGAGCCTATTCCAAAGGTCTCTGACTCTTTCAGTCATGGGGGCTCATCTTTATTCCTCTGAACTCTATTAATAGAGTTTTGACACTCACTGTAGCTGAAAACCAAATAGAATTAGCATCATGGTACCCAAGATCAGGAAATCTGTGCATTTCACAAGGACCAGATCTACACACAGGCTTGCCTAGTTTGTTTATATTCCTTCCTTCTTCCCAAAACACAAAACCAAATGAGAATGTGTTTGAGCTGGCCATAACCTAAATTTCAAATCAATTACTATCTGGTTAATAAAAGGAAAGTATACTTAATAGATTAAGTTCATTTACTCTTAATAATGCAAGTTGCACTAATTAAAAATTCTGGGTTCAAAGCTTTTAAGCAAAACAAATAAACAAACAAAACTTTTAGTAAAGCCAACTGAATTAATGTCAAAGTTAGAGATAACGGCAGAGAATCATAATATAACCTCTCCTCTCATTTTTGGTCTTCGTTAGACCAATTTCTTCATTTGAAAAGTAATATTTTCGTATTCCAGGGATGGTCAGAAGTACCAAATAGTTTGTAGTGATTTTACTTGTGCATTTAAAAACACCACTGAAAGCTTTGTTGCAGAAAACAGATTAAAAAAAAACCCCAAAACAGGTATATCTTATGTGTTCTACTCAAAGAAAACTCCCACTTAAAGACCTAACCAACACATAAAAAGCAATACCAAACAAATCTGGCAGCTTTTGGTATTTATGTTGTCCCACTAAGTTTACTGTCATATAACCATAATCTTTAGTACTAGTGCTAAGAAAACACCCTGAATCTACATTCAATCCCTCACAAATAATTGAAAGGCAAGATTCAGTAATCACTGCACTGTCTTATTTCTAGACAGTGCCTTTTTCTTAAAAAAAAGGGAAAAAGGAAGAGAGGATGAGATGAGTGTGGAAGGGAAGTAAATGTATACAATTCTGAATTCCTAATGACTTGTAAATGTTATCTGTACTAGCACCAATTGCTTCGTTTTCTTGCCCACAATTTCATTACTAGTTTAGGGTTCAAGAATGAATTTAGGATTTGTCCCTGGATGCTGAAATCAAGATTTTAATGAATTTACTGAACAACCCAACTCTACAGCAAGAAGAAAAAAACATCAGTGAGATCTCTGTGTTTTCATCCTAAAGTCCTTATACAACCACTGCAGTTCTCAAGTAAAAGGCTTACTGGTATCATATTACTGCCCCCCCACACGAGGCTTTTAATATTTCCATAGTAAAAAAAAAAATAAAAAAATAATAATTACAGTGCTTACCTTACAAATTTGAAAGTAATCTGAAGTGAGCGTTTCCTGGATCTCTTCTCTGGGTGTCCCTGCAGCTCCTGCAGTCCCTCCGGGGTGCACGGAGCCACCACCAGCCCCGCTTCCACCTCCACTGCCACCACCACTGCTTCCACCAGGGGATGAGGCAGTTAAACCATCCAAAACTTTGCGGAAATTAAATTTCTTCATTTTGGAAAACCCTTTCGGAAGGTTTTGGGGGGGAGAAAGGCTGTGTCGTAACGCATTCAGCTACATGTAGCGAAAGAAAAAAAGTCTTTAAGGGTCCTCTGAGTGAGGCAGCACTTTAGTCCCTTGTACCAAACAGAATGTCAGTATTAGGTGTAATTGATTGAAATATGCAAAGGCTTCATTTTGTCAGATGGAAAAGCTACCTGGCAAGGTCCTTTTGAAAAATAAAAAAAATAAAAAAAATCCACAAGCAGCAGAACTAAGATTTACGTTCAAACAAGGAACAATGGAACAACTGCCATCGGGTTCTCTCAAAAAATCCACATTTAGCAGTGGTTAAAACCGAAAAGTAAACAAAAAATTCACGCCGGCATCCAAAACAGCGGGCTCCATCTCTCTACCTCCCCTGCCTACGATTTGCCTTCGGTGCTGGACTATTTTTAACGAAACCACAACGATTTGGCTGCATTCAATTGCCCCTTCCCCTCAACTCCGCCAACAGCCCCCCCTCCTCTTTTCAGTCAGGAGTATCTTTGCCTCCAAGGGGTTCGAGAGGAGCCGGTTCCCTCTCGCCCGCCGCCGCTCTCCTCACGGCTCTTGCCGCCCCACCGACCGCCGGCGGCCCCCGATCCTCCCTTATCCTCCCCTCGGGCTCCCGGCCGTCTGGGAGCCCCTCACTTTCCTCACCACCCGTCAGCGACAGTTAACGAGGGACCCCCCCTCAGCTCCGGCCGTCCCGGACCCTCCTTGGAGGCGACGGACACCACCACCAACCCCCCCACCCCCCGCCTCAGCCCTCCCCGCCCGCCCTGGTCACCGAGCCTGTTGCCGTCGCCGTGCCCCCGGGACTGCTCCGTGGGGACGGGACTCCCTCGGCACCGCGGGGGGGTGACGAGCCCGATGCCGCCCCTCGCTCTGAGGCGCCGGTTCCTTAACGCCCCCCGCTGGGGAGCGCCTGTGGCCGGCACGGAGGTGAGCGGGGCAGGGGAGAGGAGGGCGGCGGAAGCGACAGCGGTCCCAGCCGGTTGCGGCGGTTCCTGCCCGTCCGCTCGCTCGCAGCCTTTCGCCGAGGTACCGACACCTCCGCCGGCAGCAGCGGCGGCGGCGGCAGCAGCAGCAGCAGCAATAACTCCTCCTCCTCTCTCCTCCTCTTCTCTCCTCCTTCTCCCTCACGCCCCGCCCCACCCGCCGCAACAGCTCCACTGAGGGAGGGCGGGACGGGAGGGAGGGGGGCGGGGAAAAAGCTGGTGATTGACGGCAGCGGCAGCCTTTCGATTGGTTGCTGAGGGCGAGTTGGGTGGAGGTGAATAGCGGAAGGAAGGAGGGCGGGGACTCCCTCCAAAGCGGAGCTTCAGGCCGCCTCTTTCTACGGCAGGGAGAGCATGGCTGAGCGCCGCTGCCGGTCCCCGGCAACCTGATTGGGGGCGCTGCCACGACGGGCGCGCCCTCCCACCAATGGGAAAAGGCCGCACACCGCTGTGGGAGACGCCTTCCTTCCGCGACGCCCCGCCCCCGTGGCCCGGAGGCGGGGCCAGACTCGTGACAGGAGGCGGGGCCACCACCCACACCCCCCGTGCCGGCCACGCCCCACTGCGGCGGGTTGCGCGCGCTGCGGCCGCTCTGAGGGGCGAGAGCGCCCCGCGGCGGAGGCGGAAGGGGCGGCCGGGGCCGGGGGCGGCGGGACAGGGACGTCTGGGCGTTCTCTGTCAGTGGAGAGAGCTGAAGTTGATTTTTCAGCTTCGGGCCCAACAAACCGAAAATGTCCGAGGAGGTGGCGGTGCCGACGGACATTTTAAGGCCCTGTGCGAGGGCCTGCAGCCACCTCCATTGTGCAAGTGGGTGTCCAGCCCATCTGGTGGTACCACCTGTCACCTTAGGTACGCATCCCCTCTTCCCTCCTGAGGGGAATAAAATAACCCATGGTTGCCCTCCCAGGCTTGTGGTTCTCCTGAGGTTTGCCCCAAAGTCATGGAAGCAGGTGACGTGGGATGGCATCTGTGGCCTCTGAAGTTAGCAGTACAGCAGGCTCTATAAAAAGGTTATCCAGGTCAGAAACAAATGAGGTAGCTATTAAAGTGACTCATGGCACAGCACTGTCAAGGTAGTTGGAAGCTTGGAAATGACTAAAATGGTGTAAAGAACAACCCTATTCTGTGCGGTGCTAAATATATAGCACCTCTTCTTGTATAACAAAACCATAGCAGCGGTGCACCTCATTTTGCAGCTTCTTCAGGAGCACTTAGTACAGTTCTGATGATACTCACTCTAATACCTAATCCGGTTTTTGTAAATCCTGCAGTTCTGTGAAGCAAGGCAATAAGTTTATTTCAGCTTCTTACACTGAGCTCCACAGGTTTTTTTTCCCACTTCAGCTAATTTCTTGTATGTTCACAGGTACTCCCCATCTGAACAATAAAAAGACTGTGAAGTTCAAAGAGTCACTGTAGCTTCATTTATGTCCTCATGAAAAATAAAGTATACATTGCTGATGAAAATTGAGAGGTTGAGAGGTTCCTGTAGCCAGAAAAAAAGGCACATAATTTTGTATAGGAAACAAAATATATAAGGACTATGGCTAGGAGACAGAAATGAAAAAGAGGATGGAACTGAGTAAGCAAATCTATAAAGATTTAAGTGCAAGGTGTTGAAGAATAAGGAAAAGTCAAAACTCAATTGAAGCTACTTGAAGAACGCCACATCCTGCTGATACTATGTTCACCACAAGCAGCATAGGTGAAAAAAAAAGCAATCTAAGAAAACCCAAAAGAAAGATAACAACATGAATTGTAAGTAGGAAAGGGAAAGATAAGGTTAACAGTGAAATAATTAGGATGATGAAAATGTCACAGACAGACTTGCAAAAAAAGAGAATAAAATGGCAGTCAGGGGGTGTTAGAGAAAAAAAATCTGGTAATCTAATGGTCCTGTAGTTCTAGGGAGGACAGTGATGAGATGGTTGATTTTAAGTGAATAAAAGGAAGGGCCAAAATCAGAAGAATGTTAAAATGCCTTTGGAAGCTGAATAAGATGCATACATTTTTTGGAATATCACAGCATTTGTCTTTCAGAGAATCAGATTGAAGAGCTGGGTATTGATGATTACAGACTATCCAAAAGGGCAAGGATCCTTACACTGCCAATGTAAAAGAGGAAAAGAGACTTGTAGCAAAAAAACCCACAAAAGCAAAACACCAAAACCAGATACTGACCAACAAAATACTGAGGAGTTGTGTTATAAACCACCAACTAAGAAAAATGTTGCTATACACTACTTGTGAATATAAGGGCTGTATGTCCCTCTAAAAAGGAACAATTTGGTTTTGACACAGAAAAAGGCATTTGCTTTTTGTTTAGTGGAGGAAAAAATAGTAGACAGATGAGGCATTCAGTTGTTGATTTGCATTGTGTTTAGATGGTATTGATGTTTAGTAGGACACTTCTGAGTTTGCATAGTTTTATCAGCAAGAGTTTTAATAATCAGTTTGTGAAATGATGAAAATATGGAAAGATTTTAGATGTTAACTTGATATGTAACAAATTAAATAAGACCTCCCAATGCATTATGGAATATATGTATCTGAATCTGTAGTTTAGACAAAGGGAGAGAGTATATTCCTCAGTGTTTTCTTGTGGATACTATCTTTTACATTTATCAGTCATCTTGTTCCACAAGGTCAAACAGAAACCAAATTTACAAGGATAACAGTTTGCTAGCAAGATTTTGCTGAGAAAGAGCACATTTAACAGTCAACACTATCCAAATTAGTTTGATTCAAGAGGTAACCAAGAAAACAGAGGAGGAGGAAAGATGTGCTTAGATCAGCTGACCAGAAAGTGATAGTAGTAGAAGTTGTATATGCTTTGTATATAAGTGATCATTAATGTTCTGGTCAGTTCTTTTGGGGGCATTTCTGCTTACCTCATCTGACTTTCTTGTTTTATTTTTTGATAGAAAATTCTGCTTCAGCAGAATTTCCTGAGTTTGTAAAGCTGCAAACATATTTTAGTTTCAGGTTTATATTGGTGCTAATTTAAACAAAGACAACTAGAAGTGGGCAATAAGGCTTCTTTGCCTTTTAGAGATCATTCATAAATGGGTCGTGGTTTCAGTTTACACCTTTAAAATGATTCATACTGCTCCTTTTGATAATACAGGAATTAGTAGTCAATTCCCTTGAGAGAAATCATTGTATACCCATCAGCAACTGACTAGACCACAGCCTTGCAACTATACCCTGCAAGAGACCTTCTGTGCTTGTACAGAACTGAAGAAACAGGACGTAATCAAACACCAGAAACCCATTTATGCCAGTGCAGGCAAAACTATGACTTTCCATAGCTGTCTATTTCTGGTTGGACTTCAGGACCTTCGCCAATATTATCCAAGTTTCTATGTAATTCCAGAACATCAAATGGCAGCAAGCATAGTGTTCCTGCCTGCAGATCCCCACTAAAAATATCCCCAGTCAGTGCTGAGTATCTGGTTAGAACAGCTTGCTGAACTCTATCAATTAGCCAGATCTTAATCTATTTAATGTGTTTTATTAAGGCTATATAATGCTAATGTTTTAATCAAAATGTCAAGCAGTACTAAATCAAATTCATTAGCAAGGTCCAAGTCTATCACATCCATGTGGTTACCTTGATCAAACAAACCTGTAATCTCATCAAAAAGTGAAGTCAGGCCTGCTTGTCAAGACTTGTTTCCGTAAAGCCATGTGGACCTGCTTTCATTATATTCCTATCCTTTAACTCCTTATTGATTGAATCACACATAGTGTGCGTGCTTTAATTCACATAACATCACTCTTTTATCTAGGAGTACTGAGGATGCCAGGTTTATTATTACCTGGGTCATTCTACTTGATTCTTGGAAGAACATGAGCTTTCCTTTGGCCCTTTGAATTTGTGGACGTACAGAGAGCTGTTAAAAATTAACATTAGAAGGCTGGAAGTCTCCTATTATTTTAAGATCTTTGGATACTCAGATGCCACAGAGATTGCTGATTGAAAAACAGCAGTGCCATTTTCATCCTTCTTAGGTGTCAATGGATAGAAAAATAATTCATCATCCTCATGTAATATTAATACTTTATCTTTTTTTTTTTTTCTTCACAAGTACAGGACAGAAATATTTACCATAAAAATTAGATCTTTTATGCATGCTCAGGGACCAGATTTCTTAATGAAGAAGCTGTGACAGGGTGGGATATGTCTGTACAAAACCGAGAATGTAATTTTGTAATAGGACTTTAATTTTCCACAGTGGGCCAAGTACAGGTGCAAATGAGCCCATGGATAGAGTTATCTATTACAGTTTGAGGTGATCAGTTCTCGTTGCTGTGGAAAGGGAAGGTCCTGTATCCACTTGAGCTCATAGGTTAGCAAAAAAATAATTTGCTAGGAAATTCAATAATTTTCTTTCAGGTTAATGAGCTGGATTAGCTCTGTACAGGGTCAAACAAAGACCAGAGCCAGTGCAAAGACAGGCAGAGTTACAGGCCTGCACAAGAAGATGAGGGTAGCCTCCTATTTGTTAAACTTAATTCAGGTCAGGCATACAATATAACTTCATCATGATGGTGGCCTGTTGAGTTACATTCTAAATATATGCCCTAGCCAGGATGAGCTGTGTATCTCAGTCAAGAACTATCACAAGCCACCTAATCAGCAGTCGGGGACATAAAATTTTGACTAGCTTTTACAGACTGTCCCGTTGTGGTAGATCAACATATTTCTTGCAGAGGTTTCTCCCAAGGCTGAAAGGGTCTCAACTGAGATTTGGTTGTTCTGAAAGCAGGGGTCTTTTTCTAGCACATTGTGCAGTACAGGCTGTAACAGAAGCCACAGAAAAGTTAGTGCCTCAGTGATTATTACCAGCACAGCAGCTACTTGCTGTATCTTTACTATAGGAAAACTTTACTATAGCAAAACTGTGGGATGTCTTGAATTCTAGTCATGACAATGTGGAGCCTTGCCTGGGACACAAAACTGGACTAAGAGGCTGGGTAAATACTATGGTAGTTAATTTATGCCATATGCCACGTCACCACAGATTTCTTACCAGCCTTTATTGTAGTCCTCAGGCTGAATTTTTGGTCTTCTCTCTGCCGACAGTTTGCATTGTATTCCATGCACAGTTCTCTAGTTTTTCCTCTTAAGCCCTTTTCTTAACAATTCATTTTAAAGATCACTAGCTGTCACATAGCTTAGCTACCTCCTTCCCCTCTTACTCCTTCAGTAAGGATTAGACAAAACTGTCTGGCTTCCCAGGTCCTGCTGTGAGCCAGGTCGTTCTAATGACTCAGGTTTGCAATCCAGCCTGTGCACATCCAATATATCTGAAGGTGTAATGGTTCATTAAAATATTTTTAGTAACTGCCACAAAGAGTCAGAAAGGAAAAGTTATTATTTTCTTACCCTAATGTTTTAATTTCCTCCAAAAATATGTCTGACTTTTGATCAATATGTACCTTTTCTGATTTTTTTTCAAAATATTTTCATTGATGCTTTTTCCATTCTGAACATTTTCATCTTCTCTAGTAGCTGCAAAACAGCAGGAACTGATGCATTTTCAAAGTCAGTTGTTAATAGTTTTCAGAACAGCGTTCCAAAAAAAGCTATGAAAATGTGATAGTTCTCAATAGAGAGAAAGGTTCTTGACCACATGTGTACCTATCCAGGTAATATATAGCCAGATCACCAGACTGACCAATCACCCTCCCAAACATGTTAGCAAGAGATTGCAGATTTCCAAGTCATCAAGGGTAAGCTTTCAGATAAAGAACATTAATTCAGCATTAGTTGAGCATGTTAGATAATCTACTGTTTTTAAATCCCGTGAGAGAATAAGATCCTTTATTAAATCAGAATCAGTAAGAGCTTTAGCAAATCAGGAAGACCGTAATTCACAGAGAATTTTCCTTTTCTTGTCAGCTTTGCCACAAATTTGATGTTTTATGCCTTTTCCTGTTATTGCTCTGAGTTTCTTTGCAAATTATCGGTGGCATTTGAAGCGACAGCTAATGTATTCCAAATTGTTGGTTCATTTTACTAGCTTCTGCACTAACAAAGGTCTCAATTAGGACTGGGCTACTTGTCTTGGTTGCTTTCAAACCCACACAGTCTTGCAAGTTTGAAACATAATCTTTGAATTCATATCCCACTTACAGGAGACTATACAATAAGAGTGTAAGGAGGTAGAAAGGAAAAAAAAAAATGTTTAATGAGTCTATACTTGCTCTGTGGGAAAGCCATCAGCACAGTTTGCATTTTTGGGGGGGTTCTTCAATACTTACAGAAAAGAGACTTCCTTTTAGCTGGGGAAAATTTCGGCTGCCCTTCAATATCCTTTGGTTTAAATTATAGGGTAAAAAGGTCCATTCACTCAAACTAGTTTGATGAATCATAGGAACCAAAAATATAATGTGTCAGTTCACAAAACATCAGATATCACGTCCTTGGTCTCTGTGCAAAGAAACCTTCATAGAAAAGTCTAGACCTGCTATAACCTTGGTCCAAAAGCAGATGACTTGTAATTTGTTTAGATGGCCTTAAATTGCATGCAGGTATTTGCATAAAAGAGGAGTTGGAAAGATGAAGGCAGAAAGAGAAAATGAAAGGGAAAATGGAGCTGACGTTCTGGTATTTCAATCCTTCTGTCCTTAAGAGCATTCACTTTTACATCTGCATCTTTCATTTTTAACAATTGATATGTTCTGTAAATACATTACTATTGACCTGCAAGACCAATACGCTTCTGTCTCTTCTACTGAGCAATACTTCATAATAAACATAATAAACATAATAAACTCATCAGAAGCTTCCAGGGAAGAAATGCTACCTGCACTCTGACTTTCAGCACTTTTACGAAGTCCATGAAGAAAACCTAGTTAATACTCTATAGCATCATCTCTGCAAACCACTCCCTAAAGCAGGGCCACATCCTGACCATAGTTCTGCCTTGGACCTTCATCACAGAAGGACTGAAGCCACCTAACCACCTGTCTAAGGATTACATCAGGCTGAGCTGGTCTGTGGGTGAATTTGATCACTGCAATGGCTCTTGTGCCTTCCTTTCCCTCCCCCTCCCTCCATCATGCCTTTTCCCCCTTTTAATCTTAATTTAAGAACAAATTGAAGGCAGATTGGACCATTCTGTCTCTTCTGCAAGTAGCCTACAAAATATTCCATCCTAGTCTCGACGCTTCACTGAGACGAAGTCTGGCAGAAATCTTAGCAGTGAAAATCCAATCAGTCCTAGAAGTTAAAAAAATGTTTCTTCATGCTAGAAATGACAGCTGTAATATTCTTCAGCCCTTGTTCTGTCTCTCAGTCAGGGATTTTCTTTATGCCAATGTGATATATCAAATCGGAATTTGGTATGTAGTACCTGATGGGATTGAGTTGTCTCAGGGGCTTCGAATCCTTGCTGCCCCATCCGCATCCTTCAGGTCGCAGATATCTGCAGAGTGCTTTTCCAGCTAAGAAGTTAGTGCAGTGCTGATCTGCAACACAATGCTGAACATAAAGCCTGTCCCTCTGCAATTTGTGTGCTTTGTGTAATCCTGTAAATGACCATTTCTTCAAGCACTGAAGGAACTGAGAACGGTATGCACCCCAGGCCAGATTTGAGCTTAACTCTTCAGTGTATAATCAGTAGATTTTATTTAGGGCAGCAGGAATAATTTGTTTTCCAGTTCAGAAGTTCAAAACAATGTTAAAATATTTGTAAATGTATTGTAATAAGTATCTAAATGCAAATTAAAAGACAAAATGTTTGCTTTGAAAATATCAAAATTATTTTTTTCAAAATGTTGCTTGCATTTTATTTATACTAGAACCATCTTCTAAACTTGTCATACTTATTCAGTCTTGCTGTTGACTCAAACTAGCCCAAAATATCTCTCACTGACATCCACTCCTGTCCTTTATAAAGGATTTGTCAGTGACTCAAGTCTGCTAAACTTCAGCTTCACTTATTTCATGTGAAAAACCCAGACCTATTACATATTGAGGGACAGTCTGCCACTCAGTTGTGAAAGGCTCCCTAATCCACTGTACTCCAAAATAAGGCATCTCAAGCAAGAGGTGACCAGAGAAATTCCCTTCTAAATTAAAACAAAGAAAGAGCCAGGATGCCCCGATTCCTTATCTCATCACACTATTGGCTGTTTCCATTTCCTCTTACTGTGCAAAGCTTTTAATTTCTGCTGTAGGAAAGGGTATCCATTCTTCTAACCTCACCTGCTTGTGGTGATCATGTTTCTGTTCCCATGGCTTCTCATCAGCCTATCATATGTACATGTATCTCTAGGCCCCACAATTGAGCGAGGTAAACGTGGTCCATTAGTTTTGCTGAATCTGAACATGAGGAAGGGTCTGTTTGAATTGCCATTTAGGGATGAGCACAAGGACCTCTCGGTTTGAGTGGCAGAAGGGAGAAGCAGAGCCTGGGAAGGAGAAGCAGGGGGCTGTGGCACAGGTCTTGGGAGATGAGGCTGCCCTGCAGAGCAGAAGGACAGGGAAAGTCCCATGCTCTTGGTGGGAAAGGAACAGAGGTGGCCACTACCCTACACCTCTGAACCTGGTGTGAATCCAGTTCTTGAACTTGGGCAGGAGCTACAACCACTTGGTTGGGCTGAGGGACTGCAGTTAGTGTGCTAGCAAGTCTGTATGTGAGGGAGAGCTTAATATTGGCGAGACTATCAGTGAAAGTCTGTCCTAACCTTGGTCAGCTTGATGCCTTTGTCAGTGGAGAATTAAACACAGCTGTCCTACATCTCAAGCTTTGTGTGATGACCATCGAACCAAATGAGTAACACAAGAAACTGCAGGAGGAATTTTCTGAAATATCTGGTTGAAACCATGCTCCTACATTGTAAATTTAAGTCTCTCTCAAGCAGACCCACTGCCTTCCAGGTGGAATAAACCAGCCTGATGTGCCTCCTTATCCCATCTGTGTCATAAAGCTGTGCTTTGTTGCACAAATCCAGGAAAAGAATTCAAAAATCTTTCCATTGTTCTAGTAAAGTGACTAGCAAATAATTGCATAGCCCACTCATCTACGTCACATCGTGCTCATCTCTATTGACAAGGAAAATCACATTTAATCTTTGGCTCCAACATTAGGAAAGTGCTTAAACTAATAAGTTATATGGAGCATTTTGATAGTTTCTTCCTAATAGAATTGAATTTTCTGTATTTTCGAGAATTATTTTCTCATTTCTGTAAAGTAAATCAAACTATAAATCCTGGTCTAAAGGATAACACTAAGAATTTGGCAGTTATTAAAGAACATGCGGCCAAACATAAGTATGCTACCTTTCACTCATTTGTTATGTATTTTGGTCACTTGTTTCACCTGTTGGGAGTTTTGAAAGTAAATAGGTATAACAGATATGAGTACTAATTTATTCAGTATTTAAGTTTCCATACTGGTGTTTGAACTGTAGGAGTTCGGGTTATTCATCAAAGACTCCTTACTCTTGTCCCCCATACAGGACAGATTCTGACCTTTTCCTTATGAAACCAGCATTTCTTGAAAAATCAGAGAGAGGTGCATCTAAAACTTTCCATTCTTGTTTAACATGAATACAGCATCCCAGCCCTGCTTTGCATCTGCGGTGTGTTTCCAGACAAGTTGTAAACCCAAAGTTCTCACTCATTTTGGACATTAAGATCCCCAGACATTTTATGGATTGTGTGCCTTCTGAAATGTTCAGTTTTGATCAGGTGCACGTACACTTCCTATTCATTGCTCAGCAATACAACCTATGGAGGATGATTGGCATTCATATTAGAAATGCATTATGCTTTCCTACCAGTATGAATTATTGCTTTCATCTCTGAATTTACATACATTGATGCTTGTGCAGATTCTAGACACATTTGGAAGGAAATGCATTTCAAGTGACTGATAGAACAAAGAAAGTTTCTACTTCTCATCACTGTTCTTTAAAATATATCACATAACTGACTGAGCATTTTGATCACTGCATTTAGGTTCGGCTCACAAAAACTGATTCTATCAAGGTAGGTTTGTATTTTCTTTCCAGAGATTTATGATGAAATTTAATCTGTGCTGCATCCTTAGGACAAAAACCTCAGCATTTTAAGGTTTTTCTATTGTGATGCTACTGATGCCACTGTGTTTATTTAGAAGAAAAAAAAAAAAAGACTCACATTCCTTATGATTCCCTCTTTGCTCACGTAGTTGGGATTTGACTCCTCCACTCAAGAAATGGTTTTGTTAATGGTTTTGTTTCAGTGTTAGGTTGCACATTTTTCTGTAGTTTGTTCTGACTCTGTTACACTAAAGGACACTGCAGATGCAGATGGTTGCTGTGATGAACACCCATGACAGAACCCAACACGTCAGCATTTACCTATTCTCAGAAGCTGAAGGAAGTATTCTACCTCTTCACCAAATCATATTCTTCATCTGCCCTGCATGATTCAAGTAGGTCTCCCCCCTCCTTTTATTTTACAATTTCTGGTGTGAATATATAAAAGCTTGAACTCTGGATATGCGTTGTATTTGACAGGCTAATTGACCCATTTTAATTAATTGTTTTTGGCTCACACATAAGAGATCACCTCTCCCATAAGTAGCTTTTAAGGAATCCAGTTATTAATCTCCTTAAGCAGCTGTTCTCTTCTAGCTTCCTCTAAGGCATTTGCTCACACAGCCTCCACACTAGACTCATCCAGCGAGGAAATCCCCTAAGACTGTTCTCTGAGCTCCAGAAGAATCCTGCCTCACAAAATTGTCCCTGGAAAAGCGGGGTCGTGATATTTTATTCAGATGCTCTTTTACCTTGGGAAAGGTAGCTGAATTAAGCTGATCTCAACTTGCTTTTGAAGTTTTTCCATATTCTAGGAACAATTACACATGAAATACTGGAAGGTAGGTAAGGCCCTATATCACAATCTTTCTGATATTACATGAAAATAGCAAGTACAAAACACCATATTTACAACCTCTTGTTATCTTGCTTACTTGTTATCTTGTTACTTGTATTAACTTTAAATAAACTTTGACAATATAAAGTATAATGAGCCTCAGTTTTTGCCTGGCTTAACTCACAGATGCAGAATTCATGAATCAAGATGCTCTTACGCTTTTTTCTCACTGCATCACAAATGTTTTTTGAAGCATCTTACTTGGGCATCACATTCTTCTTTTGCCACACAACGTGTTCATGCTGGTAAGTAGAAGGATACTAGTATGGTAATAACGTAATAGCCAGAAGTAGTAAAGACTGTTCTCACTGCCTTATTGGAAGTAGGAGCTGATAAACCAATAGCTGATAAACTGATGTGAGAGATTAGTTGGGCCAATGAACAGGACGGGCTGGATTTTAGAGTAATACATAATGGGACCCAGCAAGACTTAAACAGTTGGTGGAAGACTTGGGAGAAAGCTGATTTAGAGTAGATACTGGTATGTTAGAAGGAGGGCATAGGTTTTTCAACATTGATTTGGGAAAAGAAAAGGGAATAATAGAGAAGGAGGGGAAAAAAACAAAATCAGATTTCTGTTTTGGCCATGCTGAATTTAAGTTTACAGCTATCTAGCCCCAAAATTATGTCAGACAAAAGCTGAGATGTTAGTTTAGACAGGAGACTGACACCAGTCAGTATGGTGTTTGTCAGTATAGTGATGGTGATTGAATCTGTTAGTAGATGAAATTACAGGGAGCCCACGGAGGGGGAAAAACAGTTTTAGGACCAAGTGTATGAAACCACCCCAAAACATTTCAGACATAAGACTTACTTTAGAGGTCTTGGAGGGTTTGGAAAGTGGCTGACGCAGAAGCACAAAGACCAGGATACCTTGGAGGCAGCATATGCATTTGAAGACACATCTCCGTTCAGTGAACATTAGCAGGATGAATGGATCTCTGTCCTTCCCTATGGCAAGTGCAGAGGAGTCCTTAGCACACCTGTGGGCCAGCAAACTTAGCACAGGACCTAACATTTTTGTATTAATTATGGGAGTGGCAGCAGGCCAACCACCTGAGTTTTCAATCAATCCCAGACAAAGACACTCTGAGTGTCTCTAAATTGAGTCATGGATGATCGCTAATTTGGACTTTGTGTTGATGATAGTAGGGCAGTCCTGGCCTGTCTTGATCTGACATTACACCAGCCATCTCTCCCTCTGTCCTTTGTGTCAGTAATTGTGAGGTCACAGGTATAACTCAGACCAGCGAGATGGAACTATGTGCTTTTTGGCTGTTGAGTTTTCTGACAGACCAGCTTGTTCATTCAGCTCAACCAGCGGTTGCACAACCTCCAGAGCTTAGAGCTAATGCAGGGAAGGCACAGCTCGGGCAGGGGAGATGATAGATAGTCAGTCCCTTCCAGCAGCAACAAAAAGCAGCACTGGAGCCAGTCTCCCTGTCATTAGGGGAGAGTAAAAACATTATTGTGGAGGTAAAGCAGGCTGTGCCCTAAACCTGAGTTACCAGATCGCAGAGCTCCAGTTTTCTGTTGCATTTACATGTATTAACAGTAAAACTACTAATTGCTTTTGATGGATTTTGCTTTTTTGCACATCTCTTTTCATCTTCTACTAAGCAAACACTGTTTAGGTTTTCTGCCATAGGCCCAGATTACACTGAGGTCTGCATGTGAACATTTTTTGCATACGAAGTGTGAGCAATCACTTTTAACCACTGAAATTACCGGATATACTCGGTGGTACTTCTCTACCTTTAGCTCAGTTTTTACAATAAATATGTCAAAAAAGCCAAGTGCTCAGAACAAGGGTACAGTTCTCAACTTTAAGACCAACCAGTCAGTAGGTGGGAGGTGGGAAGGATCTGCCAGTGTGACCTGGGGGATAATAGATGAGAGTATTTTGACACTGCATGTTTCTCTCATGTACTGTGCCTGCCTCCTCTCACCTTGATTATAAAGTTTAAAAAAATCCAATTCTTCACCACCTACACACATGCTATTAAAATCATGATGTGTATTAACAAAAAATCTTTCCCAGCTGGATGGGAAATTGCTGATAGTATTGCTAACAACAGAAGCCAGCTCTTCATTGTGCAGCCATCCACCATGATGCCGTAAAACCAAAGCTTGCCAGGTTCTACAGTTTTAGAAATTGTTACTTTCTCATCCACTCCTCCATCTTCCCTTCTGTTTTTTTGTTTCGCCTCCTCTCTCCGTGGATAAATATAAACTGCCATGATCATGGGTAGCAGTGACAAAGCACGATGGAGAGATGACCAAATACTCTTTCACGTGTTCTATTATTTTTGGGGATGAGGTGGGAAGGAGCAAGAGGGACAACATAGGCAGACCTGTGTTCTGGGTCCTAGCTCAAGAGTGCTGCAATTACTGATGCTCCCTCCTGATCCTCCCCATCACCTCCCCCTCCAACCCCTCGGCAAACAGGTACACGTGTGGATGATTGTTAGGGCTGAGCTTTTTTTAAGAGAGTTACAAACCCCGTTTTAACAAGGAGCTGCTCTGAAGCAAGTCCCTAGACCCGTAGGATCTTTCAAATTTCAGGAAACTCAGACATGAGGTCAAACTTCAGAGTTGTCCTGCTCTCATAAGGCACCACCTGACACCTCTGATCATGCAGGCCTGGGGTTAGGAGGTGACATCACAAGTTGAGGCCCCTTGCCACTCTGAAATAGCTATGTTTTATCTGTGGAAAAAATACTTGCTTATGTTACTACTTCTTAGTAACTTACTCCCTCACTAATTTCTATTCTTTTTCTCTGAGATTTCTTCAAGATATTTAATAGAAAATATTGGACAAGTGAAACAGAATGACAAAGCTGGTCTCTAGGAGGAGAGATTTTCTCTGGAATTCAGACCAGTGACAGCTACTGCTACATCAGTGTACTTCTTTGGGTAGAATTCAAAGGCTGAATATCACCTACTTGTGCTGGCATTTAACAGCTGTGGCCCTGAATGGCTCAGTCAATGCTGGAAAGTGCTCTGTTTTTAGTAGTGCCTATTTCTGCTGCTGTCTTTGAGCCACATGAAGCAAGAATGATTGACGTGTGGATTGAAGTACAGGTTCTAGGTAAGTTGTAGGCAATTAATTCCCAGACCAGAAAGAAATATGTCAAAAAAACATTAAGGTATAAATAGAAAACACATATCTCAGTCAAAACAGAACCCACAGCTGCAAACAAAAGTAATTCTATTGCTACTGCCTTCTGAGCCCAAAGGGGACTAAAGCAAGTAATTAATGAGATACCTCCTTGTGTCTGGGTGTTGTAGGTCCTTTTCAGCAGATACTGAATATTTCTTCTGCTTTCATTTATCTTCTCCCAGCACTTTAACACCAAATAACAATTTGCACTTAGTAATTAAGACCTGTCTTGCAAGCATAACAGACTCTCATCTTCTGCACAGCTGTGGGACCTGTATCACACCTCCTCCCTCAAAAGAAGAATCTGAAACATGTGAGGTGAGTCACTATCTAGGCCAACAGAGATGAGACTGGAGAATGAAATACCTCCACCAAACTTTATGGCATGTACCTGCTTAAAAACAGGTGGGGCTGCAGCACAGGTCTTTTAATACACATTGAAGTGAGAAAGAAAGAAAGAAAAACACCAGAAAGAGTTGTGTCTCATGACCACGAGAGCTCTGTGGGGAATTTGGAGGAGGCTCAGAGCAAGAACGAGGCACATGGTCATTCTCTAGAAGGGGACTAATCCTGACCAGGGGTACTGCTCCACTTCATGGCTTGGTCAGAAATCAGGGCAAGCATCTCTTAGAGAGGATGGTCTTTAGCAGTGTAGATGTAGCTGTGGCTACTGAGTATTTCTCCAGTAACTACCATCAGTGAAAGAGTTAACAGGTTCCCAAGAGCTGACGTTAACTAGAGCCAGTTATAATTTGTTTCCGTTGTCCCTTGGGATTTTTTCTTTCCTCTGCCATCCCATTCTGTTTCTTGGCAAGGTGGTACCTCATGCTCACCTCCACCCTAATCTAAAATTGGAGTGGATATTTTGACATCGTGTAGCAGCTACTGCTGTATAAGCGAAAGAAGAGAGTTATTGCTGCTTACTCACAGCTATGGGTATGAGGGGCACATAGACTTTCCTCTGTCTTCTCCAATTCAGACAAAGCTGTGCCTTCTGGTGAGGCTCATCACTTCTGGTTTGATCTGCCCTCCTCCTGAGTTTGGCAACAGCTGGCTAAAAAGTTCAACTCACATCACTGGTGCTGGTTCCATCAGGCATCACACGTCTCCTGTGCACCTTGGCGAATGGTCGGACTTGGTTTTTGCCGTGAGTTCCCCTTACCATCACCAGGCCAGCCTCGGGAGGTGCAAGGATAGTCCCAGGGCCTGATCTGAGTCTGGAAAGGGTGGACTTCCCAACAGTGATGGAGAGGCTTGTAGGTAGAGCTCTCTTCCTTTTCTTCCATGTCCCAAATCCAGGTTGTTGCGTGGCTGTGGTTCACTCTCTCTAAAGCCCATACATACATTTTCCCTGTGCCTTTCAACGGGCCCATTCACAGCAATAACATATTATTAGTTAAGGGTTGTTCTGTTCATAAATAAAGCAAAAGAGCACAGCCTGTGAAGCCATAAGTAAACAAAACTGTAATTCCTGCAAATGTGGCTAATTAGAAATGGCTGATTCCATTTTCCCCCGTGGAGATTACTCCTCTAAGCTCCATAGTTGGGAGACTTACTCATATCAGCATCAAGAAAATCTTACACTGAGTGTTGGGATGGGTTTTTTTACAAACAAAATGGTCTCAGATGTGCTGATTCTTGCATTCTTTCAGCTCATTTCTACCCATTTGGCTTAGGTATTTTTTGAATTGTGCTGACCAAAACATGCTTTGATACTCTCCAGCTCCATTACTTGCTTAAAGTCATGACACCTATTAATCCCAATATCCATTTCATCCAGCATTTTGTGCATTCGTGCCAGCCACATCTAGCAACTCCCCCTTGACTATGTTCTCATTAACCCCACAACTCTTCCCTGTGATATCTCGATTTCTCTGTACTCATGTTTATTCATCCCTTCCTTTATATTTATTGGGATTGAACTACAATTTATTGATTTCAGCTCATTCCTCTGGCTCACACTCCAGAATTATGTATGTATGTGCTCCCATCTTTCCGTCCTGCAGGTATGGTTAGGCTCTGCACAGTCTGTTCTCAGGCTGAGAGGGGCTGCTTGGGCATGACAGGAGACCTCATTTCTTCATCTTCCACCACTAACACTTATCTATCCTGGGTGCTTGGCTATTTTTTCACCAGACTTTGTACAGGGCAGACATGTCATCAGCTTCGCGCCCCACTTGGCATTCCTCTGTTGCCATCTCCCAAAGAAATAGCTTTTCTTGTTTCCTTGTCATTTAACCTAAAGGTAAGAGAGTACAAAGCCATATAGGGTGCAACTGAGGCAGAAACCAGAGAGTTTGAACGCTTGCTCCACGCCTTCTCAGGAGAAATGGACCAAACTGTGTTCTTGTTCTGAAAATATGGCTTTTTGTTCTTCTTCATTAGCAAGACCACGGTGAGGTTCATGAATTTTCTAGTACCTCCAAGTTAGCAGATCTGACCCATGTATTCCATGCCACACCTGGCTCATGTCTTCAGCTCCTGGCAGTGATACCCATAAAGTCCTTGTGCTAGCTATGCAGTTTTTAACCACTGGATCCCATGGTGTTTATGGACCCAAAAATGGAACAGAGGGAACAAATAGATTTTACTTTAGGAATGCCAGTATGCTGACCATGGCTAGTGTTTCAAACAGAGCTCCATAACCCCTTTAGAGAGTGTCTGACATGGAGTGGCATTACTTAGATTTACACCATTCTACACCTCTCCTAGTTCTCTTGCTAGTTGCCTGAAAACATATTACAGAGAATGCCAGGGAAAGATCTCCTCCTACGCTGGCAGAAACAACTAAGGGTGCAAGAACAATTCCACCTCCCAGCATGAGAGATCAGGCAGGTAAGTGCCATCATGGGCAGCAAGGAGAAGTATGTGCCTTTGGGCAATAACCTTCTTGATGAAGAAGGTGTCTGTTCACAGCTCCAACAGTTTTTCCACCTCCAACAAACTGCCAACTACCATCTGGTGGCAAAATAAGCCAAGATTATCTGCATCACCTCTACTGGCTGCTCTAATAGCAAAACATCTGCATAGCTGTGGTTTAGAGCCCAACTGGAGTATGGAGTATTGAAGTTTAAGATTCAAAACCGTCTTATAAAAGAGGGTACGGTGTAGCCCACTTTTCATTCAGTGGCTTTTGTAGATTTGTAGGTTGAGAAAACATCCTTCAAACAGTCATGTAGTTTAAAATGACTGTGTGTTGGCTGTAAAACACTACATGGTGTGACACACTTCCCTGCATTTGGCACACGCTGAATGAGCTGGAGTTGGAGAAGTACCATTCAGATTTCAGTAATCCACGTATAGGACATCTCAGGGAACTATACAAAAAGCTACCGTGGAGTATTTTTTGTCCATTAGGCTTGTTATCCTGTCAAAGAATATAATTAAGTTGGTTAACCAGATGCATTATAAGCCCCAGTTGCCTGGTATTTATCACCTTATTTTGCAGTAGCTGCTTACACAACTGCTTCAGTAATTCCTCTACCAATTTTCTAGCTCTTGATGTGGTGTTCTTTGTGTTCTAATTCCCCATCCTCCGTTACCTGTATAGAAAGGAGGTAATCTCTTTTCTTGAAAGAGACAGTTGTTTTATACTCTTTCCAACAGACAGCATTTAGTGTCACACTTCCCGTTCAGGAACACTCACAAATAATCACCAGTGGTTGTGGTGATTATTCAGCTGGTTACTCAGCTTACATTGTGTTGTGCTACATTGACTAATAGTCTATATTTGAGTTGCATCATAGCTTTGTTTTGTGATTTGTCTTTTTGCTTCCTAACTGCTATTAGGTATGGCTTTCTAAAGGTATTCTCCTTTTCAGTGGAAAGTAGTTAAGTGTTTCAATCTGCATACAACTACAATAAACCAAAATACTCTGCATGTCTTTCCTGTACTAACTGAAGGTTCTCCGACTGCTTTATTAACATGAAGTAGTATGTTCTCGAGAGCCCCTCTGTAATAAGAGGATATCATTATTGCTATCTCTTAGAAAAGGCAAACTGAGGCACAGAAAGGGTGTAGGACTTTTCCAAGTTCACTGAAAGATGCCAGCTGTGATTGAAGTCCCTAAGACCTGTATTAAGAGTGGCCACCTTGCATATATATACTGTACAGAACACCCTGGAGTCAGTTTTCTCAGCTGGTGAGATCCTGTCGAGTGCTAGAAATCCCTCTAACACAAGTCATAGGCCAGTATCATGTTTTTGGTGGAAAAATACAGCAGCAGAAACTATACAACAGTTGCCTTATGTCAATTAAGGTGGAAAACTTGAGTTCTCCAGGTCTGACTCCATCAGTTGCTCGGTGTTACAGACTCTTCCTTTGGAGATCTCTTATCTGCTGTTAGCAGATAACATCTATTAACCTGCTGTTGGGCAGAGAATTCATCATAGTTACAAGTTCCTACCCAGAATTTTCTTTTGTCGCTGCTTAAGACCACCTGAGTGATGGCACTTCTGTCTCGCTGTTTCTATGTCTAATTGTATGGTTTGCTCAGCAACATACGAGTATGAAGATCTGCTGTCCAGCTTCAGGAACACGAAGGAGGTTTTGAAACACCTGTCTTTCTCAATCCTCTGTCTTGTGATCGCACTCAAATTAAGTTCTCACTTTCCTGAGATGCTTTCTCTTCTTGCAGTAGCCAGATATACAGTTTGGGTGAAACGCTTTCCAAATTTCTCCTAGTTGCTTTTGCCACTCACAGGCAAAAGGGTGGGCCTGGCACTCTTCCACATCTTATGGATGCACCCTGTAGCCTGATCTCCTTAAATTCCTTTTACAGAGAAACTCATGCCAGGAGGTAAGATGCAGGGGGCTCTAGGTGTTGAGAAGACATCGTCACCTAAGACAATAGACTCCTAGGTATAGAAAATCATCATATTTTTTTCAGCCTGCTTTGCCTAAGACAAGTTACACGGTGCTGCTGAAAGAAGAGCCTGAGCCTTTGGAATTGGTGGGGGACAGCAAGTCTTGGAGGTAGAATTCGCCACTCTCTTCCCTCAGCAGCAGCAGCAAACTCAAATCTCCAGGGATTTCTTCTGCTTCTTCCACCCAGGCCTATCCATTTTTTCTCTCTCCTTTTCCCAATATCCTAAACCCTGGAATAGTGAAATTCAGTTTTGCTGAAGTCACTGAAGCATTGAGCTGCTCCTGAGCTGTAGCCTTGCTGGGCAGCTCACCATTCCCATGCTCCGGTGTCTGAGGGAAAAGCTTCCTTTCTTAAAAAAAAAGGAAAGTTCTATTAAATACAATTCCAGGTCCAGAATGTGGAGAGTAAATAAACATTCTACGCTGATATTCTTAAGTGTAATGAATTTTAAAGACAATCTTGTGTTTTGAGACCTGATGCTTTTTTATCATTTGGAATTGACAAAAGTACAAGCATCTGGGGAAGCCTTACATCCTTGTACATTATAAACAAAGCACATCATTTCTCCCATGTCCCCCACTCCCAGATCAGCTATAGTGGGGTTTTTAAATAAAGTCCCCATCAGAAACATGAGCTTCCCTCCTTCTGGTAAGGCGTTATCAGGAGCTCCTCTAAAATTATCACGTATGCCCTCTAGAAGCTTCCCAGGTGAAATCGGTCCCTGACAGAAGGGGATACTGATTTGGAGGAACTGCAAGAGGGATAAACAGCTCAGTGCTGCCCTTAATCATGCGGTGACACAGGTGGTCAAGTGCGAGACACTTCAGCGACGTGATGGGTGAGGAACCTGTCTCTGCCTGAAGGCAGCAGCAGCAGCAGCAGAGGTGTTCATCCCACGCTGCCGTGAGCACCGAGTCCTCTCAAAATGAAATGAGGTGGTTGTAAAGGGCAACGGAGAGGCAGGGTTAACTGTGACATCCTGCAGGAGAAGATAATATTGAAGTGTCAGCAAGTGCTTTCACACACCCCGGTCATTTCATCTTTGTGTTCGACACAATGGCTGGTGAGGGAGCACGGTACTTAAGGCTCAGAAGGGAGAGAAAGCAGGGGCAGAGGTGGCTAAAGGGCTTGAAGTCAGAGAAGAGAAGGAAAAAATTTTCCATGTTTCCTTACAGAAACTTGAGCAATAATCCTGGAACATGGACACAGCTTCAGCTGGCAAAAAAGATGCAAAACCACCAACAAAATCCCTCTGGGTTTTAGAAATAGTGAGGAGCTAGACTAAAAACCAGACACATTTCAGAATAAATTCAGTGTTTCGAAAGCAGTGATGTGAAAGGCACATGAGCCACAGTAATAAAATGTGATATGAGCCGTTACCGTAAACAAGGGGGAAAAATTGACAGGGAACTAAAGCAGATCTGCAGAGCATGCATGGCCCAAGGCTCTGCCAAAGCGAGGGCTGAGCGGGAGGAAGAGCAGTGGCACGGCGGGGGAAGCCAGAGAAAGACTAACATATCACAGGCCAAAAATATATAAATCACACAGTGGCCCTTGATCTCCAAGACTGAAGATTTGGCTGGAGTCGCTAGATAGTCCCACGGTGGATCAGCAGAAAGAATAATCAGTGTGTAGAAAAAAACCAAAGACAATCTATCCCTGGAAGAGAGGAAAACAAATGTCTTTTGGGAGGAAGAAGAGTTGGCATTCACAAACTGTTAGCCAGTTTGTTTGGAGAAAGTGGCCGGTTTGGGTGTGGAGGGGAGAAAAGCTGTGGCTGGGATCGGAGACACGGTGCTACAGACAAAAGCTCTTTGGGAAACAGCCTGGTGGGCTGGTGGAGCAGCCAAGGGGATGTGATAACCAGCACAGGGTGCAGAAAGCTGCAACTGAGCAAAGGCTCTGCAGGTTATCTGGCAGGTTATCACAGAATCACAGAATTGTTTAGGTTGGAAGGGACCTTTAAGATCATCTAGTCCAACCATCAACCTAACCCAGGATGTCACATCCTCCTGACACATGCCACAGACACAGGGATGTATATGCACAGACACATATACGTGCAAGTGCGTGTATGTTTATGGACTTCAAAATCACCTGAGAATAATTCAAGTTTCTAGACCTGTGAAGAGTTTGCCAGTAGAAAGCTGTCCCAACAGAGAAGGGAGGCACCCTCGGGTGTGTTATTTCACAGTTCAGCACAGTGATGCTCCACAGCCTCTTTCATGGAAACCATATTCCCAAAATGCTCAGTGAATTAAATAATACAGGTAGTGCTTTAAATAATAAATAGTAGTGTACAAAAAAAAAAAAAAAAAAGAAAAAAAGGATGTTAAGAGACCGCAAGGAAGGAAAACCAGTAGTGTTTTCAGCCAAGATTAGAAAAAGATGGAGGGGCAGATGGGCAGACCCGTTAGAAGAGAAGGCCTATGAAGCTGCTAGCTGATGTTAGGTAAAGTAAAAACCTTCTACTTGGAAGAGGAATCAAATTTTTGCTTTGTTCCCCACAGTGCGTGGAGAGCCAGCTACAGCAAGGGGACATAGTCTTGCAACCTGGCATGCACACAGGTGGTGAGCAGCAATCCATGCTCACAGGCATTGGAAAAACTAGGAACTTTTTACAGTTGTCATCTCCACAGCCACAGACAAGCTCACACAAATGGATGATGGTGGTATCACTTCTTCCCATCCCGTGTGTATCTGTGATGTTTTCTCCCTCTGCTGCTGTTACAGCACCCATCGCTGCTCTTTCTCCAGCAGTCTCTGCAGAAGTGGCTTGCAACCATTTCCCTGCACCTTTGCAAAGCACACAATTTACACCTGCATTGGGGTGTAGATTTTTCAGTGCTGCTTCTGAATGACTAAAATGTCTTTTCATACATGTGAAGAGCAGCCTGTCGTCCTTTGATCGTCACTACTGTGCCAGTAAGCATCCGCCACCTAATAGATTAATGGCTATTGCAATGTCATTTCCTTGTATCCAGTGAATATTAGAAGAGATAGGCAGATAAAGAGCAAGAATTGAAATGAAAGTCTGAAGATAAATACAAACTCCTGCCATTACAGCATATTCATGCTGTGTCACAAGCCAACAGAAAAAATGTCTGGGCTTGCATGCTTCAGTTGTTCTCCTTTCCTGCCTGCAACACACTGCTCAGAGAACCAGACCAGAGGAAAGCAAAACAAAGCCATTGATGTCCAAAGGAAAAAGAGTAGGGAAAAAAAAAAGACTTCCTGCCTCACTAAACCTTGGGATTTGACACTTGCAGTGGTAGATTTTCTAAAGAGGTCAATGAGAGGTAAGAGCTTTCATCACCTCAAAAAGTGCTTAGAGCTTTATAGACTCAACCCTGTATGTCTTGGCAGATGTTTTGATTTGTTTTGCTGAAATATGTAGGACAGGTAGGTAGATCTCTCCTGCATGCTGTCTGTCTCTCACTCAGTATGCCTTAATTTAGTGGATGTTTTAGAAAAACCTATTATCTAAACCAGTCTGCTTCGCATTGCGGGAAACAGCTCTGTGAATCTGTTCAGAGCCCCGTCAAAGATAAAAGAAGTTTCCATAGACTTTGGCCTGTTTCTAACAGGCTTTGGGTCAGATTCTGCAGAACGTGCCCAACACTGATTCTGCACTAAAAGCAGACACTTCTATATGCTAAGATTCAGCATTTATGGAGAGGGTTAGCTATACAAGAAAGAATGTACTGCTTCCAATTTATATTTCCTTCCAATGACATTCAAGGAAGCCATGTAGAAGATACATGCATTTTGTTCAAGCTACCCATTTAGGTGAGGAAAAAAAGAGAATGTGCAAGATTGTCCTTCCCATGTCATTATCAGCCACAGTGTGATTAGGAACAGAAGTTCCATCACTTTAACAGCAGACGTGAGAGTCTGGCACCCTTACAAAATTGGATGACCGTCTGTGATGACTCGAAGGGGAAAAAAATCTTTCCCTGTAAGAAGATGATGTGCCAATGGTAGCAATTTTAATCACGGTTTGATAACACAAAATATTCAGCTCCATTACTCTCCTGCATACTGCAGTGTGAGCAGCTGTAGGTGTCTCAACATCAGCACTTTAATTTGGATTAGGCGAGCACTTTTGATGAGACATTCCTGGCTGTCCCCCACCTCCTGCTTTGGCTTGCAACATGGAGCGGCCATGGAGCACACAAGCAGAGTCCTTTCCTGTGAAATGGAAGACAAAGACATGCTCCAGAAACACTCCTGACATGAGTCAGCTGCCAACAGTGGTTCACTCCACAGCTAACGGTGGTTTAGTCCAAACCAGAGTTAGTCTGTCCTGTACCCCAAACACCAACTCCTTCACTCCACAGGTTTGCTCTGATGCTACTTCACTAACAGCTTATGAAAAAGCACCCGAGAGAACATTACCACAGACACCCTGTTTGTCCTTTGTGCATCTTTTTGTTTTAAAAGCAGAGACCTGCTTATCCACTGAGCAGCAACTATGCTGTGCAGTGAGATCCCACGTGGCATTGGAGTCTTTGGCAGGGCCAAGATGATCTTCCTACCAGGAAAGTGTTGGTTCTTATTTGGGAGCCCTGTGGGCGTTGCTGATCAGTCAAGTATGTCTGCTAGTTTAAACCCCTTGGCCCATCATTTCATGCTTTTCAGATTGTCCCAGAAGTGGTCTTTTACTGAGATTAGATGCTTAGGGAGCTGGTTCTGCAGATTCCTCCCTTCCCAAGGTAGCTTCACAGAAACTGCAGAAGTGATGTGATATGACCTCAAATATCTAGCCGAATGATCAGATAATGAAATTCAAGTGTGTATCTGCAACGTTTGCAAGCAGCTGCCCGAAAACAGCCCAGGTGGCTGTTAGAAAGCAGGCAACAATCAGATAATTGCTATTGCAAGAGATATCATGAATATTTGTTGTTATATCTGCCTCCAGGCTGGGTGCCTTCCCCAAAGAGAGAAGATAGAGACCACCAAGAGAAAGACAGAGAGACAAAACATAGACACAGTGACAGGCATTGTGACGGGCACAGTGCGATGTTCTTGCTGGTCCTCCAAGAGCTGAAGGTCCTCTGGGAACCTAATTAGTTTTTTTTTTGAACTAATATTCTTCTTTTTATGCTAACATTCTTCCTTGTGGACAATTATTTGACTGTAGCTGACTGTAGCTCACTCCTCTGGTGTGAACTAACACTGCTACTCTGCAGCGTGGAATTAAACTGAAGTACTTAAGATGGAAAGACACCCGTGCCCCTTTCCAAAATGGTGAGGCACACTGAGTTCCCCTGAGTCACACTCGCTGCCTGGCGCTGGCCACCAGCTCTCATAGGGACTACCTGCCCCAGTTTGTCTGGGGAAACAGTGGCCCAAGGTTTGAAACCTTGATGAACCCCCTGTTTGCCTAAATAGCTGGTCTCACGGTCAGCTGCTCCCCATTCATAATCTTTTCTTCCTACTTGGAATTTGTGTAGCATCAGTCTTAGCTACCCGATTCCACAAATCCAGCTTAGCCAGATGATAGAGCTACCTACTGCCAGAAGTTGTTGCCCTTGCCTGTATTTATAGAACACAACCAAAGGCAGTTCTTGATCTTCTCTGGACTGAATATGAGGCACTTACGAAAACTACTTACTGAGCTCTTTCTCTTTGACAATTACTTGGACACTTACGAACCTGTCTTTAATCTTACCAGTGTGGTACAGGCTACGCTGATATTTTTTTATTTCCTTTTTTATTGTTTTGAATCAGCAGGACACATGAAACTGTCAAATAGACATCTTTGCTTTTCAGCGATCTATAAAGATAACTTTAATCAGATAAATATGAAATCTCATTTTTATAAGAGGTTTCATTGATTGCTTTTAAGAAAATAGGTTTTGGCATTGGCTGGCATTGACTGTGCTACCATTCATTAATGCTTTATTCACCTCCTGTATCTGCTTAGCTGTAAGTTTGCCTGTGACTGGTGTCAGACTAATTGGGCTTGGGGAATCCAGGACATGGCAGCACCATTTTTAAGAACAGACTGGCAGTTTGAAGGGGCTGGGATGCTGCTGGATAGCTTCTCTGGAGATCTTCAAGACCCACCTGGATGCAGTCCTGAGTGATGTGCTCTGGGCGTTCCTTCTTTAGCAGGGGAGTTGGACTAGATGATCTCTAGAGGTCCCTTCCAACTCTAAAAATTCCATGATTCCATGGCACCAGGCCTGTGGTACCAGCTGCACATGTGCTCGCTCTGTCTGAGGAAGACACCAGACAGATGTACAACCAGGTCTTCTGTACATGCCGAGGATCGGTGCCCAGGACATCATGGTTTCTGAGGACAACTCTGGCTTACTCTGTTTAAACAAGAGCATAACTTCAGCACGTTTCTGGTCCTTTGTAGCTTCTCTCATCTTTCAGTTTCTTTTACAAATCACTGTCAGTGATTCAGGAAGCTCCTCAGGCACTTCTTTCAATCCTGGTTGCAAATTTTCTGGTACTGCTACTGTAACATTGCTGTAATGCTTGCTATTTGACATCCTCCATTGCTGCTGATGAGATAGAAAGTATTTTTTCCCTTCCTGAGAAATAAGCATGTCCCATTTGTTTCCAAATACAGAAAATAAATATTCAATGAATATTTCTTCCTTATTTTGTATCATGATTGGCAACTCTGCCTTCATTAACACTGGGACTACAGGGACTAACAGAAGGGAAAGAAATTACTGAAGCTGATGAGTGATGTTTTTTGTCAGAGAAATTGGGTATGAAATGCCCACAAACAAATTTAGGTATGAAATCACAACGAGGTTATAAACCACCAAATTACTGTGTTCTAAAATGATTTATACACCCACCCCACCTTGGGATCTGGGGACAAAAGAAACTACTTTAAGATTAATATCACTATTTTAATGAAGAGGATTATTTGGTATGGCACTGTAGCTAGCAGGAGGATTTGATGATCCAAGAGGTCTATTTGAATCCTATTCTACTTTATGATAGCAAGGATGTCATTAGGTCTCAGTATACTTAAATAATGCCTTCTTGCCCTTAATCCTTAAACCCAGTATTTTTGCATTAATGTTTTATGTTCCCCTATCAACTGTCTTTTCCCTACCTGGTGACTTGTTTGCACAGCTATCAGACTTTCTGTTATTCATATTTGTTATATATAAATAAAGTTTGTAATGATTGTTATTGGTTGCCACTTTCAGTTCTTGCCTTTACTAAGACAGACTTGAAATCAAGAAGCCTCTCTCGGAATGACAAAGTTGTGGGCACTGCAGGCTCAGAAGTCATCTCTCTGCACAGAGCGGAATTTGTCAGCATTTCCACAAGGGAGCCACCAGTTTCTAGCTCTCCAAATCACTTGTTTTTGCCCTTTCTAAAAGAAAAATCTATCATCCCCAGCCAGACTGTTTCACTAGTGCCGGCTCCAAGCCTGTAGCATCCAACTCCTCTGTTGGGACTTTGTTATTCACCCAAGCCCCACTGCAGAGTTGGGCTGCAAGGTCCAACACCCCCAAGTAGCCAGGGACCCAACAGCCACCTCCCAGTCTGGAAGTGCAGATGGAGGGCCAGGAGGTGAGGTGAGGTATGCAGATGGGTTATTTCTCACCAAGGAACAGTGCCCAGGGTTCTCCTCAGCAGTTTTAAGTAGAGCAGCATGGGGCTTCTCACTGTACAGGGGGTTTGATACGCAGCTTGCAGTGCAAGGAAGCCTGGGCACGCCTGATGATTAATGGACGGGCTCTAATTAAATGCCTTTTGGTTTATAACCTGCTGGCAGCTTAGCTTCAGGAGTGTCAGAAAAATTCTCCGTGTGCCGAAGAAATACAGCAGCTCTGGACAGGCAAAGGCATTTTTCATACGTGACCTACAGCGAATTGCTCCTTTATGCTCGGAACTTCAATTCTTCATTAGCGGTGGGGTCGTTGGCTGTTCCTCCCGACGGAAACCACACAGGCAGCACTGTGCACTTGAATTAAAGAGGAGTAAGCACTTTTCAATTAGTGCTGGGCTTTACCAAACACAAGACTGCGGCAGGGGGGCAGAAGCTGCCACAAAGCCCAGCCCTGCAGCAAATACCCCCCAGTGCTCGGCTGCAGCTGGTGGCAGCAACAGCCCCTGGGTGACACGGGAGGGGACTCGGCGTCTTCGTTGACACGTCAAGCTCCTTTACAGTCACAAATGAAGCCTTTAGCTGCAGCAGTATAAATAACAGGTGATGTTTTAACAACGCTGGCAGCCCAGGGTGGAAAGTCTTTTATCACTCATGAGTTACGCGAGGTCCGCCTGAGTTTCCTGAGGTCCATTCATTCTCCTCTTTTGAGGCAGCCACCTATTTGGCTTCTGAAAACAAAAGTTAAAGTAAAAACCACTCACATGCATTGAAAATGGCTTCTCAGGAGAGTTTCTGGTGTAGCAAAATGGCAGCCCTATAACTCTGAGTGAATACCAGAGGACAAGAGATGGCTATGAAGAGAAGCATCCTACGTACAGCTCTCATGAGCAATGGGATGGGAATTGCTCCCGATAATTCAGCCTTCTGGACATGGGGACTTGGCTTTAACAACTGGCTTTGTTGGTAAAACACATTGTCTATGTTGGCATCTGCCTCTCAGTGACCTGGGCTTCTCATATGTCAGGACCAGTCCATTTAGAATAAACGGGATATGTGTATATACATGTGCAATATACCAAAACCTTCTCTCACTGACAGCACCTTGTTTTTTACTAAACGTCACAATAATGAGGGCGAGTGATTTGTCACAGGAATATATGGAAAGTCACAGCCTGATAGCAGAGGGGAAAAAAACATCAGCCGCAAATAGAAATAGTAAAAGTACCGAAAGTCTGCACTTTAATCCAAATCTCCTTGAGAATTTTAAGCCATTTAACAATATTTAACAAGCTGTTTCAAGCCACGTGAAGGCATTACCCCGCTGCTTGCTGTAACAGCAGCCCAGCAGCATGGTGGGTGGGTGGGTGGGAGGGTGGGAGGGAGGGCTCTGCCATCCCTGGCTTTTCCTTCGGCGCTGCTTTCTGCCTCCAAGCCAGCGCGCTCAGCAGATGCTTCTTAAAACCCACCACCTCGTCTCCATTACGCCCTCCCCTGCCACCCACCCACTCAGCGACACAGAAAGGATCTGCTGGACTTCCATAATCGCCCAGCAAAGGACCAGCCCGGAGAGAAAAGAGATTCCCTGCAGCTCCCAGCTCCATGAGTGCGTCCATCCCCCTGCCTCCCTCCTCCTCCTGCAACAGCCACGGAGCATCAGCGGTTGTCGTCTTTAAGCTCATTTCTCCAGGTAGCTTCAAAGGGTATTCAGAGCCTGGACCTGTGGCAGTTTGGACTCATGGCTGATCTGATGCCTACACCTACTTTTATTTTTAGTTGTCTGCCAAAACTCTTTCTTTTTTGTTGTGTTTTTTTTTTTTTCATACATCATTCCTGCCACACTCTGCTCAAAATCCGGTTATGGGCATGTGTTGCCAGCAAGGGAGATGGAAACTTCCTATCCTGAAACCAGGAGCGTGTTGCTGACACTAAATTTAGGATTTCCAATTGCAGAATCTGTTTTTTTTCACCCATCCTAACGATGCATCTGGAGTATCATGTCCAGTTTGAGGCTCCCCAATAAAGAAAGATATTAACACAGAGTTCAGAAGGAGGTCACTAGGATGTTTAGGGAATGGCAGCATATGACATATGGGGACAGGCTGAGAGAGTTGGGTTTGTTCAGCCTGAAAATGAGAAGGTAGGGGAGATCTTACTGCTGTCTGCACTGGGAAGGCACAGAGAAGACTTTTCTCAGAGACATGCTGTAGCAGGGGAAGAGGCAACATGCACAAGGTGGAATGTGAGAAATTTGGACGTGGTTGGGAAATGCTTCTTTATCGTTAGGGTCATCAAAGATTGAAACGGTGCCCAGAGAAGTTACAAAACCTCCTTTTTTTGGAGATACTCAGAACTCAGCTGGACAAAGCCATAAATAACCTGCTTTAATTGGGCCTGCTTTGTGCTGAGGTTTGGACTAGATGGCCTCTGGAGCACCTTCCCGACTACAATTAGTTTGTGGTTCTGCCAACGTCGTTTACTGAGCTACGCTTTTCCTTCCCCTCTGTGGCTTCTGTCAGCCAAGCCCAGCCCCACCTCTCTTCTCTGTGATTTGGGAAGACACGGCTTTATCAGCACAGAGCAGGGGTTGGAAATGATATTCTTCCCATTGTAGTGCGATCTGTGCAAGGCTTTGTTCTGGGATGGTGTGCAGATGGTGTGCAGCGTGTCTCTGCTGAATGCTCACACAATTAAACTTCATTCTCACCTGCCTTGGAGAGAATCTCTTATACAAGAGATCCAGTGAGTCTTCCTAAAGGACTGAAGAGTGAGCAGCTTTATCTCAGAATATACTGAGCCTTGAAGGTGGGAGGTGGCTGACAAAACACAACTGAAGCACAGTTGTGAGATTACGCTTCTAATTATTTTTGATCAGGGAAAATATTCCCATTTTCTCAGTATTCCCTCCAGGAGTCTTTGACACCAGGGCAAGAACTTGGGATTAATCTCAACAAATGCAACTCCCCAAAATCTTTTCCTCAACACCCAGGGAAATAAACATCTGTTCATCTCCAAACACTTCTTTTGCCCATCAGCCAACCTTGGTGTTAATTATGGCTTGTGCAGAGCTTGACTTTTCTGTGACTGCAAACTCTCCCTAAAATGAAAAAAACCCACCTCTGATATGGAGATAATACACTTGTTCTAACCCCTGTCCCCTAGCATCTCTCAGAACTGGACAACCGAAGTACTAAATATAAGCACTACCACTCAGAGCTGGTATTATATTGCCAGCACTTCAGAGTTAATTATTTTTGCTTTCAAAGGAGGAAAAGTAATTTTTAAATTGGTTTAATATCAGTCTCACACCAAAGGTGTTCCTTACTGCATTTCTTCCACAAACTAAGTAGCATTAATTAAAATTTTCTTTTTTTTTCTTTTTTTTTCCCCCAGCTCCTTCTTTAACTGTGAATATGGATTTTTAAGTGAAATAAGTAAATAGCCGTCATCTCAGTAGCACGTCCTTCCAGGATCAGGGCTGAAATCCATAGGAGGACATCCACAGTTTGGCTCTTGGGGAGAAGGGCATGGTGGTGTCAGAGTTACAAACGCTCAGTAACTGAAAGAGAAAAATATCTCCCCACACAACCCTTTATGTTAGGAAAAGCCAGACCTTGTTGTAAATCACAATCCACAGTCCCAGAGCAGTTCCATCACTCAAAGCTACCTCAGCAAGGATCTTAACTAGCTCCCAAGACGACAAGGCTGGAAAGGACGGAGTCTCATATCTCCTCATTTTAAACTTAAATAATTAAACTTAAAAAATAAAAAAACATGTGTGAGAGCAAGAGACCACTGGGGCCAGCTGTCAGTCTAATCAGTGGAAGAAGCTTAGGAGGCTATGAAAAACCAGGGCCACAGGGAAGGAGACATTATTAAATACCTAGTTGCTTTATCAGAAATTACATCTTGTCTAAGACCAAACTTGACCTGCTGAATTTTCTAAAGTCAAGTTTCTGCCCTCACAACATCCTACAGTCATTAGTTCCACAATGTATGGGGTGTGTTGTGGAAAAAGCCCTTCCTGGTGGCTGCAAAGATGCTGTCTGATCACCCAAGATCTGGAGGCACCCAGTGAAATCACATAAGCAAGTGGATAATGCTTCCTCTGGTGTCTTCACCTTTTTTTTATTCTGAGCAGCAGTCTTAAACTCTTTAGTCTCTACTCATAGAGGGACTGTTCCCTGTCTTCCCCCTGCCTAACTCTAGGACCTGGCAGTACTGCTGATCTCCTGGATCTGGATCCTCCCAATTCTGTCACTGCTCCTCAGCAAGGAAGGGGGGTGACCTCAGCACATACCACTCCCCTAAATTGTCCTGTTGGAGGCTGCATATGGACTGGGCAGGTCCCTGCATGAGAATCAGGGATATGTGACACTGCAGTGACAGTACTCAGAATCACAGAATTGTCATGGTTGGTTGGAAAGGACCTCTGAGATCAATGAGTCCAAACCCCTACAATCTCAGCCACTAGGGTATGTCCTGAAGTTCACATCTACACATTTCGTAAATACCTCCAGGGATGGTGACTCAACTTCTTGTGGGTTTTGCCACCCTATAGTGCTAATATATCTCTTCAAGGATGATATAACTTGGGGGGAATATGGTGTCCATATTCCAAGATACAGGTATACCCAGCTATTACAGGTGCTCTGCACCTTGCTCCTCTCCAGCTACTTGCCAGGTTTCTTCATCCTTTTATGATCACTTCTTGATTTTTTCAGTCTTCCTGGGGCAGCACCAGGCTTAGCAGTGATTTTCCCAGAGCATCCTCTCTCCAGTGGGAAAGCTGAACTTTTGTTCCTGCTTTTGCTGCGGATCTCATCCTTCATTCATTTGTGAGCATTGGAGGTAGGAGTTGGTTGGAGAAAGTATGGGATACCAGCAGGATTTCCCTTCTTTTCACACTTGGTGACTCCTTTAAGAGCACTTAGAATGGGAAAGCGCAGCTTCTGCCTAAGAACAACTACTGACACTGCCTGCAACGGTCCCAGGAGCTCATTAATTCTATTTATTCCAGTTTCCACTATCTGATGAGCATGGAAATCACATCCTGTAAAGAAATTGGACACACTGCTGCTCTAGTACCCAGGCTGTGAGTCTTGGCTACGTTGCCAAGAGTATGACCACAGGCTCACTTCTGCTCCCCACCTCCACCTTCAGACTTTACAGGCAGAGAGCTACACCAAACAGAAATGCCCTGATCACCTTCTGAGCTTGTCTGTTAATCAAGTAACAAGGACAAGAAATTTAAATGTGCATATTTCAATGCAGAATCCACCAGCAAGTACTAGCAACACCATACCTGTTAGCATCCAATCCCAGTAAAATTACTTAGACTCAAGATGGCAGATAGATTCCAGTGCTATCAAGTCACAGTTACAAAGCTGTAGTATTTTGCCTGACAGCTTTTTACAAGGTTTAAAATCAGGTAAGCCTTGAGTTAATCTAGTTGTACATAAATATGGGAACTACAACAACCTCACTTAAGGGCACTGTATTACAAGCCTCGCCTCTCACGCAGAGGAGAACATCTTAGAGGCAAGCCATGAATTTTCTTTCCAGTACAAGTAATTTAACAGACTATATATAAAAATGTGTATGCACACAGGCACACATACTTACAGCCTCACCTTCAGCTTGAGAGTGTTTCTCCTAGGATTTGCCAGTCACACAGTGCTGGTGAATGCTGCTGTAAGCGCAAATAAAATGAAACATAGCGTTTTCAATTTGTTCTACTGAAAGACATCCTCTAGGTGTAAGATATACAGAAAGAGTTACTCCTTAAGATTTCAAGGTTGAGGTGATTGCTGTCAATATCTAGCTTTTCCCAGCAGGGACTTTTGTGTGGCAAGCTCTCTACAAAGCTTACTTAGAAGAAAAACCCATCAGCAGCAGTGACAGACCAGGACATCCTGCAGGTTAGGTGGAGGCAAGGGAATGGGGTTTAGTCTTACGTGCACCAGAAAATAAATCAGGTTGCATTTTTTAGGTTGTCTGTTATTGCAATTCCTTACAACATGGGAAGCAAAGGGATTGGGTTTGTCAGACACGTCGTCCTTTCTAAGTCATCCTTCAAGTGGGCTCAGAGGCATCTTACGTGTGTTTTTAGCTGCCATTATTTCTCCTGCTTGCTTAGTTGCAAGACTATTTGTTCATCCTCAGATGATGTTTGACATCTCACTGTAAATAGTCTGGGTAATAAACATCTCAAGTGTCAAAGTCTGAGTGTGTTTGCCTGCCATTCTGGTTTGCATCTCTTTCTTATTCTGCCTGTTCAGCAGCTGTGACCTTGGTGATGGCTCTGTTTGAACTTGGAATATGACTTAGACACAGGTTGGGTATTAACCAGCTCGTAGAGCTGGCTGGAAGAGGAATATTTAACTCCAAACCAGGAAAACATTCTCCAGAAGGGCTGGTAAGGGGCAGGGAACCTGGAGGCCCATGAGCACATGGCTGCTGAGGAGACACAGGGCTGGGGACTGGGGCTCAGCCCCATAGCAGATGAAGTCACTTGAACCAGTTACGTCCTTGCTCCTATCTACTGTTGGCAGGGTTTCAGAATAGCCAAGTTCCTGGAAAGCATTTTCTACCACTTTTGGTCAAAAGTACAGCCTAATCCAGGCAGGTGTGGGCCGCTCTTCATGTGGGAGATCTTTACAAGTCCGTCTCAGCCTGATGTTGCAGAGCCAGGCAACCCGCAGTAGGCTGAACACTGGCCAGCAGTAAGTATCTCATCCAGCAATAATTCAGGGGCCAAAATTCTTAAAAGCACCTCAACTTACATCATTATTTTATAGGATTTAAATGAAAACAGTAATTCATCAGAAATATGTAAGGAAGCGACTCTCCATCCCATAGACATTCTTCCCATATAAAAAGAGACACAGAAGCAATTATCTTCATATGCCTTTTTCTATGCAAGTGGATTAGTATCATGTGTCTGTCTCAGAAGATATTAAAATATGACTTGGAATGAATTAAATCACAAGACACCTGGAGGGGAAGTCAGAAGCACGTACACTTTCTACTCCAGACATTTTAAAGCAAGGAAATCATAGAATCATCTAGGTGGGAAGGGACCTTAAAGATCATCTAGTCCAACCATCAACCTAACTCTGACAAAAAACCATCACTAAACCATATCCTCCAGCACCATGTCAACCCGTCTTTTGAGCACCTTCAGGGATGGTGCCTCAATCACTTCCCTGAGCAGCTCATTCCAATGCTTGATAACCCTTTCAGTATAAACATTTTTCCTAATATCCAACCTGAACTTCCCCTGGCGCAACTTGAGGCCATTTCCTTTTGTCCTGTTGCCTGTGACTTGGCAGAAGAGACCAACCCCCACCTCTCTACAACCTTTTTTTCAGGGAGTTGGGAAGAGTGATAAGGTCTCCCCTCAGCCTCCTCTTCTCCAGACTGAACAACTCCAGCTCCTCAGCCTCTTCTCATGAGACTTACTCTCCAAACCTCTCACCAGCTTCATTGCTCTTCTCTGGACCTGCTCCAGCACCTCAGTGTCTTTTTTGTGGGAAGGGACCCAAAACTGGACCCAGCCCTCGAAGTGGGGCCTCACCAGTGCTGAGTACAGGGGAACGATCACCTCTCGATTCCTACTCACCACACTATTCCTGATACAGGCCAAGGTACCATTGGCCCCAGCGTCCCTTTCTTGAGCTTTTCCACCATAGCAGTTAGTAGCTCCCCACCAAAACATGCCTTTAATCTAATTTCCCAATTGATAGCGACTATTTCCTGAAGGATTGGAAACCAGAAAAAGTTTTAGTGAAATGGAAAGAAATGAAGAGAAAAGAAAGAGCCAATACTGTCATCAAGGAAAAGCTCAAGGAAAAATGAGGCAGCAAACACATGACCATGCATCAGGTGGAGCAGAGTAGCTGTCCCTCTGCCTGCTGCTACCCTGTGTGGGAGAGCAGATATCCCAGCAAAGCTACAAGCCCTGATGGAAAAATTGTACCATTGCCTGTGTTGCCTTGAGTCTGCCTGGGGGAAGGAGCCCAGTCACACAGAGGTGTTGGTGCTCAGCTCACACAAAGTACCTTTCTACCCAAGGCAGTTTGTTTGTGTGCCTGAGCCTCTAGTGCTTTTAAATTGAGCTCCAGAGCCATTTCACAACTCGCATCAGCTGTGGCCACTCTGGCTGCTGCCCCTGTGCTCTTTGTTAACGAGCTTGTCTCTCTACTCCTGACACAGATCTCTCCGCTCCACATCCCTCCTCCCCAAAACTCCCACTCGCTGGAGACAGGACAGGATCCAACGGTGCTCTGCCAAGTCACAGGGGCTGCCTGACAGCCACAAGGAGGGAGCGCTTTATCTTTCAGAGCTCTGTGCAACGGCTGCCTAATTAATCCCCATCCCCCACCCCTACATCCAGTACAGAGTGAGGACCTAAGCTGCAACACAGCAAACTTCAACCCTTCACTCCTGGTCAGGAGGAGAAGGGACCTGGAGAGAGGAAGCTAATGCTGAGACAGTCCCCCCACCCCAAAGGGGAATAAAGGGGAATAAAGAATGCTTCTCATGAGTAGGACTCCTCACCACCATCCCTCTCCACCTCGCTGTGCTCAGAGGACAATTCAATTACACTGCCACTTCCCTTTCATGTGATCCAATTTATGGGGTAATTAATGGGGGCAGAGGAAGAAGCCGCCTTCTCTTTTCCAGACCTGCATGAAACCAAAGTCAAGGCAACGGGCAACTGTGAGCCTTCTTGAAAAACACAATGCTTGCCAGGATGTCTTTATTAGAGAGAAGAAGGGGCAGAGGCAGCATGTGCTGACTACCATAGCTGTACAAAGGCATAACTGCTTCCCAGGAGCACAAACAGAGGGAAATGATGATTCTTCATTTCAGAAATAAAATGATGAAAGGAGGCAAATTAGTAGTGAGTGAAAAGTTACTTGCCTTCAAAAGAAGCCAAGGACCTAAAATTCCATAGTGAGTGCAATGGTGGGACTGTGTGTTACAACCTAATGAGATGTCAAAGCCTGCATGTATCTGATGAATGAATTAGCTGTTAATTCTTAATTTCCCTGCCTCTCTCCTTCCATCCTGTTTTCACCTGGGGCTGCCTCTTGAGCAGGGACAGCACTGATGTCAGTGGGACCAGTGGGCTGAGTCAGCTCAGGGGTCTGAGAACAGACGCTCTTTTAAAGCAGGCTTATTATCCAAACTATACCCTGCTGCTTTGTTTTAATTACTGTTGCTTGAATTATGACATCAGGTCCCACTGGTGGGGCCAGCTTTGCCGTGCTGTAGCTGTGTCCCATGGTCCCACAACAGCTACTCAGTGCAGCTCCTTGCAGACCTGATCTTGGCCTTGATCTTGGCTACCCCTCAATGACCTGGCCCTTCCCCAGTGCCAATACAGTTCTGTCTAAATGGTGTGGTTCTGTCTAAAATGTAAAGGTGTGTGTGTGGGGTGTCTGTACTCCCAGTAGTGCTCAAGCAACCTCTAATGACAGTTTGGCACCTTAATGCTTGTGTAACACGACCAGGAGGTGTTAATGATGTGTATTAATGAAGCCTGATTTCTGCTGAGGTGTGATTTAGGTGGTGAAGGCATGAGAATCATGGGAGGCAGGTCTCCTAGCCTGTGACCCTCCGAAAGCAAGGAGAAGTGTGCAAAGAAAGGGAGAAGGAGCTGGAGAAACTAATCTCACTGACTTCAAAGATGAAGGATTCTCTTTATACTCTGAAAGTGACTGAATAAAATGACTGGCATCATTACTTAGCTAAATAGGATTTTCTACTTGTGTCAGATTATTTTAAATGTCAGTTTGACCAGCCTGATTGCTGTTGTTTTGTCCCTAAGAAGTGCATTACATTAGTTAGCCTTATATTGAGAAAATACTTTGAATTATGATACCATTTATTAACGTGATTTGCTTTCTCCCAACAGATGTGTTCGTTTTGTCCACAGCTCTTGAAGCTTAGTTTTTGGATTTGAGTTCACAGTGTTTTCATTTCACCTGAGGGGCAGAGCTGCCCTCTCCATGAACACTTGCAAGCCACCTGGTTGTGCAGGGACTCCAACCATCCCGTCCACTTAGTGAAAGAGAAAGCAGATAACCCTAGTACCCAGCTGTGCTGCAGTCACCCATGGGGCTAGTTCACACATTCTGGATAAACACCTGAAATGATGAAAAGCACTGCTTTTCCTAATGTTTTTAAGGAGGAGGAGTTCACAGGAGATGAAGGAGGAAAGCTTACTGCATCCTTACTGAAAGCACCACCAGAAGTGAGATCCTATGGCTCAGGAATGTAGCTGGCATTAAAACTCATTGCACTAAGGTATATGATTAGCAGTACGTTGATCCACCTCCACTTCCCAGTTGTGAACAGTGCTTTTACTCACTGAAACCTTCCTGGTAAGCTCCTATCTGTGTTCAACTACCCACAGCATCAGGCAGAGATCGCCTGTCATCTTCAGCCACACATTCTGGAACCTTCCTTCTGATAAAAGGGTACCTACAGACCAAAACAAGCATTTTAAGGACACCCTTGCAAGATTTTGTGCAGGTCATGTCAATAATTACCTGATCAATGCATCTCTTAGGATGGTGCTGTAGTCTTTGGCTGTAAAAGAGGTGTGGTTCTTTGCTCCTGTGTGGGGGCCAGCCCTGGAGATGGTCAAGCACTGCAACAAGTACCCTCAGTGAAACAAAACACAGACTGACCTCCTCAGGCTAAAAGCAACTTGAGAAGGAGCATCTGGAATTGCTGAAGGACACACTCAGGATTGGCCTCGGCACCAAAAGGGCAAGCCCAGGTTACTAAATCCCACAACCAGCTACGAGCAACCAAGGTTCTGACTCCTTTGTCCGCCTCTTATAGCCCAGATGCACTGGGAGCACTCCCTCGTATCATCAGCTTCTCAGTCATGCCAGGTGAAGGAAACGTTTCCAAGATTTCATTTAATACCTGTATTTAATCCATTAGCTCTCCCTGCAGACCTCCTGAAGGCTGGGCTGTGATTAAGGAGGAGATAAGTGCCCTGTTTATTGCTCTCCTGATACTTCTCCACTTTCCCCTGCACCCCCATGGGCAGTTTTTACCCCACAGTCATGCAGTGCCTTGGAAATGTGCATGGAACCCCCTTGGCCTGTCCCCTCGGGATGAGTTGAAGACAGAGAAAGACCCCTCCAGCCCCAACAATGCAACTCTCACTCTTCTGTGCCTGGGGCAGAGTAAGCTGTTTCACTGATAGACAGGGGAAGCTTCACAGGCAGTGCTGCTGGGCAGTAAAAGGGATGCTGCTGGGCATCCATACCTCCAAGCAGACATCTGTATCATCAGGAGTAGCCAGCATGGATTCATCAAGGGGAAGTCATGCTGGACCAACTTGATAACCTTCTGTGAAGAAGGGACTAGCCTGGCAGATGATAGCTTTCTTTTCCTCCATATGCTCTGAGATGACACCCAGGAAGAAGTTCCAGGGATCGAGGTGAGGCTGACTGGTCTGTAAAAGTTCCTGGGTTCCTCTTCTAGCCCTTTTTGAAGACTGGGATGACATTAGCCTTTTTCCAGTCCTTGGGCACCTCACCTGTTCTCCAGGACCTCTCAAAGATGATGACAAAAACAAACTGAGAGGAGTGGCTGATACACCAGAGCGTTGTGCTGTCATCCAGAGGGACTGTCATGGAATTCAACAAGGGTAAATGCAAAGTCCTGCACCTGGGGAAAAATGACCCCATGCATAAATATGTGCTAGAGGCCAACTATATGGAAAGCAGTTTGGCAGCAAAGGATCTGAGGGTTCCTGGTGACACCAGGTTTAACACGAGCCAGCAATCTGCCTGTGCCGCAAGGATGGCCAATGGTATCCTGGGCCTCGTTAGGACTATTGCCAGCAAGTCAAGGGAGGTGATCCTTCTCCTTTATTCAGAACTGGTGAAGCCACACTTAGAGTCCCGTGTCCAGTTCTGAGCTTCCCAGTACAAGAGAGTGATGGGCATACTGGATAGAGTCCAGTGAAGGGCTGCAAAGGTGATGAAGGGACTCAACCATCTCTTCTATGAGGAGAGGCTGAAAGAGCCGAGACTGGAGCAGAGAAGGCTTGGGGGGGATCTTGTTAATGTATATAAATACCTGAAGGGAGGGTGTGAAGAGGATGGAGCCAGTCTGTTCTCCAGTGACAGGAACAGAGGCAATAGGCACAGACTGGAACACAAGAGGCTCCGTCTGAACATCAGGAAATGCTTTTTTACTATGAGGGTGACTGAGCACTGGTACAGGTTGTCCAGGGATGTTGTGGGGTCTCCATCCTTGGAGATATTCAAAAGCCATCTGGACATGGTCCTTGGTGCAGCCTGCTCAAGATGGTCCTGCTTCTGTAGAGGGGTTGGATCAGATGATCTGAAGAGATCCCTTCCAACCTCACCCAATCTCTGATTCTGTGACTTTGTATAGTTACAGCCTTTGGTGTGAGGAAAAGTTACCAGCAAGATGGACCGAGAGTCACCTGCAACCACCTGTTCTCCTTGATCCCTTGCCATTACCCTATAGGCTTGGGTATCATCTGTTCCATTCTCCCAGTTCAAAGGGCAAATTAGGTTTTTTTGAACTTTCTTGCTTCAAAATACAAGAGGAGGGCTGGGGAAGTGGCCAGGCCAGGCAGGAAGGAGAGTAACCATCTCCAGCAGACTGTGCTCTGCCTACAGCTCGTTCTGCTAACATGCCCCATGAATCCTGCAGTGCAGGCACAGCTTTTGGAATAAAAAGAGAGGATGAGCATGAGTATGGATCACAGCAGCTCTCTCTATGGTTCTGCAGCAGTTGCTGCTGCGGCACAGGCTGCACCAGTCTCACTGAACATTTGGCTCCTTCTAGCCCCCCAAAATGCTGGATTTCCCGTCCAGAAATCGTCAGCTGTGAGGTGAGAGCAGTTCCCATTTCTGCTTCGCTGTTACATCCCCAGGTGCCAAATGGTGTTTCATATGGGACAGAGAAACGTGATGTTTCACTGCTGCTTTCTCCTCAACAAACATTATGAATAAAACCTTAGTAATGCATGATTTATTTCCCTTCCAACATGGATTTCCAGTGTTGATGCTCTTTTTATTCCTGAGCTAGATACGAAGCAGTTTTTATGTCCACTGTGGATTTGGAAGTCCACTAGAGACTCTCTGCAAACAGGGAGCCATTTATCTCCTGTTCATTGGTTTTAACCACCTGAACAAATGTGCTTCCATGCACAGTATTCATTTGGCTTGCTTTTGGTACTTCTAATGGCTTGACTCACACCTTTCCTGGGGCAGATTCCATTAGCATGTGAATTATCATCCCCACAAGGAGCTCATTAGTACAGTGCCAAACCAGAGGTCTCTAGTTCATGGTAGCACCTGGTCCTTTGGTGCACCAAAGATGTTAGTGCCTGCTGCATGAGGCACAAAATATGCAAAGAGTTTAAAAAACAAAACCAAAAAAAAAAAGCCCACACAACATTGAATGGCCTGAAAACATGGCATTTTGACACCTGTCCATCTGCAAGAAGCCATGTCTGCTGTCTGTGGAGATAAACTCTTTTATTCTGGACTTCAGACAGGCTGTAATGACGTGACGGTCTAGATAACAAAAACTTCAACTATTATTTGCTGCCCTGGGCAGTAGCTCCTACCTAAAATGTACAAAATTCCTTATTTCCCCCAAAAGGAGATGTGTTTCAGGAGGGGTGGGCAGCCTCCCTACATGACTTTATGTGCTTGTTTCTCATACACAGACATAACAGCACGCTGGGATGAAATCTTCAAAGAAAGATGTGACACCAAAGTAATTTTGGCAACTCCTTGCTGCAAGGTATTCTTGCACCAAACCTTCCAGCATGGTGAAAATTGGAATCAGATCATTCAAACAGACCTGCAGGCTCCTGCTGAAGATGATTGCTAACTTGGGACCTTTCCGATGCCTTTCTATAACTTCCAAGAGCCTGGCACACTCAAAGAATATTGCCCTTTCTATTGGGCTCTGAGGAAATGGAATCCACCAGGATAAATGCGCCCTGAGCCAAGTCCCTCTTCAGCATGTTGTATTTTCCTTTGCGTGGATATGGCACCCATGTGGCCTGGGAGAGTACTGCGAAAGGGAAATTTCTCTCAAGATGTGTCATTTTCTAAAGGCCATACTTGCCTCTAAGCACATTTCCCTGTTGTAATGGGGATAGTTTTCATCCCTGACATCACCAGAAGGGCTGAGAGGTGTTGAAAGCGCTTCTTCTTGGAAGAAAGCATTGTATGGCAAAAGGAGAATAATTGTGCTGACAGCGCAGGGAGAACAGATATGTCTCCCGAAAAAGATTTTACAGCCTCATTTGCATATAAAAAACAGTTGGAAATTTTTTTGTCAGAAGCAGCAGGGGAACATAAGAAATTCAGCAACTCAAAATATTCCCAAGGAACAAAAAGAAGAAGGGTTAAAAATAAAAAAAAAAGAGAAAGATCACATTGAATTCAAGCAGCAAAGATAGCGCATAAGGAAGTAACCAGCTTGGGGATGGTGCCAGTTCCCTCCCCACTGTAGGAAACTGGGGGGCCCAGTAGACATTGCCCCCAAGCCCAGCCAAAGCCTCACTTCTGGAGAAGGCACAAACCTACAATTCATTAAACTTCTCTGCTGGGTCACGGTACAGCCCAAAGCAGTTATGGCCAAGACCTACATGGTGGACCTTAGCATCACAGTACCACATGCCCCAAGAGTGGATGTGGCACAAGCCAGAGCTGCTTGGTGGTGGTGGTGGTGGTGGAGAAGGGACTGAAACTTTGTTTTAAATTGACACTCATGTGTGATTGAAAGGGGGTTGAGTTTATGAGAGCCCATCAGCACTGACTGGGAGAAGAAGAACAGCCAGCACCTTTGCAAAGTGCAGCATGGATAACCTGACCAAAATGCCTCAACCTATAGGAAAAGCATGGACTCTTAACAATGTCTGGCAAATTTGGCATTGGATCAGGCAGATCTCCATTGTCAGAAGCACAAAAAAAAATATTGTTTAATTCTAAGAGGATCCCTTTACCAGGTGAACCAGGTTTCTTAGCTCTACGCACAATATTAACTCACTGCAAAATCAGCACTGCTCACCCTCCTTCTTCCAGCAAGTGATGGGAAGGCAGAGGCTGGTGATACGGATTCCAGGTGAAAAATAAGCAGAAGCAGTATGTCAGGGCTTTAATCAAATCTGTAGGAGATGTGATTTTTCCTCCTTGCCAGACGTACCTTTTCTTTTTTTTTTGTGCACAGACAGTAACGCTCGTGGAACAATATTTGATCAGCCTTAATTTTCAGGCTGGATCCCTGTCTGTTTCTCTGTCTGAGCAGGCCAAGGTCTCCTCCTGCTGCCGTGGCCAGCTCTGGGCAGGATTTTGCATCCCTCGCTGCGTGCAGCCGGGGTGAAGCGCAGGCAGGGTCTCTAAACGCACTGCAGTGGAGCCGCTTCCCATGCGGCTGGCTCAGCCTCCTCTCTGCCATCCCCTGGCTGGTTCATTATCATCAAACTGTTCAAAGGGATGGAAATTGAATTATATTTAGGTCAGAAACGTATTTTAAGCAAAAATTACCTATTATATTTAAAGCATCTTGTTCAGAGACTGTCTGTCTACTGCTTCCAGGATGGTTGCACAAATAGTCGCTGTCCTTAACGTGTTTTTTAATGGTAGAGCAGGCGCTTCCCAAATCTGATTTTTGTTTAAATATAAATGAGGCTCATTCTCTCTCTCAATCTAATTAATGCTGGTAAATAAGAAACCACCTTCTGGCAGCTCACTTAGGTATCCCAGACAGGCAAAAAGCCCGTTATTTCCCTGGATAACTTTGAAAGAGAGAGAAAATAGCTCTGCCATAGTGACAGGGCTGCAGTCCCGGATAGCCCGGTGCTCTGCTCTCTGCTCAGAGGGAGCAGGGGGGCAGCTTTCCAGGAGCACCAGCAGTCAGACATCTCCTCTCCCTACGCTTTGGGCTGCCAGTCCTTTTAGGCAGTGGCCTCTCCATGACTCCCTGTGTGCAATCACATCTTAAACAGCTTCAAGCATCTGGGCTACGCCTCCTATCAAGACTGTATGAGTGATGATCTCCTTGGACTTAATAAATATTGATCATTATTCTGGAAGCAGCTCAGCAGTCAGAAGCTACTTTTCAGCCCCAGCTCCTGCAGAAGAGGCTATGTTGACTCACAGTCAGTACACTTTAAACTGGAGTGTATCGTGATACTTAGGGATCCTTCGCAGTCCATGCTTTGATCAATACTCCAAAAACTCTTGTGAACAAACTAGGGACAAGGTTACCTTGACCAGGGCTTCCAGAGGGATAAGGCAGCACCAGTCCTAGGGCAATTTTTTGTGTGACACCTCCCTCCTTCAAGGGACCGAGCCCCCAGCCTCACTTCTTTATGTCAACACATACCAGAGCAGAGGAACAGGGCTGCTGCTGCTTCTTCTCCACAACCCACCCAGGAGAGCACACTGGACAGCCCGCTGGCTCACCTGCTGCTGGAATGTCCTTCTACCTGCTCATAACCTTTCCATTTCCATGATGGTTTCATCTTGCATTTGATTCCTGAGGCAATCTTCTCCCTCCTCCAACGGGGGCATGGTGGAAGACAGAGATGCAAGCACAGCTGGCTGCTTCTCCCCCAGGGGCCCTGTCAAACTTCTCTGCAGCACGCCCTGGCCCTGCAGGCATCACCAAGGCAGGGCGCCTTAGATGTCTCGGGGAAGAGATGATGCTATTTTTCTGCCCTTCCTCCAGGGGATCTTCAAATCCCTCGACTCTCACAGAGCAACGGTCTGTTTAATCTGAGTCTGTTTGAAGGAGGCAGCAAGACAGGAAAAGGGGAGTTGGATGGAGGAAGCCAACATTCAGGAGCTTAGTATAAAAAATTAAAACATTCCTGCTTTCCAGCATTGAGAGTGATCTTCCCCTCCATCAGCAGCTTCACTGATGTGCTCTGTCCTGCTCTGTGCTGGTTTCCCTGCCCTGCAATAGGAGCAGGGACAGAGGCAGCTCTCGCCCAGCTGAGAGGCACCCAGCGCTGATGACCTTTGGGGAGAGGAGTATGAACAGCTTGAGAAATGCACTTTTCTTTCCAGCCTGAGCTGCAGCACCTCGTCCTGAAGTGCACTCATCAGATAAAACGCACTTCAGGCTGAAAGCAGACCCAGAAACTGGTTTGAATGGGGTTAGACAGAACATTCACCCAAGGAAGGCTTCAGCGCTCAACCACACTCCCCGGTGTTAATTGGGTTAGCGTTAATGCAGCACATGTGCTCCAGCAGCCAGAGGAAATGGCTGAGGCCTTTCTCAGAATTGATGGCTTTATCCCTTGCATTAGCACCGACCTCCTGGCAGCGGCCGTTCTTCCTCTCCTGGCACGTGTGCAGAGCCCTGCCTCAACTGCAAAAAGAAAAAAAGAAAAAAAAAAAAAAGGAACTATTGATTGTACTTGGTCCTATCCATTCAATCACTGCCTGTCGTGACAGGGCAGTAACGGCACATAGTTGTCCTTTGACAACATCCCTAACTGGCTGGAACAAAGCAGAGCAGCCATCCCTTCTGACAGCCAGAAGCTGTGAGAAAGGGCAGGAAGCAATGAGGGCATCTGCTCCTGGATCCTGACCTCGCCAGTCCTCCTGAGGGCTGCATGTGGTGGAAGAAAGGCGGAAGGCCCGGCCCTGCACACCACCACAGCGCTGCCCTCACACGCAGGACACGCCTCCACCAACAGCAAAAATTACAACCCTCGTTACAAACCACAATTAAAGATGTTTGTAAAGTAAATCCACTACTTTATAGATGATTACACTGGATCTAGATGCAGTATCAGTGCTCTCGTAATAAAATCCTGTATTTCTCCACTGAAGCTTTAATAAACCTACACTTTGATTTCGCAAACTAAAAAACTCAGTATACACTACTGGTGAGTTCTGAGCTGTACTGTGTTCAGGGTTAGTCCTCAGCTTCTGTCTTTGGCTGTCTTGTAAACCTACCTGCTAATCCTGAATTCAACCACAGTACATCTACACAGTTAGTACAGCATTTTTTTTTGTTAGCTGATCACTAATCTGACTTAACAGATTGTGGCTTGATACCTAGAAGCTTGATAGCAGATCTTGGAAGTCCATCTACACAAGATGTACTATTTTAACTAGCAATACAATGTCTGTGAGACCTACACTTCCCATGAGAAAGGGGGAAAGGAATGGAAGTGTTTATCAAAAAGGGCCTCCTGCAGCACCGGTGTAATGAAACATCCTTCCTGGAAGTGCAGGAGATTCCAGGAGGCATTCTAGGATGAGAAGAAACAATGCAGTGGGATTTCAAATAGTCCTTCCCTCAAAGGTGAACCTCATATAGTTGTTTTATGATAAGCAAACAACATTCCCAACTAGGCACATGACAAACTGGAAGATGACAAAGGGGAGAAGTTTCTGTTTATTTATTCCTCTTTAAAATGACTTAAAAGCAAATTTAAAAGCTACTTAAAAAAAAAGGGGATCCAAAATATCAAGAAGCTGAAAGTAAAACCACAAAGGAGGCATTACAAGGTTATCAGAACATAGAAAGCATAGTTAGTATAAAACAGATTTACAGTCTCAATGAACAGCAAATTCATGCTGCCCTTGTAAATTGAACAGTACATAATACTGCCCCTACTCTCTGGAACACAAATTTCTTTTATCATTTTATTTTATTGTAGCACTGGATAGGAAAACACAAGAATTTAAAAAACCCAACATTTTCAATTGAAAAAGAAAAACATTAAAAATACAATATTGCTCTGTAGGCACTGATAAATGTCCTTCTATGGTAAAAGAGCGTGCCAAAGCAGAATTCGAAATTGCATAATTCCTATTAAAATGATACAGCCCCGTTGTGACTGCAAATAAAAACTAGCTATGCTATTTCTCTGACACTGCCTGACTGTGACCCTGCCCACTAGGAACTGTCTGCAACACTGGAGGTTGGACAGGGCTAGGCAGAAGCGACAGGCAGCAATACTGGAAAATGAAGGTATCTCCCGATAAGCCAGAGCGGCCTGACAGCTCAGATCCATGGAGGGCTTTCATTACACTGATGCTGAGCAACTGTGTGTGCTTGCCAAGGCTTTCACTATGCATGCTTCAAGTTACACCTGACCTTGAGGTACTGAGACCTCATAAAGAACGAATGGGAGCCAGAAAAGGTTGCTGCCCACAGGGCTGCTTAGAAATAGCACTCCAGTGGCCAGTGGCTACTGGCAGGAGGTCAGCTACAAGCCCTGCCCAAGCTTGCCATCAGCCGAGGAGTGTTTCCCTCTCCTCTCCCCTCACAGGGCACAGGCAGCTGTGATGTTGCTTACACCCTCCTCTGCAGAGCACTCTGATCAGACTATGGAGCACCTATGTCCTCCGAGGGCAGGGATGTGGACTTCATTAGGATCTGCAACAAAAATCAACTCAAAGCATTTGGGGGGGAGGCAGCTGCTGGGACCCTGGAGAATGTTAAAGCAGTGCCTGTGCCTTAGGGCACGCTAAAGCAGATTTTTACCTTGCAAGCATCCTCACTTCTGAGATTTGTCCTTCTCTACCTGTTTTGGCACATGCAGCCTTCCTGCTCCCCCTCTCTGGTGGGCAAGATGCCTGAAATTCATAGTCTCAAGCCCCAGTGTCCCTGTTCACAGGGGAGGAAAGATACACTTCACTCTTCTGTTTTACTAGGGAGTCTCTGGCTAAAAAAAGTCACTTTTTAAAAAATGCCATGGCAGGAGGCAGTTAATCAAACATATCCTCAAACATGCGTCGCCCCATGGCTATGTAAACTTCTTTTTCTTCTGGCGTCATCTGGGCCACCAGCTCTGGTCGCTGGCTGACTTGGCTATACGAGTGTGGACGCCCAGCCACTGTGACAGTGGGGTCCTCTGCCACCACCTCAAACTCTTCATCCTCCTCCTCATCCTCTAGCCCGTATGTTGTGGTGGCTGTGGCAGGAGGGCGGGGAGGAGATTCCTCCTCCGACTCGCTTGTCTCGCTCTCAGAGTCACTAGCGTTGGCACCGGAGAGAGGAGCAGCACCTCCAACAGTGACTGTTGAAGCAGAAGGTGTCTTCTTCTCATGGATCAGCAGGGCACGCATCACTTCCTCGTTATCATCCAGAGCTGCCCGGCCCTCCTCACGCTCCTGGAAGGCATCCAGATCCCGGCCCCCTGCAAAGAGACACAAGGGAATGATCGTTTCCTCACAGAGATCTGGTTGATGGCCCTGAAGGCTTTCTGGACCCATATTAATTACTGCCCCTAAGCACGCTTGGCCAAGTCACATCCTTTCTCTATGCCAGCCCCTCTCCCTTAAAAGACAGAGATAGGTGGTTTTTCTTGTAACAGCAGAGCAAGTATTGACATTTCCTAGGAGCTGACAGGCCTGGAGTCACTGTGGCTCCCAAGCTAACAGCCTCAGTCAGGAGCACATCACAAGAGAACTCAACACCATGTGATGGAGCAGACACCTGGAAAAGATCTTCCAGGGAGGTGCCCAACTCAGGCTGCCCTCAGCTGGAATGATGCATTTTCCTCGCTGTAGAGCAGAAAACAGTCCTTGGGACCTAAATCTGGGCTTCCAGATACTCAGACTCTGCACTCAGTGATGACACTTGTCAGAGATAGATATATCCAGACTTTGCACCTAATGCTGACACTTGTCTGAGCTACAGATACCCAGACTATGCACCTAATGATGATGCTTGTCAGATACAGCAAGTATCTCAGTGCTGTTTCACAGGTGAACAACCACAGGCTGTTTCCTTTTTGCCCCTTTGTTTCCAGCCTGTATGACCACATCCTGGAGGACTTGCGGTGACGATGAAGACCATGGGGTATTGCTGGCACAGACCATAAACACACGGTGGTAGTGAGTGGGCCCTATCTCACAAAGCAGATGCAGGTCTGTGCAGCACAGCGAGGAAGGCTGTGTTAAAACAGCTCCTGCTCTCCACGCTGAAATGCAGCCCAGCCAGTCTCTCTGGCTCCCTACCTGGAACTCTTATTTGAAGGGGACTGCAGCTGACAGACACACAGCCACTGCTCCTCTTTCACTCAGCCTGGCAGGGTTTGGCGTGGCTTGGGTAGGCAGAGTGTTCGCAGCTCATGATTCGAAAGGTAAAATTCTGTTCAAAAAATGGCATTCTGCAGAAAAAGTCTCCTCATCCTGCATTTGATGAGAGGACTGTGAGGCCACCCAACACCAATAAACCTACAGGCAGTATGGAAATAAACAACCCCAGAACAAATACTGAAATACAGAGAACCTTATGTAAAAACAAGGCCTAAAAAGTAGGACAGACGCCCTGTGGCAAACTTTCTCTCTTGATGGTGCGTATGAACAATCGGTGCAGCTGAGGTGATGGCATTCTGCCTTCATACTTTAATGCCACTTGCCTGCTTCTCCAAGACCTGGATCCTCATGGTTTCAGGCAGCTGGCACCCAAGCCTTTCCCCCAGGGTCAAAAATACACTGGTTATTTTTTTCCAAAAAAATGAAATTTTTTCATGAAAAAAATGCTGAGAAACAGCTGAACTAAGGAAGTTCGTTCTGCATTTAGTGCTAAAAACCAGAGGAGTTTGTGGTCACTCCTCTCTTGCAGTAAAATAAAGGCCAAAAGATTCACCCCTAACATCACTGGAGTCGTGTTTTTATTATAAATGAAGCTGTGGTAATGGTTGATGGCTGCAACTACTATTATTAATGCCCTGGCAAAATTCTTGAAAGGAAGGAAGAATGAAGACATTGTGTTGGCAGCCTTTGGCTCAGCTTGTCGCTTGTGACTGTGGAGCATAAGAGGCTACTGGAGAGCATCCCTGTGAGATAGTGCTGTAGTTCATCACATTGAGAGCTGTGAAGTGATCACAGCCTGGGTTAGCTCCACAAAGTCTCGCTTTGTGGCTCAGGTGTGGAGATGTCTCTTGCTTGAGAAAACTGTTCCTGCCAGATCCAAGCAGTGAATTAAATGCCATGGATCTTTTAACAGTCCCGAGTTTTCTTCCTCCCTGTTTATGTCATCCAAGAGCTACGGAAATGTGTTGCAGCAGCAATTTCAGGCTATTTCCACAAGTCCCCTCTTTGGTCTCCAGTAGTGGTGGAGGTTAAGCAGCGATGCCATCATGCTGTAAGGAGATATACTCCTCCTCCTCCATGTCCTTCAGTGGCATCTGAGGAACATTCATGCTGTACACACCAAAAGTCAACTCAAGTAGCCAATGTAAAACTCCAGGTGAATTGAATGTATAGCAGAAAAATGAGATGAGAACTCACCGTGGCTGGTGAGTAACAACAACATCTGCTACAGACTGCAGAAGGAGGTTGTTTCGATCACCTCACTTTATTTAATCTATTTGGAAAATGTTTGGGGATCCATATGTTTGAAGGGTGTTATACGCACACAAGATAATTACATATCTTCTGACTATTATTTCACATCCATTTTCTTCACTTCTGCTACACTCCTCTCCTGAGCACTGCACACATGCGATCCCCTTTCGCCATCTTCTCTTCCTAGGGCATCAAAAGTTTCAGTCTATAATCCTCAAATGACTTGGAAGATTGCATTTATTGATTCACTCTCGTAAAAATCATAAAAAGTCTCTATTTCCTATTTTTAGTGTGTAAGCTGAAACAGCACACTTACCAAAGAAGAATGTTTCTACTAGAGGTTACAAGATCTTGATTATAGTCTATGGACAACCTGACCCCAACATGAATGAAAATAAAGCAAAGATAACAAGAAACAAAGAGAAAGCAATAAAGACTCACCTTCCATGGTAACAGACCTTCCTACTGCACTTCCAGAAGCTGTATTTCTGACACATTCTTCATATAAAACACATTTTGAAAAACAATTGGCAATAAGAAGGCTGGGAGCACTTCTTATAAACCACTTATAAACCACTACTGGTAGATCTGGTAGGCTTCAGCATGACCAAATGTTAATAAATGTTATTTTTCAGCAGTGACCTCTTAGGGAGGTGGCTTTCCAGATGAAGCCGAAAGACCTTCATCCAAAAGTAATAAACTCTCAAGGTTGAAGACTTAACAGATAATTAACATTTCAGAAGCCCACAAACAATTTTGTGGGAAACCCAGCATTACTGACCTAGATTTCAATTCTGGATCTAATAAATCAGGATTTTTTACATCTATCTACACACACAGGTGCTTTGCACAGCAGAAGGGAGCTTTCAAAATCTGGCGTGTTGGAAGCAGCAGCTGTACACACACAGGGGAATACATTTTTGACAATATTTTGAGAGCATCACATAAGCAGAGCAGTACTTCTGCCTTGCACATCTTCTTACCATCTTTGATCTCATCAGGGTCATAAGCCCCCTGCACAGTGCTCTCCCGTAGCCAAATCGGCCTCTCTCTGGCTGGCTTTCCTTCACTTGCAGACCGGTTAAGATCCTCCTGGTCCTCCATGCTGATGACAACATTCTGGGTATACAAGTCCTCATATGATGGTCCTTTTGTAGTCCATGCTTCCCGATGGTGTCCACCTGCAAGACCAGCTGCTGTCCCTGAACCAGCACCAGCTGCACGTTCCTTGCTACATAAAAGTCAAAGAGAGAAAAATAGAACATTCAGAACAAGCCCCTCTTTGGCCAGCATCACAACACTTAAGCTACAATTAGTTAGTCTTCCATGATCTGCACCAAGAACTTGCATTCTCATTTCTAACATGCTGCAAGGAATTTCTACACCAGCTTGCTGGTTTGGGGAGCTTGGGGGGTGTTTCTAACGAGAAACCCTACATGAGGCCATGGCAACTTCCACACCAGACACTGCAAAGAAGAGACAGCACTAAAGCTGTTGATGAACATGTGAAAACATAGGATCCCAGAATACCCTGAAATAAAAGCCAAAGCAGCAAAACACAGTCGAATAGTAACTTGGTATTTTGAAATGTCTCTTCTTGGCCTTCACACACCAACCATATACTGCATAAAAAAAGAACCTAAGTTTAAACAAGTCAGACGAAAGCCACAGAAAGTCAGATGAGAGGTCCAGATACCCTGCATGCTCAGATCTGAGAACCATTATTGACCACAGGACTCGTGAAGGAGTTAACTCACCATGAAAAACACAGTTCAAACCCTTGCTTGAATTGTGAGCGACAATACTCATGATAACATCTCCTGCATTACACAGGAGATCTGTACTATCCACAGCCCTGGAAGGGGAGGACCAGATAGTGTTGTCAGAGAAGAAGAAAGATGAGAGGACTTGAAATCAGAGGACTAGCTAGGGCTGGGCAAAGGGCTTTGTGTGGTGATGGTGTGTGGGAGGAAGGAAGACAGAACTGTCTTTGTTGTGGAAAAGCTGCAGAAAGAAAGGCGATGACCATTGCAAAGGGTACAATAGTCAAAGTCTTGCCCTGCTCTGTTTTCTGAGAGAAGCTGCAGCCAGAACATTTTCCTCCAGGCTCCCTTCTAGCTCAGGAGACTGATAGAGAAAAGAAACATACCTGCTCAGATCTGATGGAAAGAGGACATCAGGTGGAGTATTTTCTGCACAGTAATGGCAATGAGTCTAAAATACTCCTTCTGGTCTGTGCTTCTACACATGCATTGATCAAGGAAAGCAGCTGAATGGAAACCTACTGCTTTCCAGGTGGGGAAAGCCAAATGTGACCGTTCCTCTACTTCAAAATGATATTTCATCTTCTCAGAGAAACAGATCCGCTGCAGGCTGTGCCCACCCTTAGCCATATAATTTCAATCATCTGACTTTTCACAGGTAACAGACGTGCCTGGACTCTTCCTCTTGTCCAAAGCAAATCCATCAATGATACTCACAGTGTCCCTGCTCTGCTGCCAGCTGAGCTGATAGAAGTTGTCAGTGAGCACGCTTCAGTCACTGCCATCTACCCATGACCTTCCCTCCAACTCAGAAGCTTATAATAATGTTGCAGTTGGAGAAGACCTGGATAATATGCAATTTTTTTTTAAGTCAGCAAGGACCGAACCACTGCTTGATGACCTAAGTCTACTGGATTTTTAGGGGTAAAAAGTGAGGGGAAAATATGCAGGTAGGTGATCATCTCTCCAGGTAAAAAGTACTGGTGTGTTCAGCTGTAGTTTGGCCTGAGCTGCAGACAGCCTCTCAGCAGTGAGCTTGCTGGGGTCTGTTAGCAAAATACCCCACAGCATCAGTTCTCTCCTGCAGCCAGCCCCACTAGGAGAGCTTCACATCAGCCTTGAATTTTGGGGCAGAAGACTCAAGCACATGTATTGCTTATGTAACCTAAGGAACCACACAGAGACCTTCTTCCCAGTGTGTTATTTCAAGTGTTGGTACCTTTCAGCTCTCCAAGACAGGCGTGTGTTCTGTGAAAAGCACCACTCTGCTTCCCACACAATAGAAATCTCTAACTAGCGTTTCCCTGATGATTTTATGTAATCCACTTTCCTCACAAGATACACAATGCAGCTCTCCCTCGAGCTCTCCCTCCTCACGACTGCAGCGTGACAGCTAAAGACTCAGTAGGGCCAGGAATTGCCTAATAATACTTTTGCACAGAGGTGCCCATAAGTGTGCTTGAAATGGGACTTCTTTCCTATGTGGTATCATTTAGCAGCAAAACACTTATTCCATAACGCTGGGAACATTTAAAAAATGAAAGTGCCAACTCTAAAAGTAATTCATACTGTAGGTGTCTCTAAGGCATCTACTGCAATGTCCCACACTTAGGTGCAAGTATCTAGACACTTTCTGTCAACTTCACACCCTGGTGAGCTTTGCAAATATGACTCAATTTACTGCCTTCTTTGTGGAACTGTAACTTCAGCAACACTTTTGGTAGAAGCCAGCAACCCCTCAAGGCCACATGACCAGGGGAATACTCTTTACTGCCAGAAGAGCTCTTCTTGTTCAGCAACCCTTTTCCAAAGTACAGGATTAAACACCATGGGTCAGGCACCAGCAAAAGGCCAGAAGCACAAGCTGCCTTATGGGCAGCACAGAGCAGTTGAAGGGAGTGCACTCTTAAATCTCTTTCTCTCAGATCCAAGATCTGCTTTCCCCCACATAGTTCCAGACTTTGCATGGCCATCCTGCAACCAGGAACTATTCAGATGGTGGCAGCTCAGTGTCCCAGATGTGACCACATTTGCTCTGTTACCCATCAGTTGTTTTACCTTGATGGAAATCCCTTAATGAGTGGCTCGCTGCCGTTAGAGGCGACATAAATAATCCTTGATGTAGCTGAGGTATGGGCCACAGAAACCACACTGTGCAAAGGGGAAACAACTTGAAATTTTCATCTCAATCCTGCCCAGACTATTAAGAAAAGGTCTTGCATAACTCTTTTTGTGCTGTGTTTGAAATAAAGCGCTCTTAAGAGCTTTGACTTCACAACAGACAACCCATGGTCCTTAGCATGACCACAGAAAATTAATTCTGTGAAGATTTTTGTTATACAAAATCATGCAATTTGACATAAGAAAATGGAGGGGTATTAAAATCCATCTGTTTTAGAAAACCACAGAGAAGGGCTTAGGTAAAGTAGGTTTATTTCAAAACCTGTGGGGTTAATTCATGCTCTGCCAACATTAAGAAAATTAACGGCCTCCTAGAAAGATATAAATGATTGGTTTCCCACGGCAGGTGAATGACAGTTATGCAACGTCAGTGGGGTTGCTTAGAGCTGTAACTCTTCTGAGAACACATGAAGTTGCCTGTGTCAGTGCAAAGAGACAACGCAGGCACTTTGTGACCTTTTCTGTTTGTTTCAGAATCACCAAATGTCAGTTCCGTCAATGATTTCAGACACTCAAGACTCCATAAAAATGGAGGGAATAAATAACCCAGGGTTTGGCACTTTAAAAAAAAAATATCTCACAGCAGTGCTTTCGTGCAATTAGCTGCTTTGAATTAATAAATAATTAAATCATTGTATGTACTGAAGCAAGTTGTATTCAAGTAAGCGTTTAAAAAACCGCCTATTTATTTTGTCACTCCTTGCACAGAGTAATTAATCATTTACAATGTTTTTGAAGTGTTTAAGAGTCAAGTAAGTGGGTACTGCTATTTAATCAGGGAACTGCACCAAGCTTCTGCTGTGATAATTTCCTGTGCGCAGAAGAGGAAGACTGAGAAATCACTCTCTTTTTGGTGGGGTTATCCCAGTTTTACTACTTAAACTACAGAAAAGGGTTCTTAAAGCAGTCTTGTGACTCAGCTTGGGCATAAATGCTTCAAAAACTCCCCATATCACCAAAGACATGTTGAGTGACCTTGGAAAAAATCTCTTCCCCCCTGTATATTGCTTCTGTTTTTCTATCAGAATGATGAGGAGAATTAGCTACCTTCTTGGCTACAAAAAGGCTATGAATATAAAGTAACTTCTATTTGTATTAATTAGAAACTGTCCAGCATGAATATAAAAAGAACATTCTCTCTCAAGGGTAGCTTGAGAGGAAAAAAAAGAGTATCCTGCTTGCTCTCACATTAACTAAAGCCAAGCACCCCAAGGCCCTGTGGGAATGCTTCTCCTGGTGGTACATTTCCCCTCCCCCTTGTGTTTAATTAAGTTTTTTAAAACACAGAGAAGTGCATCACATTTCACCACAGCTGACAAAACTGACAGCTCCCCACATCTTCCTGCATTATTTAAACTTCATCTGTTTTTGTACAGCTAGGAATGTTCTGAAAGAAAGTGTCATTTCCCATGGGTTAGAAGATTTTAAAGAGTTTTTGACTATAACACGGTCTCTTCCTGAAAAGGTGTGTAAGAAGTAGGAGAAAATCAGAAGGAAAAAAGTACCCTTATTACAAGTAATGTCTTTTGAACTAGAATGTTGTTACATATGGATTTGAAACGCAAATTGTAGAATGCAGATATCATTGTTTCAAAAGCTGGATAGAAGCAAAAGGAATAGATGAAAGGTAAGGGTTTGAAAGAAGACAGTGTAGATGGCCCCTTCAGAGCTTTGCCAAATGGCTGCAGTTTGCATTTCTCACATACTGGGGCAAGGGCTAGGTTGCAGCACAGCAAGCAGCAGGTGATTTCAATACCCCATCCCACAGAAAACTACATGCGGGAAGCTGACCAGAGAAGAGTCATCTGCCTTATTTAGTAAAAAATGGTTACGGGGCCCTTTGTCTCCTTATAAACCACACATTCCTTGGGGAATCTGTCAGTGGCTTGCATAGTTGGTGCTGAACAAGTTACGTCCTCAATGCAGCCAGAGGCTGCACAAGGCCGGGGACAGCCTCGTGGAGCAGACGAACGCACTACAAGGAAGCAGAGCAGTGAGAGAAGACCAAATCTGTTCCCACCTCTGCTTCAGGGCAGGAATCTCTGTGGGTTCTGGCTCGAGGATTTCATAGGCTAAGTTAACATCTTCCGTCTCACGAAGCAGGGCGTAGATGGGCTCAATCTGCTCATTAAATCTTGCCACGAGTGTCCTTGCATCCTTTTTGGGCATCGCCGACTCATCTTCTTCCACTTCAGTCTCACAGAAAGTACAGCGGAAAGTTCCTAAAATGAAAAAAAGTTGCAAAGCATTGGAAGGAAAGCAACAGGCCCTGCTCTTTATACAGCCTTTTAAACAGCAGTGCTTTGCTGATTTTTTAGCTTGATGTTAAAAAGCTTTTCTTCCCCTGACGATCCCTTCCCACACACAGTGTACCTTGTTATTATTTAAGTAGAAAACAAAGCAAGCATTTTGATGCCATCCAGTGATACCCAGTTGGGTACAGTTTCTCGCTCTGAAAAGCCTGGATAGGCTGCAGTACCTCTGCTGAGACATCACCTCATCTCAGCCCCTCTTTCTTGCTGCACATTTTGAACAGCACTCACAACATGGCTGTGATAAAAAGCTTCACAATATACTCTTAGGAGTTCAAATAGCATCACTTCAGGTCCTTGCACTGGTATCTCCCAGGCCACACAACCAGGCTAATTTCACAATGAAGCAGGGTGCAGTTTTACACTGCACTGACCACTCCACAGATGCTAGTATAACCATTTTCACTCTGCAACTAATGCAAAAAAGATGGCTTCTCCTTCTGTTTCAGGCTCAAAACATGGAAAAATTGTCATTTCTGCAGAGCAGCAAGTGCAAAAAGTTATCACACCTAACCCCCTTATTCACTTCTTGAAATTAAGAATGGCAAGATAAGAATTGTATGAATGGCAACTAGGCATAAGCTCGTTTTACAGACCTCATCAGGATCTATGAGAAACCAGGTCAAATCTGAAGGCAACTGCAATGATTGCATGGCAATGCAGTTACCAAAATCCTACTGAACTCCTGCACAGCAGGCTTTTCAGTTTCATCACTCCATCTGCGATTAGGACCCTTAGGGCAGTACATGCACTGTAGGACCTTGCCATATGGTCCACTAGGAGGGGAGCAGCAGAGTGTAATGACTTATCCTTGCAAGTGCTGGACTGAGAATGTACCTCTGCCTTCTCAGAACACATCCAGAGCAATCAATGCTCACAGGCTTCTCGACTTCCCTTGTCCCTCTGTGCTTTTTTTTTTTTTTCATTTATCCAGTATGTGTCACCTATACACATCTAGCACCACCTCAAAATACCTCAATGAAGAAAGGATAAGATTTTTTTACTGATAAGGAGTGGAAGGACAGGTCATATTAGGGAAAGGATAAACTTATGTCTAAGAATCAGTATTCAATCAGTATGAAAGCCTGCTATATCACTGAAGTTATGTTCAAACACAGGCAAAAGGATGGGGTTTGCCCAGGGCACAGGGGCATGATGTAACGAGACAGGCAGGCAAGCCAGGGCTTCTGCTATCTTGTTTTGCTGCTTACACAGATTTGCTAGTCTTGTCACTTCATTTTTCAGTGTACCTTTTTCTCTGCCTGCAAGACAGCGATAAAAACAGACCTAACTTCTTCACTGATGGCTGTGAGGGCTAGACAATGCTTGCACGCTTTTTGGAAAACACACAAAAGCACTGTTTATGACAGGAGGTAGATCTGTTGCCTCTCATCACAGTCTGTAGAGATGCAGTTTTCTACCTTGGCACCATCTGAAGTAGCTTTCGCTCATCGTTACTGATAAATTAATATGTGAGTGTGTTGTATATGTGGCCCGTAATAAACATGCATTTCCTGCAATAAACTCTCTCTTTAGAAAGTTTGTCTTATCTAAATGTAAAAGCTAGAGCACCCAACAATAGCAGTGTGCAGAGTAAAGGATAAGTGCGTAAAGTGCTCTTCTCTCCCATCCAAGCACGAAACACGCTGCTTATTTTTTTCAGGCTGTAAAAATCACCCCAACTGGCTCAAAACCCATCCATTATATAAAACTGTCAGCCTGGCAAAAATTGAAGCCAAAGTTTGGTCTCTTCACCCCACATCTGAGGCTACTAGCGTGACAAATTGGCTTCAACAAACAAGTTGAATCAATTTAAAATAATTAGCACATCTCAGTTCCCGTAATGGACTAAGTGAACAAACACAGCTTAATGAGGAAAACTCTCCTCTTTTTACACCCCCCCAAAAGTCCTGTTACATGTTCCTGAGATTGCTCAGACTTTTCACACTTCCATCTGTGAACCCCATGAGTATTTGCAAAGATTAAGATCGTAGGGAGAATGGTTCCAATTCAGAGTACCAAAAAATCACAAAGTAAATACAGCTCTAATGAAATGGAACTCCTAAAGCGATCATGGATTTGCTGCTACTTCCACCCCTCAGGGTTCTTAATAAGCAAAAAAAGAAAAAAGTTAATAGATGAATTACATAAAGAATCTGGGAATGAGTGAAATGGCCACCTTCCTCCATTAATATGCTGATTTTTTTCGAGGTGATGCAGCATTTCACAAGAGGTATATGTGATTAGAGACTAGGAAGTTGCTTTGCTATGGCAGATGCCATTTATATGTTGCAAACCTCTTTTGTTAGACTTCAAGAGGTCTAAATGTCACCAGAGTTTTTATGACATGGCACATCGCATCAGCAGTGACACATATTCCATACATATAGGAATTGTATATGTCAAACATGCAGTGGAATCCATCCAAAAGCTGAGAATGGCAATGTTCCCACTCTGACAAGGATTTTTTTCCTGTTCCATTCAAATATGCTACATAAACTGAAGCTAACAGAAATGAGGCTGTCCTGCATCTTGGAAATGCTCATGGAGAGTGCATGCATCCCCTCCTTTCCACACATGCTCAGGCACTCAACAGAGATTTCTGGCTACACGTTAAAAACCATCCACCTGAAAGAGATCTCCTCACCTCCCAGACTCTCCAGGGCAGATATGCTGGTAATGTGGCTCCCCAAGGCATTCTAAGATTAAAGAAGCTCGAACTCTGAAGTATAGGGCCAGAATATTTAGAGATAATGCCTAATGACTTGATTTCACTTGAGAGGAGGAAAAGGTCAACTGCCCACACGAATCGCATGCAGGATGTCCAAGCATGCGTGCTGCATCTGCTATAATTAACACATTTTACAGCTTCACGAGCCTCAGCCCAGGTCCTGCTCACACCCTTCTCAAAGGGTTCAAGCCTCATCTACAGCCCAACAAGGTGTCTTCCTTCTACTGTCCTTTGGGATACTGCCCCATGTCTATATGCTCTACCAATGGGCAATCCTGCTTCAGCAGGGGAGTTGGACTAGATGATCTCTACGGTCCCTTCCAACTCTAAAAATTCAGTGAAATTCCTCTGACCATGCCATCAGCCTCATCAGGCACTTTCTCCAGCTTATTCTCATCGTTCTGCTGTAAAGCTGGAAATATATACAAGCGTCCAGATGAGTCTTCCCCAAAGCCCAACACATTAGTGCTTCCCTGATAGCCATTGAGACCTTTTATGAACTAAGTGCAACACATCATGGAAGAGCTGCCTCAATTATCACAAGATCTAGCAATGCTCCCAGATCTTTCTTTCTCCTTTCTAGTTTCCAGTTGATGGGCTCCACGTTTATAGAAGACACTTGCATTAGATGCCAGGTGCATGACACTGTACTTTATACTATAATCCTCCAGCTCCTCCAGCTTTCATCCTCATCCAATTCTTTATTCTTGACTGCATCACCAAACATTAAGCTAATTTATTTTCAAAATCTCCCACAACCTTCTTTTAGAAGTAGCATTATTACTGTTACACAGAAAGTGAGCTGAGGCACAGATGGCACAATTTCAGAAGTATCTGCTGATTTGAGCAGTACTTGATTCGAGATGCCTCAGAAATGCTTTTCTGAAACTTCTGTTTCAGCAAAGAGCATGCAGTACTTTTACCAATCTTCTGTAGAATCAGGCATCTCAAATGCATTAGGTACAACAGCTAATGATAGCCTTTGAAAAGTTTAGTTCAGATTGACTAGTCCAACACCTCAGCTTGCCTGGAGGATCAGATCATGTTCCTGTGGCTACTACAGTCATTTTCTTAAGTAATTCCCTGACTCTCACATTGCACATTTTTCCTTCTTCTGCAGCAAGCCAGACAAAAAGTGCATTATAAACGCATAGCTCCTCTCTCACACTGAGCAAATCATGTTCTGTGAGGGGAAAATAAATGATGTTGTGAGAAAAAATTATAGGACGCATAAGAAACTTTAATTTCAGCCCTCTCTAACTTTGAGTGCTTCATTTTGATGTTAAAAAGAGAATATGAATATCTTGAGGAAAGGAGTTTCCTAGGTTCCTAACATGAAGCTGGACAAATGTCTCCTGCCATGTGATGTTGTGCTGACAGCCATATGGTTAATCTGCAGACCCAGAGCCCTCAGTTCCACATAGGCCTTCACCATTTGATGGGATGAAATAACAGAGAAGATGACAACCTGCTAGAGTTGTGTGGATCAGCTGCAGGGGGAGCAGGATGCCTCGCCAGATTGCTTCCTGGCAAAAAAGGGAGGGTGAGAAGGAAACACCTCCGGGTCCTACTTGAGCTTCTTGGAAGAGATGTGCTTTGTGGGAACCTGCTATCCTACCTGCTAGCCCCAAGCCTGAGGTTTCCCACCCAGCTCTTCCCATCTGCTCCTACCACAGTTCTTGGCTTTTTCCCACTCGGATGGTCCTGTTCTCCTCGCTAGCAAGTCCTGGTCTATCTAGTCCTGCTTTCTCAGCCTGGGCTTCTTTCACTTCTCAGACTTCCCCGTTCACCCTTCTTTTCCTGGGCTTTTCCAATCTCAGCCTCTTCCCACTCCTGTGGCTCTCTGCCTCACGCTCTTTGATCAGCTAATTCTGCTTCTTAATTTCAGTCCTGGTCATCAGATTAATTTCCTGTTTCAAGCCAGAGAGATGGAATATGTCTTCACAGCACAACCTCTCATTGAGAACAACATAACACAGGCAAAGGAATATGCATTTCTCTGGTATCCTCTTTCATTTTCTCATCAGCCCATTCTTCAAAATGGCCAAACTGCTTTTTGATTAAATTGTCCTAAGCAATTTAAACTTAGTTGGATGCACAGAATAGGAAAAACTCAGCATAAATTAAGTAGTTTACAGAGTTTTGAACGGAACACAAAAACACAGAGCAATTTCTATGCCCGCCCTCTGCAAACGATCCAGGCTCATGTAATGGAAATACTTAGCAACCTAAGTAATAGGCAGTGCTGTCAGTACAAAGTGTAATTAACTTCCTTTCATTTCTCATTGATTTTCAAGATTCAGAGGATTGTTTATGACAGCACCTAAAGGCACTTCTCTCCTGAATCGTTAAAGACACAAATAGTAGGCTGAGTGGCCACAACAGACCTGCATCATTAGTTACCGTAACATAAACCACATTAGGATATACAGGTATCACCTACTCGAAGTAGCAAACTGAGGGGTCAAAATGAAGCAAAGAGAGTTTTAATGACCTTAAGGAACCAACCTAGTAACAGAGCTAATTGTTAATACAGTTGCTTGTTAACTGGTTTAATAATAATGCACATTAGACTGCAGGAGCTGTTGATCTCTAGTGACTCCCAGTCTTAAACAGACTTCTCAGCCCTCATTAAACTGTCCTTAGTGTCTCAACAATAAAGTAACCCAGTGTGTCAGAGTGAAAAACATGCTTCTGCCCCTCAGAAAGATGAGTCTCCTGTCGATTTTATCAGGTACCTTTCCCTGGCCCCATCTCTCTCTGTAAAATCCCTGTATTGCAGGCCTATAGTCCAAAGGACATTTGTATTCTCATTTGACTTCTCAGTCAATGTTTTAGGCAAAAAATAGAGAAACCCACCAATAAAATCTGTCTACTGAGCACCACAGCAATATCATTCTACCTTGCAAGTAATTCAGTGATTCTACACATGCACTGAAAGAGCCAATTACAGAGCACAGTGTGTTACATAAAAAGTAATGCCACATCTCATCTTTCTAAGACCAGTTTCATGGTCCATTGGATCTCAAGCTCTTGAGGACACTCCACGGCCAGGGGCTGACTACAGTATTCTCACTTGAAACGTGACACAGAAATTGTATGTTTTTATATTAGTCTTGTTTGGGACAGTCCAGAACAGATGCTGTTATCAGAGCTTCTTAAGGTCCAAGAACAAACACTGGACCACGTGTAGGAAACGTCAGCATTCTGGGAAGATTTTCTAGCCCCACTTCTGGAATAAATCATCCAGCTTTGCCATTGAAACCCAAAATGCATCAGGCTTCATCCCAACAGCCTGAAAAGGCTAGCTTTAAAATTTCTAACTACAGAGCAGATGATGTGTACTGCGACTGAGATGCGTAACATTGAGCAGAGACAGTGACAGAGCAACTGTAGAACACACAAGCGATATCTATAAGCAGAGAACTGGAAAGGACACAGGACGATGCTGCCCAGAGGAGGACGTGGTCAGTGCAGTGGTGGAATTCTGAAGCTGAGTGTGCTGCACCTCTGTGAACAGCAATGCAACCAAATTGAGACACTCGCCAGACGAGGCCTGAGCAGACATGACTATGTACTGCTAAACACAGCATCCTGCCCTCAGAACTGACAGTTCTCTTCATAACAGGCTATGAAAGTACAGCATCTCCTCCATCCCTCTCTGCCTTTCTTGAAGAAGTACTACCACCAGGGATGTACAATTAGTATTATGGGCAGGAAGGATAGCAACAACCAACACGAAAGGCTGCCTGACGCATCCTATTATCAGAACCTAGACTGAAATTTGCTAAAACATCTTTTGTATCACAATTCTGCTTCAGGTAAGTGGGGAAGCATGTGGAGTGTGCATTTACAAAATGTCAAGCACAACGGTTCAGCTAGAAATGGGGCCAGGAACAAAAAAATGTAATACTGTTATCTGAAGAGAGATTTTAATCTCTTTATGAATTTTTCTGCAGTATCTGAATTCCTAAGGAAGTTGTGTTATCTACTGTTTGCAAATGAGATCAAGACCTCAAAAGGAAGAAAAAATCCTTTTAACTTTATATGCCCCAAATCTAGATCTAGTTTCTCCTAGGTACATACATATTCCAGCAGAAATGCCACTAAGTCAACAGCAATGAGCTTGATACTTCTCAGTATCAGACCATAAGGTTTTAAGACAGTTTTCAGTGAATCACAGAACGAGCCGGGATTGCTCACCTGCAAACAGCTTGCTTTCACTGACCTGTTCAACATGATGCAGGACTCTATAGTGGAGGCAGGATGATAAAATACAGTTCAGCAGCAGCATGCAACTGTCTAGCCCGTGCATTTAACAAATTTGGAAAGGAGACTGATATATTTGTACCCTCCGAATCAGCCTTCAAAAAAGGTTTATTCCATTAATTCACTAAGTGCAAAAAACAATACTGGATCATACAATTCAACACCATTTAATAATGCATGCACACCAAGATATAGTTCTGACTTTTGAGTACCTGATTTTGAGCCTTAAACCTTTTTTGTTTGTTTGTTTAATACTGATTCAGAGTATTGAACTGCTCACCAGGCATTAAACAGAGAGTAAACATTTCATTTGGGATTAATATCGATCAGTTTCTTTTCAAAGCTTCTATTATTGTAATATAGATGTAGCAGATACAGCTCTTAAGGGCACTTTTGCAGTAGCACTTTTTCTGATTCAGATGAGGTAATTCTGCCAGAAACATGTTCAAGGGGGTTCAAAACTTCAACTCACCAACATATGAAAAATGATCAAAACAATTAGCTTAAAAAATAAAAACAAGATGGCAACTAAAAAAAAAGCGAGCGAGAGAGAAAGGCATACTTTTAAATACACGTCAGGATTAGCAAAACTTGAAATAAATATATTTTATAATTGCCATTAACCAGCATCTCACTATAATCAGAAGGAAATTTCACTTAGATGGTGCATATGTTCATGTATTATTTATTCTCCCTGAGAGCAGCGTGTAAATGTATAAAAACTGAGGGACTGGCAGTGCTGGAAACAGAAGGTCTCTGTTAAACTGCAGAGTGGATCTTACTTAGGCAGTTTCATTATCCTAGGCATAATTTTGAAAAATGGTGGTGCTAGAATGTTATTACAGATGGCCAAGAATAGTGTCCAGCACTTGGCACAAAATGAACCCTGCTGTTAACAATAAAAGGAATTGCTGGGATAAGACACCCTTGGCAACACCTTTGAATACGTAAGGACAATGTTTTTCTTCCTTGAAAATCTCAATCACTTAGGGACAGGGAAACTGAAGGTTTCAGAAGCTCGTTCCAGACTCCCCTGTTTCAGGCAATGGCAAACATCAAATATTTTCCATACCTGAGATTCATTTGTTAAACTAGACCAGCCCTTCTGATTTTCTGGAAGAGATCTATTCTTCCATGTTCGCTGTCATTGCTGAATCCCTTCAGTGACATACAACAGATTCCCCAAGGAGAGAGATGTACAACTCTGGCACACCTACTGTGCTACTTGTAGTCAAAAAGGGCTTCAAATTCAAGAGATGGTGGCTCAGAAATGCCAACAACTCAACTTTCAAGTTCTCTTCAGAGTTAATCTGCGGTAGGAAAAACTCCCTACTGCATGAGCTTCCTCCACAAAGCTACTAGGGCCGCCAATAGAGAACAATACAGATTAATAAAAAATTTTTTAAATGCCATTTTCTCCTCATTATAATAAACGCCTGCTAAAAAGAAGAGTACCCAAGGGAACATGCCATGAATGCTGAGACACTGCATTTCATGCAAATCTGCTCATGTACATACAAGAAATCTATTTAAGAACAAAGAGTAAGAACGAACTCCTTAAACCATCATCCCAAAGCAGTATTTGAAAGGCCAATGGGGCCACTGTCAGAAGCATGTGTTTCCATACCAGTGCTTCCAGCAGCAGTGGGCCCTGGGATAGCAGCAGCTGGCAATGGGAAGAAAGAGGAAGCACAACATCAAGCTCCAAGCCAGAACATTGTTTTTCAGCGTTATTTTCAATGCCATCACGTGATGGGCCAACACCAAGAGGGTAAGGTGCTCTTCAGTTTGCTTTCCCCTTCTTGTTTTCCACGAGGCTCTGGAGGCCCTTCACGATGAAGAAAGCAGGTTTTTCAGATGCTGGTTACTTAAGAACAAAGACGATCTATTATGGGAATAGATGTCATGTTACCCTCCTTCCTGAAGGTCTGGAATAGCTCATGGACAATACTTGCCAGCTATTTACTGGTCCTGGCCTGCAGTTTTTGAAACTGCCCCAGCACTGCAAAAATATACAAAAGTATGCAGTAAGAATGAGTATTGCTTTCCAGTTGACTTTTTGTGATTCACTTTTTGCCGGGCATATGAAGGATGACGCATGTATTAATTCTTTTCATATTTCTCACATCTTATCACATGAAGCATCAAATGTTACCTGCCATTAAGAAAGCTGGAATACCCCTGTATTCTTTTTTATACCTTTAGATATTATTCTGTTCTCCTTCCTTCTTAATGCTATGACTTTTAAAAACTCCTTCCTTTTAAAAACTCTTTCCTAGAACTTTCTCTATGTCCTTTACTCTCAAAGGAGATCTCTTTTCCCCCGTTCTTGTGAAAACTGGGCATGCCAAATGAGACAACTCCAAACTGGTCCAAGTAATTCTGCATGAAGGGCCACCTCTCCTGGCTGGGGAAGGATTACAGCCAAGCCAGATCCCACCTGCAAGACTCCCTGTGTTCAGCGCTGTGGCCAGTGCTGGAAGAAGGGAATGAAGACTAGTCCTACAGAGTGTGATGGCAAAGCTTCCTCCAAAAACCTCAGTGCCTGCCTGCCCCTCTTCCCCCTCTGTCCACATGGAGCCATTAGAACAATGGGAGCAGCACTGAAAGCAAGCTTGGGCAGCACCCCATGGCCAAGGCAGTGGCTGGCAGGAAGGATCCAATTTTTCTCATTAAGTAGAAGAGAGAGCAAATGGAAAGAGAGGCTCCTTGGGACTAAGCTGAGCTCTGAAATGCAGGATGGTGCCAGAATTGCCACAGAGAGAAAAAAGTTGGCAGTTTCTAAGTGAAAGAATTGCACAGATGCCAGGAGTTAACCTGGAGCACAAGGGAAGCTAACACAGGCCAGGCCTACAAAAATGTCAGAAAAAGGAATTGGGGCGGGGGGGCGGGGAGGGGGGAGCAGGGCACCAGGTGAAATATACAGGAGAAATTGCTGGGCTGCTCAATTACTGACCCATGATACCAAGCAGGATCTCTCCTGAAGCCAGGACTGAGGTCTGGGCATCTCTTTCCCACACTGCCTCAGAGAAAGATGTCACTGGGGGGATTTATCTTCTACCTTCCCAGAGAACGACTTTATCTATCCCTTTCCTTTTGATTGGAACAACGGGGCCAACAGAGGTGAGAGGGACTGAAATAACAGTGTGGCCTATTGAGACAGCCACAAGTGCCACGGGCACCTGTTTCTGCTGACAACCCTTCAAAGACCAAATTCCCAACACTCTCACCTCCACCATCTGCTTGGAAAGGAGGTGCTGTTTTCAATTATTGCTCTTTTTGAGACGAAAAAGATTTTCTACAGCTAAGGGTGATTTTTGCCTTCTACACTGCAATGTCTGATCACAGGTTTCATGCTAAAAATCAGTAACACTCACCAATGGCACCTCTGCACTGCAGGGTTTGTACCTAGTCTTAACAGCATCCAACCACTTAAAAAGATTTAAAGATATCTCATGTGCATATAACTGTCCCCTCACTCCAGGCCAACAAAGCAGGTTGGAAGAGCAGGGACAATGAAATAAACTGGTTCTGAGATTATTTCAGTTATTAAAATGTAAGTAAGACAGGACATTTCAGGCACTAGGGATGAAAAATACTCCGAATCTACCCTCCTGCAGTGGAACACAGGAGAGTTAATTAGAAACAAAGACAGGAAGATTAGTTTTCCAATTCAGTCTGACCTATACATAACAAGAAACAAGCCACTGAAATAATTTATTTCCAATCTCATCATTTGCAATACCAGCAAGAGAAAAGGACTTGTTAATATATTGGGAGTGTTTTAACTGTGTTTCTGACCTAAAGATTGCTGCTGTTGCAGAGAAGCTGCTAGTCATTTGCCACCTCACTCACAGAACTGTTCAAGAGCGATACTAATAAAGCTTGTAGTAACGCCAGACAAAGAATAAAAAGCCTCCTTGACATCTGCAAATTTTGAGCATCCAGAGGGACCACCTCTCTTCATGTCATTCCATCTTGTTTTTGCTTTATTTCTTCTTATTGCCAACAATTCAAATTAGATCACCTGAAAATAAGAGCTGAAGAAGCTTAATTCAGCCTTGTCTTGTCGTCCACTCACTGTTACGTACAGACAGAGACCTCAGATTAGTTTGCCCAGGAAATAACTCTTTAAGAACCTAACACAGCACTACCATTTAAAAAGAAAGTACAAAAGAAAAGAAGAGTAGTTAAAAATGTAAGGTAGTTCCAAATCTCATCTCATCTTTTGTATTTTATAATATATGTTTGTAGAGAATGTGCTAATTAAGATAGACTGCACACACTGGACAGTCTTAGATTAAAAGTATCACTTGAAATGTCTTCCAAAACAAAACGTTAAGTATTTTTTCCACAAATTATACCCCAGCAAAACATATCTTTGGAGAATAGACTGGATGTACACTGAAAGGAGATGCCATGACAGACAGCCTGGACAACAGAAGCTGAAGACACAAAATAAGAAATTTATTTTAACAAATGTTACTAGTTTAACAAAACAGACTGACAGGTTCTCTAAGTGGACTAAGTGATCAAAATTTACTGTTGATTTCCACGATAAAACAATAACCAAAAAAGTAATATTTATTTCTTAATTTGATCAAACAAAACATCTGATAATTTGGATAAATTACCCGCCTGATTGCTAAAGCATCAAAACTCTGGAGTTATACCTCTGATGCTGCCTTTCAGCTCAAGGGGTTGAGTCAGCTTTTGCCTGGTCTGTTTTGTGAGTGTATAGAGAATTAACATTTGTGAAGTTTTGAGCAGAGCAAGTGTGAAGGCCAGTCCTCCGATACAGGCCACAAATCCAAACCAGAAGCATCCATGGATAATGTTTCATACTATCCATACAGACTGTGCTCGTAAAGGTCTTATAAACCACTTAAATATTTTTATTTCTGATGATCTATGATTGCATTAAGGCAAAAGCAAAAAGAAAGCCTTCCCAGTTGCTTTTTAGGAGGGAGGCATATACTGGAGATATGTACTTAATGTACTTAAAAAAAATCCAACGCCAAAACCCTAAAAACATTCCTGTTTATCTTTTTACAGTCTTTTCTCCATCAGAAAATTCTCATATCTTGAAAAACAAGTGCTTCTCTGACAATTCATTTTACAGAGCTGCTTCTCTCCCCTTCCTTCCTTTTTCCCAGGGGAAGCAGTCACTTCACTGATCATGTGCCACAACAGCTCCTGATTAATTCTGATAGACAACCAGCAGTTAGCTGGCACATCATCATCATCGCCCTAGGATGAACAATAATCTGCCTCGCCATCTGCTCCCAAATTTATTTTTAACCAGCCATCGGTCCCTGCGGTGCGGCGAGCGCGGCAGGAACGGCACCCTTCCCCCTGGGTGCTGCGAGAGGGTAACGGGGGCCGAGGGGAGAACCTCCAGGGTGGTAGCCCCGAGCATGGCAGGGGACAGGAAACAGATGGATAAATGCACAATCAGAGGAAAGAAAAATTGCTGCTTCTCCATAGGGGCAGGCAACTCGCCTGCTCTCATCCAGTATTCAGGGAGCACCTGCTGTTTTTGGAGTTCTTTGGGCAGGTTTGATAATGTTAAACGGTCCAAGATGCTAGCAGAAGTAGGGGGAGGTGATGTATGTTGACCATTTACTGATGGGAATATGCATCCTACCACTTACTGACCCACGCAAAATTTCAACATAAAAGCCTTTTTGATTACTTTTGTTCACCTCTGCATGTTAAAACTACACAATGTTCACAGATGCTGCTCCATGCGAGGTGTGCTGTTGTGCCAGGCAGTCTCAACCTATGAGATCCCTTGTTGTAGCATGAACTTGACTTATTAACTTCCTTGGAAGAGAAGCACCAAGATGTTACATCAGCATGGAAAGCTATCTGGGAGCTGTGGGAGGGAACGACCTGACCACAGGCTTGATAAAGTCAGAAAGCAGCGAGGAGGTTCATTTTGTAACTGCATGGCCCTGTTGGCTGCCTTCATGCTCACTTTTCAGGTACAGTAGTACAGTCCAGGAGGTGACAATGACAGTGTCACTGTGGCTGTGCTACTGCCAAGAAGTGCTGTTGCCACCAGCAAACTAGTGCAGATAGACGATGACATATTTGGAAACTGATGTCTTATAATACAGATTTAGAAAGAAACGAGGCGGAGCCTCGTTCACCAGCTTTGTAGAGCTGGTGAAATGAACTATATATCATTTATATACTGTCAGCAAGATCTGATGATTGCCCCACAGAAAAGAGGCAACTGTTAAAAGCAGTCTTTGGGACATCAACAAGGACTGTCAAACTCTCAGGAGAAAGAGAGGGCAAAAAAAGAAGCTCCGAGTGCTGTGAGAAGGAGAAGGAACATAAAGGGCCCTTAGCAGATCTCCAGTCCAGCCTTTTGTTCAAATTGGGGCAATCAGACCTGGCTGCTGACGACTGCATCCAATCATGTCTTGAAACCTTTCAAGGCTGGAGGCTGCACAACCTCTCTTGCTTGGCCATCCTTCGTGGTGAAAAGATGTGACATCAGGTTGGAACTGCCCATTCCTAAATGATATACTGCGCTAGAGTTTAAAAAAAAAAATAAAAAGGGGGGTAGGCTTTTTTGCAGCACACTGCAAAAAATTCAGGTTTATAACAGAGGGACAAAAGCAGGACAGCAGAGTGTTGTGCTGCAATAAATCTAGCTGCTATGTATATTAATAACCACATCATGCAAAACACGAGACAATAGAACGATCCTGCTTTATTCTGCCCTCTGAATCTCTGCTGACAAACCAGGTGCAGCTTCAGATCCCATCCTTGAGGATGGGATCCAACTGTAATGATTCCAAAGGAACAGTATGACACAACCTAACACATGTTTCATTAGCAAAAAAAATGGAAAGACAGACTTGTTTAGTTTTAGGAAGGTGGTGGTAGGGAAAAGCAAATTTTGAATATTTAATATGCTACAGTAATGAAAACGGCGACAAACTGTTCTTCAATTTCACACATACACACAAAAGATTACTCACAGCTTTAATTTGGGGTAAAAAAACCTTTAGGTTAGGGTAGTAAGAAAAACTGATGAGAAGCCTGGAATATGCTAGCCATGGAAATTAAATTTATCCTGCCTTAAAAAAGGGGTATCTCTTCTAGCCCTGCATTGTATCTGAAAATATCCTTCAGTACATACTGAAATGCAGATACTTTTATTGTATACTCCTTCCCTACTTTGTACCTACTTTCAAAGCAGAAACAAAACATAACATTTTTAAAGCTGCAAACAAACATAGAATTGACAACCCAGTATGAAAAATTCAAACAGAACTTCCCTCCCACCGAGGGCTGTTTAATAAATTAGATTGCTAACAGCAGCTTGCCTTGGAAAATTTCATTGTGCATCATCATTTTGGTTCACAAAAAAAATGCCTTATCTTTTGTTTTAGGCTTTCTTCTGTACATTTTAATCAACAGATGAGCAGTTTTAGAATACTGTTTTCTACTCTGCTTATGCTGAATGCCCAGTAAGCCAGGGTCATGGCAACTGAGGGGTACTAAACAGCACACTGGAGCCCTCTACTCCTTCCTGAAACTAACCCATCAGGGGTATAAAAACAGTGTCCAGAAAGATCTGGTTCAATGTGCAAACTCTGGGCAACAGTGTGCATACAGACAGAAAACCTGGCCCTTTTAGAAGATACTGAAATCACGGCAAACAATCAGGTCAGCTGTCCTTTTGCAAGAACAGCAGTCGTTTGAAAGCTGCAATGTACAGCTTTCCCTTGCTGCAGGAAGGAAGAATGCAGGCTGCCCCATTTGATGGGCCAGTGAACCAGGAGACCACTGCACAGGACAGTGAGCCTGAGTAGCTGCAGGTCTGTGCTGTATATAGCACGTGGCCTTCAGGTTGGTGCCCCACATAATACCCTTGGCTGCAGGTAAACTGGGCCAGTTAATCACACCAGAGGACTCTATAAGGCAGCTCTCACTCCTGTGATTACATCACCATGTCTTTATCTTAAAGTGAAGCATCATGCTCTCATGCAAATGCTCTTTTGCTCAACAGTACAAGTTATTAAAAGTATTATCTTCTAAGAAACTCCTGTAAGAACGCTGAAGACCAGCATGCTGGCAAACCTCTCCAGGATGGGGTTCTGCAGGTTGTGCCATGCCCTGACCGGAGCTCTCTCCAATGCTGCACAACAGGGGATGCCCAGTATCAGAAGGGATGTTAAAAGTATCCCCTCTCCCTTTCCTTCTTGTTATTTCCAATAAATGATATTTTAATCAATACCTTACAAAGCCCAAGTGCTTTTCTTACTGGGATCATAGCAAACACTTGTACCAGTGCCTTACACGTATGACTGACACAGACCATCTGCTAACCTGTTTAAGTGAAAGTCAAAGCAGTGTTTTTCCCTTTAACACAATATTTCGTGTCTGACTTGGCACTGAACATCTCACAATGCTCTTGTTCTGTTTTCCCAGTCTCCAACACACGCAGGCTGAAAGTAGACTGTAAAATTGCAGGTTGATTCCTGAGAGAAATTCTTGATCTTCACATTCTTTTCTATTGCTCATAGCACAGCAGAGCTTGTAAGGGAGCATAAGGCACACACTCACCCTTTGGGAGAGTCTGGATGAAGTGAAAGAGGAATACCTTGTCTAGTGTCAATGCCTATATTTGGGAGGAATCTCTCTCCCCTTTATCCAGTTGTGCCATTGGAACATGTTCTAAGGTCCTTCAAACACATTTTTTTAAAAAGCCAGTGTTGAGCCTAATTTTTGCTTCTTGACAAAGTCTTAAAAAGAGTATGAAAGTTATCTGCATCAATTTCCTCAGCTGCATTTTATTTTTATTTTAGCAGTATTAACTAACTAAGAGTGCATCCATACATTTGATATTTTGCAGGCAGATGAAAGGTTTCACATTTTCAAACTCTGACTTGAGAAAGAAAATAATATCCCAGCCTTTCATGCTTTCTCTGAGGATGAATGTGGAAATCTGAAGGGAAGAGTCTCCTCCTGGGTTTGTGACCAAGTTATTTCCGATTAGGAAAACATCATATACATATCGTACAACTTATGTCTACATACGTATACAATTTGGCAAGACTTCACTGTAACACTGTCAGTTATTGCCATTAAAGAAGACCATTATTCACCCAATTATTAGTTCTTTTTAATAAACTGATTTTGCTGCCAATAATTTATTATACATGAACTCACAGTTTAGTGCAAGCATACACTGATACGGCACACAAGGCAGTAACCTTATTTACAGAAAAGCAACATATCACCTTTCTTTTGAGAAGAAAGGGTGTTTTATTGTGTCAGATGCATAAGTACAGAAGTCAGAAATAAAGCTGCAAATCAACCTTAACGTTGCTAATTTCAGATGTATATCAGCCATCCAGTCTTTTTCAAAGCCAGAAAGCTCTAGTGCTGTTCTGTTTACATCTTTCATGTTCATGACTGCAGTGACTTCTAGACTCCAGTGTCAATAAAATTTTCCCCTGCTCTGCCTTGCTTCCTAGAATGTATACATTTTTGAAAAACCTAACAGTATTCCAAGTACTTCTCTAGCCTTGTATTAAATATATTTTTATAGTACAAGTTTCCATCAGAAAATCTCTCTTCCCACTCAGATCAAGGGTCTTTCCTTATTTATACAATCTAAGATCCTCTCTATCACTTTTGCATCAGCTTTTCCTTTAACAAAAAGCTCTGACTTTCCTAAATATTTTCAAATTAATTTTGCCTCATTCACAACAATCTAAGGAATGAAGCAATTTGTTCTGGTTCCATTTGAACACACAGGGACCGAGGGATGTTTTGCCTTACAGCTAAGACTAAATGAAGTGAACAGAGAATAAAAAAAAAAAAAAACAAACAAAAAACCACAAACAACAAAACACCAAAACCCCCAAATCACATAACCTTGCTCTGCTGGCACCTGCACCACTCGCTTGCTGCATGAAGAAAAGCTGAGCTTTTAATGGGAAGCAGACACAAAAGCAATCACTTGCAATCCCAAACCAGAACACTCTCAATTCTCCTTGGGCACAAGATAGAGAACAGCACTACAAAGTTAGTGGCCTCCTCTCCTCTGTGCTCCAAGGACTACCTTTCAGGTAGTTCATCATTTAAAAGTCACAGTTATCCCCATTTAATCTGTTCATTTTCTGCTCAATGCACAGCCAAAAAGATTCACAAAAACATGGTCAAAGATGCAAGAGAAATCTTTCTCCATTTCACAACAAAGTATTCGGTACTTATCAAAGATTTACTTCAGGGTCAAGGGAAGACAGACAAAAGATTTCAGTGGAAGCAAGAAGAAACATTTGGGTTTTTGACAAAAGTAGTCAGCAAGAGATTAAGGTAGTTTATTAATATCCATACAAGTCTTCCAGAGAGCACAGAACACTGCCTTTCAAATTTACAAACAAATCCAGAGTCTGATTTAACCCCTAAACAACAAAATGATAATGTTCTGAACTAAAAAAAAAATAAAATCCAAGAAAAAGATCCTGACATTGGGCAAGAGACTGCAAGTTATCTTTGGAAGGGAAAAAATCTGAAGTTTCAGATCATTAGGAGACTAATGTTTTTGATTGCACATTCCATCAGTAAAAAAAAATTTGAGTACACCCCCTCAAAATAAGGATATTTGCTTATGTATTAAATACTTCTACTACTGTACTAATATATTACTTACATTATAAAACACACAAATAGAAATAGGATGAGTATGAAAAATTGATTTTGAAGTATTTTAAATTTTATTAATGGTACCAAAAAAAAAAATATCTTTTCTTGATACACCCCAATGGATTGTTTTGTACACACTTCACTTTGGAGACTGCTGCAGATGGCCTTTTCTTCTCCTTCTACTCCCAAGATTATCTGCTTTCTTGCAGCCCAGTGAGGATTACCTTGAGCTAATGCAGAGATGAACAACTCTGACGGCATCGAGCCCTGTGACTGGCATTCAGGATTTGGGGAGGCTGGAGGAGAGCTCAAACTCACAGCTGGAGATTACACTTCATAACACACCCAAGGAAAACTGGACAGTGGTGGAAGCCAAAGCACAGGAGAGAATTTATTCGTATGGAGGGAAGTGAGAAGGAATATGAGTTATTGCAAGGGAAAAAAAAAAAAGTGAGCCCAATCTTAAGTTCTGGAGAAGCTAAAGGATAACGGGGAAAATGGAAAGCAATCTATTTTGTTTGGAGAAAGGATGGATGTTCAACTGTTTTGCATGTTCATCATCAAACTAAAGAGACATAGTCCAGATAAATGAATCAGAAAATGACTGCATAACTGGTGGACAACACCACTTTTAGAAAAATATCATGGCTCACTGCCAGCCATAGAGGGTGTTTCAAGGGTCTGTCCCGGTTTGTTTTTATTTCATGCTTTCTCCTCAAGATTTTGATTGTAGAATTGTATGTGCATTGAAACAACATTGGAAGAGGTGCCAAGTCCTTGGTAGAATACACAATTGTAATGAAAATTTGTCTTTATAAACTACAGGAATTGTCAGCAGTCAACAAGATGATGTTTACTAAAGTCCAAAGCATCATGCTTTTTATATTATTCATCCATACCAGCACTTAACCTTCTATACTGCCTACAAAAGACTGCTGTGAGCCTTATAAAGGCATCTTTGGATTGGTAGAATAGGGATGAAAATGTGTTGTATCACTGTTCAGGCACTGCAACATTGGGGCACTTACAAGGACCTACACAAACAAGATCAAAATGAGTGCCTATGCTTGGAGAGTATTGGTAGTGGTATAGTCCCAACAAGGTAACTTCTGAGTAAGATACCAACTCCAAGCTTTAACTGCTATATCCTGAGAAGAAAAAGCATATCACAGACTACATTATAGGATTTCTGCATCACAGCTGACAGCAGTTCCTAAATGAAGAGTCATCACAAGTGGAGGAATCAATGTTTTGACACTGAGAAATTGTATAGCATACCTGCAAGGAAACACTGCCATTACATTAAAGAAAGCGTCTTCATATAGCCTTCAAAAAAAAAATTTAAAAAAAAATAATCAGCAAATGCGTATTTGAATTTTTTTGTCACACAAATTCCAATACAGGCAGTGATCTGAGGGGAAAAAAAAAAACCCACCACGCAAATGAATTCTCAGGCACAGATTTCCAGACCCGATTTCCTGTCTCAGCATTCAGAAGCTTACAGGGTCTTAACGCTCCTTTCAAAACTGATTATAAACAAACATACAGACATTAATTGCAAATCTCCCAGCTCTCACAGGGAGTTTCAAATAGAAGGCCCACCGTGCTGTTTGCTTTCTTTTGCTTTCCCTCTCCTTAAGTATACACTCATGCTTAGAGCCAAAAATGCTTCTATGGGAGCGAGCAGAATTGGCACAACGCCACAGAAAAACTGCCATCTTGCTGCTAAAAATGCATTGTGTACAGATTTAAATTGTATTTTACCAGAGGCGATATAAATGAGCTAATACATTAAAATTCAAATAAAAAAGGGTTAAGAGAATCAAGCTCTTATTCCTTTCCTTTCCAAGTGGCAGTGCACCAAGGAACTTGGATTGGTGATATAACTCACCACCTGTACTCTGAAGAGGGAGAAGCAGGGTATAAAAAGATTCATTTTTGTCAAAGATAACAAAGTCTCCTTAAATCCAAGAGAAGACAGAAAGATAGAAGAACCTCAGAAAATTGTAATCCCTTGTTTATAATTTTGCCTTCTAGTTAAACATAAAGACAAAATTTTGGAACAGTGCTGAAGACCACCAGAGGCTCATTAGTGTTTCTAAGGCATCGGTCCTATTCATGTGGGATCTAGAGGCCCAGAACTGCACAGAATTGGGAGACCTGCAAAAAAAAAATACTTGGTAAGAAAAATTCTGCTTCTAAAGCTGCCGGTCTAACCAGACAAATCAAGCAAGTGTGAAGAAAAGGTGCTATGCATTTCCCAGTTTGAATATGGAGAACTAAGTCATAAAGCAATACAAGTATGTGGTAAAAGGAGGGAGGATCTCTGGAGCTCAGCGTGTTAACCTGCAAGTTTCTGCTGTGGGATCTAAATGACAGAGTCACCCAGGGAATGTTTAGGAGGATCCAAAAGGTACATGCTGATGTGGGCATGGGTCAAGCTTAGGCTCAGCTGCATCTTCTCAATTCCACAACTGAAGCTGTTTGTCCCCTCCGTTAGGCTGTAACCACTGCAGTCTTGACAACAGACAAAGCAGTAAGTCCTTAACACTCAAACACCTGAATGTGCACTACAGATTCAGATGATGATTACAGTTTGGAAGCGAATTTAAACTCCTTAGGAGCACATCAGATTTCCTTGCTTGAAAGCAGCAAGTTCCTGTTCGCTTTACAAGTTACTGCTTTTGTGGGTCATTAACTTTCTGCTCCAAGCAGCAGCCCCCTGGCCTAGAGGAAGGACTAGAGGCAACTCATTCCTCAGCAAAAAAAAATAAAAATCTTCCAGCCTGGATACCTAATATTCAGTTTCCACATAAAAATATTTGTGTGATAGCAGGCCCAGATCTCCCCAAGTTAAATACTTCAAAATCCCCAAAATGAGAATCAAGCAGAGAACGAGCCCAGTGTCTTGTGAAAGTTTTAGTTTATATTACATGAAATACAGGAGGTGAGGGTTATCTCCGCTTCCTTCATCAGTTTCTCTGACATTTTTAAGATTTTACGTCAATATTTTTATATACACATCAGCCAACTTACTTACAAATGTTACTGACTTCTATGAAAAAAATGTGGGGTTTTGTTTGTTTTTAAAGTTGATGCAGTCTCTTCCCACCAATAATCATATATTCCTGTGATCTTGTTCACAAAGCACAGAGAGCCACTGAGACTGCCACTGCTCCATTTCAGCTTGAGTAAAGTATCACAAATCACCTAATCCTTCGTCTTTTATGGTCAAGTTACATCCCTGTCCTCCGCTCACTGTGAGATCCTACGTCTGCTTCTTTTTAGGCTCGAGGATAGACAAGCAACCCCTTTTTAATCAGTTTCACCAGCTCAGTGCAATTATTATGGAAATTAAAAAGCAGGACTCTCTCAACTCCAGTGAGTTACACTCAGAAGTTGCTAATCTTCTTTGCAACTTAAAACTATAGTATTCAAGTATTCCCATAATCACAGACAGTAGAATCTATATACTCAAGTCATGCAGAAAACTGCTAAAAGCATATAACTATTTCTCAGTAAGAATGTTTTCTTTCAGAAGCAGAACAGTTTAACCCTTTTTCTCATTAAACTGGATTATACTATTTCACGCTGACAGCAAAGGTAATCCAGAAAAGACAGTCTACCTTAGCTCCAGCTATAAACACAACCAAAACAACTTTTATTAGCCACAGTTAAGTCCCCAGGAACAAGCAGCAGAGTAAGAATAAAACTATTAAACAGCCCTGGAGGAAGAACATTTTTAACTGCAAAGAAGAAACATTCTTCCATGATGCAATTTTGAGACTGGCTTTATCAGACCGATTTTGTATTATTTGTATCTCCTGTTCTGCCAAAGCAGCTGCCTATTTCCTTCCTACACCCAGATTTCCTTTAATCATTGAAGACAAGATGCTATGTTCTGACGAAATGCCTTTCCTGGCCTTCCCTGGTGGAGGGAATTAAAAGCCTTGCCAATCCTTTTGAAATGCAAATCTTCACCAAGTAGGTTTCATGCCTCTTGCTATTGTTGCCTCCCCCTGAAGAGCGTGTTAGGTGGAACAGTGGACTGGTTATTATCTTATAAAATGAATATTGTCTTGCACTTGCAATCCTCTAATCTCTCCATTTTCATTTTCCTCTTTCCTCCTCCCCAAGTATCACATTTTTCAAGCAAAAAAGCCTGTTACCTCTAGATGGCAAAAAAGTTTGATTCTCCAGCAGTAAAACCATTAATTCTCTTATCTGCATAGCCAATATGGCTCAACAGAATGACTTTCTTCAAATATTAACTATTTCTGTTACATGTTGAGACCTTACCAGAATAAACATCCAGCCCAAATGCTTCTTTACACGTTATTAACAGAAAAATTCTTCCTCAGCCCCTTTTTGGAGAGCCTGACCATGGGAATAGCATTTTAATTAAAAAAGGAGGAGTATAATTAGAATTACTAAAGAAGCACACAGACTGATAATCAAATATGCAACAGCAGACAAGAAGGTACTGAATTTGACCCTCTCAGGAAGCAAGGGAGTGTCAATATGAAGACTCTTAGCATAGTTTTGTTCTTTTGGTTCAATTTCCCACAGTTGTGGGGGACAATGCATAGAGAAGGATAATGACATCCACAAGTGAAAGATAAGAGTTTTGTGCAACAGGACATAGCTCTCCAGATAAAATCTTTTACAGTAAAAAATATTCTCCTGAAATCAGTGATGAGGCCTATACAGAATCACTAGAATGCTTAAAGCAAGACTGAAGAAATACAGTGGAAACATGTATTTATGGGCAACTCTATACTGATGGAAGTGGAGTTCAGAGAGGTTTTATTACTCCATTTTAGGATCAGAAAGCAAGAATTTTACACTATTCGACAATGATAGGTTAGTATCAGTAAAAACTTAGAGACATATCAAACTTCCAACAGATTTGGACAGATAGTTTAATGTTGATAGCTGGCAACTGATTAGCAGCACATCTATTGATATAAAACTTACCTTACTTTTGGCTTTATTTTGTAATGGCACTCCAGAAAAAAAAAAGGCAATGAAAATGCAGATATTATCTACATGCATTCCCAATTGCACCTACTCCTCAGAAAACAGCAAGAAATAGACTGAGCACTATTGCTTGTGGAACATTTTTGCTCCTTCAAATATTTTAAATACAAATCTGTTCAACACTGGCATATAATGTTGGTTCTCCATTTCAGTTGTGCAAGTTTTAGATATATACCAGGCTGTCTGCACTTCTGATTAAAGAAAGCAATGACAACCAACAGTCTGTGGGCAAGGAAGCGTTTTCTAGAAGACTTCACACTCAGTGTTCTTCCTGCTGTCTTTTTTCAAGGGTTGCTTTGCCACAAGCATGCAAATCAGGCCACCAAAGCATAGATCCCTTGAGTTGGCTGCCTCACAGGCCATGCAAACAGGTTCAGAAACAGCATTTAAGAGAAAATTTCAACTCGTACACCTAACCTTTTGAAAAGTGCAATAGCTTCAGACACATTGGAAGATTAATCTCTTTTGTGGTTCAACAGAAGGCTAACAGAAGCAAAGAACATTTGCTTCTCTTCCGAACTTGGTAATCTACTCAAATTTTTGGACAAGTCTCCTAAATGTTGTGCCTATATTTCTCCATTCACTATACTGACATTACCTTTAGCTACAACACTGATGTGCACACAGCTCATAGTTCGTCACTCTTTGGGAAAACCAGATGTTGAATTTCTTGCCCCTAAACATCACACAATGCAGAAGGAACCAGCAACTTTCTATTTAAAATAAACTTCAATATTGCTTTTGATTTTGAGTTTGCTATTGGTAACCCTCAAACCCATCCACCACATTTAAGAACCAGATTGAATCTGGCAGGGACACAAATAGTTCTCAAAAAGAAGTGCCAAATAAACAAACAAGCCTCAAGCCAAACCACCAAAATTCCCAAAACAAAATGCACAGCCCATCCCCAAAACCAACAACCCACACTAACCTAAAATCACTTTACCAGACTGGCAAGAGAAAGACTCTCTTCCCTTGCCTTCCCACCTCTCCTCACTCATCTGCTACAACCGCTTTTTGTCACGTTATTCTCAAATTCAGGCATTGAAAAAAAGATCAAGAACAGAAGATTAGTTCACTAGACGTACTGAAAATTAGGCCTTCCTGAGAAGGCATCTCACTTTAAATAGTGATTTAACTTGGAACACCTTACCTTGCCAAGGTAAGGTATAACATCTTACCCTGCAAGATGCTACAATTTCTACTTCTGTCTGTAGAGGACCTACTTTTCATCCTCAAAAATAATACTCAAACCAAGTCAGAACTCCTCTAAACTGGCTTCAGGAAACCATTCTGGGCACCTTTCATTTGTCTTTGTTTACGTACAGCTTAGTAATGCTTTCAAGACTACTGTATTTACTTGTTTAAATCACATTTTGTTCAGGGTTCCCAAAAGACTCCTTCAGAATATGCTGCCAAGATGGACAAGAAGTTTCTGCTGTGTGACTCCATGCAGCAGAAAGACAAACACATCCCTGGTGCATGTGAGAGGTACATGCAGAAAAATGAAAAAAATTAAAAATCCTTAAGTAAAATGCTTCCTGTTGAAGAAATACCAGATGACCGCAGATACTTTGTCTTTCCATTTCACTCTCTAGAACTTGTGAATAGTTGAAGTAAAGCTGACTGAATCTACATGATGAAGTATTTTGTGGTAAAGTCCCTGTTACCACATATTTCTCAACATTATAAGACTTATTTATAGACTTATAAAGGATTCGTACAGATGCCTATCGCATTTCACTGTTAGGGACTGTTTTTTGACCACCATAATGATAGTATTACGATGCCATCTCACCACCCATCGGGCAACACTGACAATGCACCAGCCCCATGGCTGACCTCATGAAGATGAGTTTCTGTACAGGATGGATACACTTGGGCCTCTACCCTGAGAGAACTCTGTGAGAAAACAAACCATCCTATATTGCTCTTAATTTGAAAAACAAAGACAATAGCTTTTTCTGGCCAAGGACCAAGTACAGCTGTACAAATACAGTCCAGGGGCCCAGGCAGCAGTTTAAAATTAATTCCTCTAGAGCACTCTATGGGATACCAGCTAATAAGCCCTGCCAGGGGGCACAGCAGGAGATCAGGGAGGCATGTAAGGTGCTCTAAAGAAAATAGTAGTGTCATAACTCAGTTATAAAATAGCAACTTGATCACAGACTGCAATGTATATGCACAATTGCCTATACATATTTATGCCCTGGGCATAGTTTAGGTAGCAAACTCCACAAGTTCAAAAGATGTCAACCAAATTTGCTTTTGCATTTTTACAAAAACAACATTAATCTACATTTCATGCTACAGTTTCCTGTTCCTGCTGACCTGGGTCTGCAATTAGAGGAGAGCAATTTAACATTTAATGTCTTAAAAAGGAAAAAAAAAAGTCACCTTCAGAAGCACTTTATATTATCTAGAGGAACACTACGAGTTGCTCATTCATCTCAGTGTGCAGACCGTTTTTAGCCCAACTAAATTAAAAGTACTGTAACAGAGTTTCTGAGCATCCAAAGACATTTCTCTTGAAAAGGTTGAATTAAGCATTAAAAAAAAAAGACTGCATGAGCCACACATCCAATTATTAATCATTCAGAAGCACCAGATGATTTAAGACCTATTCAATATAAAAATGGAAAACAAGAGAGGTATCCTTCCCTTTCCTCAGCAAGAGCTGTTTCTGCTCCACCTCATATGCACAACCTCAGCAACTCTGACCTGTCACCAAGTCCTTCTTTCTGTCCTAATCTGGGTAAATTGAGCCAGACAATAAGCAGAGAAAGATGCAACTGGACAGAAGGAAAACCCAAAGGAAGCCCATTAGGAATTTAAGAATTATTTTTCTTTTAACTTCAATCAGAAAGATTACACCAAAATACCAACTCAACCACCATACTGTACCCTCGAATTGCATTTAACAGAGACACTGCAACACAAGTAACAGGATTCTAACACGAGCTCCTGATCTGACTTACAGATTCCCATGCCTAAAAGGATGACACACTTTGCAGATGGTATTACTAAGGATGCAGTTTCAAAAGAACAGCAAGTTACTAGAGTAGAAAACAGGAATGCTGCAGTCCAGCTTTCATTGCTGCAAACGGCTTAGCAATATTCACAGATTGTACAGAGATCTTCTCGCTGTCATCTATTTCAATTTGCAAAGCCAAGAGAAAAGTTAAAATGATAACCTTTACTTGAAGGGCAATTATTTCCTGCACTTCTAATAATAAAATGTCCTTTGCAGAGAAAAAAAAAAAATGTATCACTACTGTAAATCAGAGCATATGTTTATCAGATTATTTTTTTTTCTTTTTTTTCATCTCAGAGACATAGCATACCAGCTAAAGGTCAGTGTGGAATACAGGGAAGTGACCAGCCAGTACTCTGCAGGAAACAGCTTTTCTGAGTTACTCCAGTGACTTATAATCCTCTGGTCTGATGTCTTGCATAGCACAGGTTCTAACACTACCTTCACCTATTTCTCCACAAAGCTGAGATATCTGTGGTTAGACTAGATGGTTACTTTCCAGAGAGTGTGTCCAAACTGCAAAGTTCAAGTTATAGACGGAACCTACACACCCCTTGTCAGCGATTCCAAAGAGTATTCTTGTTTTTAGAAAAAGATGCATTAACTCTGATATGTTTTTCTCAGTTTTCCCTTCCCTGTGTCTCCAGGCCTTACCAAGCTGAAACAGAAGAAAGCTGACAGGAACACTCATGGAGCTTTTGCCAGAAATTTGAATAGAAACAGAGAAACTAAGCAGAGCATGGGCAGTTTCCTTCTGTTGGCGTTTGCCAAAAGCTCTCAGTGGCAGCACAGACAAACACAATGTGCCTGTAAAGTCAAGAAAAATCACACTGATGGGTTTACATACACTTGGAAAGCTAACAACAATAAAAAAAATATTCATAGAATTTGAAGTTGTTTCAAAACAGAATTGCTCTGAATCCTTTCTTTTTCAAGGGAAGTCTCTGGTATGCCAATTTACAAAAACTTTAAGCCCTGGGCTTGGCTGGTAAAAGGCTGAAAATTGTTGTAGTATCACATAGCACATGCATAGCTGTACATGGTAGACAAAACTACACAAAATGCTGGTTCTGAAGATCATTGAATCCAAAGGACAAGAATCAACAGCCTAAAGATCAAGCAGAGTGAATATATACAATAAATGGCTATATGTAGTCAATCTTAAGTGATTTATTTCTTCTAATGGCTAGAAGGGACAGAATATATGAGAAATGGACACAAGAGCTCCAACAAGAAAAAGCAAGAAAAAAAATCAGGGAGAAGGGAAAGCATAAGAAAAAAATTAACAAAACAGATCGGACAGGCTCAAAAGCAATTTGAATCAGATGAGGAAGATTTGAAGCTAGCATAGAACTTGCCTGAGGAAGTGGAATTTCAAAACAAGAGAAGATGGATGCGTTCTCAATAGCTCACTGAGGATGAAGTGAGAAGATGAGCACTCAGAAGAAAAGGCAGTAGCTCTAGAAATCAACACACGAGACCAAGGCAAAAAAAATAAAATAATATATATATATATATATGAAGGACTAGTCAAATTTCTAATCTCAATAAGAGGTCCCCAACCATTCAAACACTCAGCTGCCTACAGGCCACCTGAATATGATATAAGGTGCCTTGTGACAGGGACAGAAAACCTGACTCTGAACATATTACATGCAATTCTGTTATGAAGTAACAAATGACATGTGAGAGGTTGACAGTAAAACAAATGGGACTAAAATGAAATTCAAGGTGTTCTCTTCCCCTCTATAAAACTGATATTGCCACCTTCAATCTGTTTTTCCCAAATGAATTTCATATCAGCACACAGAATAAGAAAGGGATCTAAATACACAGTATGTTACTATTACATTGCATCTTCAGGAACAGCGAGATAACTGTATCCAAAATCATTCACCAAACCAAGAGCAAACTGTGGGAGGGCAAAGACTAGACAAGCAATTAGTTGCTATGATTTTCAATAACAACAAAAGACTCCAGTGATTACAACTGCAATTAAGAACATCCCAACAGTGTCATCTTCCTGATTCATGTTACCTACTTATCTTCCATCTTTTTCTTTCTACTATTATTCACGTCTCATCTAATTCAACATTATCATGTTGAATTATCATGAGGACACTTAATGTATAGATATTCATAAAAGAAGTCAACTGTGATTTACAATATATTGTAACATCTGTTACTTCACAGTAACAGAAGTGAAAGAAAAGCAAGACTGGATAAAAATTATATTACAAACATAGAAGAGAACAGAGGAAAAACTACTTTGTCTAACTTTGTATTTTGTTTCTAACATCAAAATCATCTGCTATGCTGGTGAGTATCCCAATACAGTTTCTTATTTAGAATACCTAAGAAAACCCAGGGCTGAAAAACAGCATGATGCACTGCAAGATATCATTTCTGTCACTCCTTTGCTTCATCTCCAGTCTCCTTTTTGTGTTTCTAGTCACATACTTTCTTTCAAATTGACCTTGACCATTGAATTTAAGAATCAACTACAACACTACACCAGATTTACAAATATGATTAGAATATGAGAAAAAGATACATAAGAGAGACCCTCCCCAAGCAGGCCAAATTAATCATGCTACAGAATACATATCAATGAACATAATTCCTAGTTTTGTAACATTCAATAAATTAATCAACCCAAGCCTATATGTGTAGAGAAGACAGCTCCCTCTACTGGGTGAGACAATGCAGCTCCTCCTGTCCTTCCCCCTGTGTTCCAAAGTACAAGCTCATGTAAATTTAATTCTCCAATATTTTCTTTTTTTTTTTTTTTTTTTTAAATCATATCCACAAGATGATATCAAGTTGTTTAGATTGCTCCGAAATTTCAGGAATTGGCCTACAGAAACCAAATTTCTGTAGTTTCTACATTAAAAAGAACCGAGAAGAAAATTCTTACCATAGGTGTGTAAGCCTGATACCATCAGGTGTGTAAGCCTGATAGCCTTACCATCAGGAGCCTGATAAAGTAACATTCTATCCCTTGGTGGAACACTTGAAAACCCTTATTGTCAGTGTCCACTGTCAGACCAAGTCTGTGAATAGCTGGAGTTGAGCAGCGTTATTCACAGTACACAGTGAACATCTGGCTTTCCTTACCAATATTCCATTAATTTTTTTCTAGCACAATCCTGCCTCAAGAGATAGCTCTTACCTTGTTTAAGAGAACAGCTGCAGCTTTCCACCTATGAGGCTCTGTCAGAACAGCAGCTGCATGCAAATACTAGCAGCATAGAAGAGTGAAGAAATATCAGACCACAGATCGTGGCACAAATGAAAGGCAATGATCTGTATTTCAAGTGCCTATATCAGGAGATTCTAGGAAACCTATAATCTTTTCCCCTTCTCAGTCATCCCATCTGAAACACAAGGCTAGATCTAACACTTTGTTCATACAGCATTAGTGGTTTTCCATCTGTAGACATCAAGACACTCACAAAAACGGGCACTGTCTGCTCAGTGGAACAACCCAGCCTGCAGCAATTCCTGCCAGAGGCACTGCCAGGTCAATGGGCAAACCACAAATCTGAAACTTCTTGAATCAGAAAGGTCTTATCTTTGCTACAAGTTTCCACAGCAAACTTCTACAAAAGCAAAGCACTTTGCGTCCAAGCTGTTCGTCTCTAAAAGCAGCAGTTACTGATGCTGTTTCTTTGGAGGCAACAGTAAAAACTGCCACTGAGGAGAAGAAAGTGTGGTTATCTCGAGACCCATTCAAGCTCTTCATTTAGAAGATGTGGGGCTAAAACTCAGGACCTCAGCACAGCACGCTTAGAGCTAGCAGGCACTCACCGGTCATAAAACCAAGTGACTCCAACACAAGTTTCTTTAATTTTCACTTTGTAAGTTGAAGCAGCAGCAAAACTCTAGGTCTTTTTGTTACCATTGGACTGTTCCTTTAACTGTCCTTGCTCTTCCTACAAGTACCAGACAACATTTGTTCAAACTTTGACAGCGTAAGTTTTCAGAGCTTCTTGGGGGTTGAGATGTTTAATGGCAGAAAAGAATAAACAGATAAAAATCATACAATATTTTTAAAAACAAAGAGCTCACAAAGTAACATTTATACCATTTAAAATCTACATTTAAAATCCCCTTCGTAGCAAGCTTGCTACTCTGCTAAAAACTATTTTGGATGAACAGCAACCATAACACATCCATACCTTTGTGCCCTGAAAACATACCCTTCTTACTATCAAATACTTTCTCTCAGCAGACACATTTCCACCTGCCAAAAACATCAATCATTACATCTTTTGATGAAAAAAATAAACATCTCAGTTTATTTCAAAATTATTCACAAATGGAATAAGACACCAAGCTGAAAAGGCCTCCATCTGAAGCCTGTAACCTTTAGGAAACAGATCTCTGCTAAAGCCAAGAGATGCCACAGATGCTGTGCTAAAAATTAAAGAGCCCTACAGATCCAACTCATAGACAGGCTCTTCACAGGCAGTCTTAATTCATAAATTGGTATAGAATATGACTACATGGAGAGATTTTGGAAACCTCCTCACCATCACTGATAAGGAAGGATAAGAGCAATAACCTCCTCTTTTAACCCTTTCATTGTACAACAATTACAATTGCATTGTACAACAATTGTAACTAGGGAAGAGGAAAGCAAAGCAGAAGAAAACGCAGGACATTGAAACCACCCCCAGCTCCGAATGATAAGGACAAGAAGCAGATAGTAAACCAGGCCATCTTTTAACAAGAGGTTGCCAATTTAAGTGCAGCTTGGTCTAGACTAGTGAAGAGGATGCCTTCCACACTCTACCTGCTCCATGGACTAACAGACTTTGGCCCTGCAGGCCTTTTAATACACAAAATTTTATGAGCTTGGCTGCTGTCCAGGAGCAGCTCAGGTCAACTGTGACAGATTCACATGGCTTTCAGCTACCCTTCAGCAGTTGTACTGCCTTGAGTTTCAATGAGTGGGAGATGTTTATGTATAGTGCTGATCAGAGCTAAAGACATCCTTGGAAAAGGATTGCTCTTCACTGTCCAACAAACCTTGTTCCTCTACATGCTTTGCGCTCACAAGCTCCCTCTCTGAGAAACCCAAAGGTGTCTCAGTTCTTTTCTGATATGGAATTTCAGACAAACATGCAGACAACGGAATCCACAGCAACACAAAGCAGCTATTCTCACTACCGAAAAAAAACCCCCAAAACTACAAACAAAACTGCCCACTTATTTAGCAGTTTGTTTCCATTCTGGGTAACTCATGGTTTGTAGACAGAATGAGCCCTTCTTCAGCACTGACTGGAAAGCCCTATCCAAACTGGTATTCCATGCAAAAGTTCTTGAGAACAAAACAGCATCATCATCATGCACCATCTGGATGAAGCTATCATTGACTTTGAAGTTAAATAAGGAGAAACAGAATACACATAAATTCTGGAGAGGTTCGTTCTTATTGAAGTAAGTGAAGGTAAATGGGCTACCTTGTTACTTGCATTAATACTGACAGAAACCAACTGCTGGGAATTGCTGGGAAAATGGCACTCAACCTTTCCTTCCATCAGCAGAACTGCAAAACATTCCACGTGCCAGTGAATGATTTTGTACTGTGAAGGCAGCCAGTGCCTGTGTGCAGACAAACCCTTGGATGACCTCATCAGTTCCTGGAGCACAGACCTTGCTGTCAAAACTGAATCCCAGCATTATTGTGCTCTGCATCTCCTCGAAAGCCGGTTCTTTGCTCTTGGAAGTCACCAGCCACACAGGCCAGGAGGATTTACCTGCAAAGCGTTACAGGTCCCCTTGGGATGACAGTCTCACAGTCCCAACTACATCTGTCCTCTGTATAAGTTCTCTACTCTCTCCTTACTGAAGCAAACTCCAAAAGCACTGTTCCCCTTCAGCCTGACACCCACAACTGTAGCTGCCACAGATGATTATGATCGTAGAGAGAACGTGTAGTTCCTCTACTCATTGGTGAGCACAGAAAATCTGTGCTGGCACTGCTGTTTTGGAGCCCCAGGAGGGAGCAACTTCTACTCGGAGAGCTATGCTGGATTACAGCAATGACTGGTACCCGACTTAGTGAATTCTGCTCCCCTAGAACTAAATATCATTTTCATGGTTGTTCAAATAAAAGGAGTTTCACAGTTCTTGATCTTTGGAGGCAGAAAAAGAGGGAAAATGATAGGCTGAACATTTCTTGGGTGTTTGCCCTTTCCAAAGCAGGTATCACTAACCCTAGAAGTTTCAATACCCTTAACAGTGAAATTTTACAGTTCCTCATTAAGGTAACTCAAAAAAACCACCACACTCCAATGGTTCTAAGAGCTCTCATGACTTTTGCTCTTTTATTTTTTTCTGGAAAAGTAAGATCATGTCAAAGAATTCAAAAGGAAAAATTAAAAAGTAATTAAGTAGGTGGAAGACTAACATCCAACACCTGCTCCCTGCTTTGCCCCCAAAACAATCCCACATTGGACTAGCAAAAAAGGATCTCATTAGGTGCAGGTGTTCTTCCTTTTCTTCCCTGGCATAGGAGAAAGTATTTGGAGTGCCCCTGTAGACAATGATACCCAAAAAAGAATCTTATTTTGTATGCATGAGACAAATATGCACCTCCACTGAGACCGAGACACACTTGAAAAAGAATCTTGTTTACTCCCAACCACAGACAATTCTGTAATTAATTTCCTTTAACTTTTGTGAGACTGTTTTCCACTGGGGAAACAAAGTTGTGCAGTATAATGAACTGGCTAGTTAAAAATAAATGGTAACAACTCACTCCTTGCAAGACTAGGTTACACTGAAGAACTGTCAGCTTCCAACAAGGACCGACTGCCTTATTCACCCTTGAATCCAATTGTGATAAGACCTCAATTTCTCTACTGCCCATCACAACATTTTACCAACATTGCTATTTGCCTGTACAGACTATATAAGTCTGTATACATAACTTTTGTATTTCACTCATACACTTAACCCCTGCAGAAAGAGTGCCCTCTAGCTCTGCTTGAGCTCAAGAGAACTTTTCTATGTCTGCTTCCTACAAGTCCAGCACTTACATGATGATACAGAGAGCAAGAACATTCTGTTATGGGTACCCTTACCTGTTCGGGGGTCAAACAGCTGGTTGGCTTCCAAGTCTGTGAAAGTGCTGAAGCAAATGGGGCATTTAAAAGAGGCGCGATTGGTGGAATCTCTTTCATCCGTCTCTATTCTCCTCCTCATGTGGTCCAGCTTGTACTTCACCACGTTAACCAGAAGGCGGTAGTTGATGAAGTAGTAGTTATGTCGGGTGGTTTTGCCATCTGGAGCCGTCTCTACCCTCATCCTGCACTTGATGAACTTGTCACCCTTGAGGGTGTTTAGCACAGCTCGCAACTGCTTCCTGTCAAACTTAAGGAGCTCTAACATGTCCTCTTCCTTCACGCAGGGGTTCCTGATGAGAATGTCCAGAGCCAAAGCATGTTCAATGCCATAAAAGCCACGCACCACATATTTGGCAAGGCGTTTGAGAGCTGCCGGGACCTCAGTGAGGACGTCTGGGTCAGTCATAGCAGATTCAGATCTTAAGCTTCATGTATACTGCAATGAAAAAAAGGCAGATGGATTCTTAGCTAGCCTTCGGACTCCAGAAGTTTTGATTTATCTTACTCAGAGCTAGGAAAAGGATGGGTGTTGTCTCTTTCTCCTTCCCAAGCCCTGTACTGTCTTCCTTAGGTGTCAATAGCTCCAACACTACAGAAATAGAATTAGGAAATATGTACCTCTCATTCAAAACAAAATGATGGAAAGAATAAAAATCGCACAAGAAATTGGTACCATAAGTTCATTTCTACTCAGTCACGACCAACAGAGCAGGAATAAGAAAGCTGCCTTGAAGCCGAGCTCCAGTAGACAGTTTCATGATCAGCTAAGACATAGCTTAGGAAAAGCAGAAAAAGACCACAGCAAGAAGGCTCCTAAGACAACCCAACAGTGGGATAGTCTTTTTTAGGTTTAAGTAGCCCTGCCTGCTTCTGCTCCTCAGACATCACTGGGCAGGGGTATTTTATGAGGACTGCTTGCTAGGCCCAGCAGCAAAATGAAACAGACTTTTTCCTTACTCTCTGATAAGCAGACCTTACTCAACAGTCTGCAGCATGGAAACTGTTAGCACTGCCAACTCCTAGACCACCAACTGCTTCAGCCTTGATCTCCAATGAGCAAACAAGTCCTTCCAAAGGACTGATCCCTCATTTAAAGGGTCTCATGTTCAGGCCTTAGAAACACATGGATAACATAGCGAGATAAATGAAGTAAAAATCAAGACTTAGTGACCACAAAGAGACAATGTGCTTAAAAAGATAAAAGTATGCCATGAAGTACCCTTAGATTTACTTACCACAAGTTACCATACTCTCTCTAAAGAAATACTGTATTTTCACTTCATTTTTCTTCATCATAACATCAAATGTCACAAATGGTCCTTACAATCACATGTTTCTGTGACATACATGGGATTGCATACAGGATTATATCATGCAAGGAGTTCCTCACGTTGTCACCCCTGCCATAGACATAGCCAAAAAGCAAACCTCAACAGAAAACTAAGAGCAGTGACTCTTCTGAAGCAGCCAGTTTTGTCCAGCAGAGAGAAAAAGGGAAGCAATCCATAAGGCACAGAGCAAAGATTTACCACCAATTCAGAGGGTGATTTTGCACATTTTCCCTTCACTCTTTCAAGTCTATACATCTGTAGGCAGTGACAAAATTCCCCTCCACTCATAATTCACTTGGATTTCCACGTATGAAAGATTCAAGATAAACATGAAGTATTATATGGGCTTTTTGAAATATTTAGGGGGTTGTACTTTCAGTTAACTTCAAATAAAATGTTGAATAGTCTTTTTCAATATAAGACTTCTATGCTGGTTTAGGATAATAACTATTTCTCAAGCAAAAGGTTCCTTCAGCCGAAGAAAACCCCCACCACTGAAGTTTTATTTGTTCACTACTGCTAAGCATTTTTTATTCTGTGAACTCATAAGATAAATAGTAAAATTCTATCAATTTTCACTTCCATTAGACGTACACTGTATAATGTACCTCCCCAGCATTCAAAGCTCAAACAAAGGGAAGAGAGTGACAACAGAAGAAAGGATCTGGATGGGTATCCTGTTTTCCTCATTGCTATCATAAAACCTGTAATATCCTTTTTTACAAACACTATTAGAGAACTTTTCTTTACTCCCCACATTAAGGCATCCCACAAGAATCACCAAGCTCCCCATGTGACCAAGCAGCTGATGACTCACTTGTATCAGCTAAGACTACTCAAAAATCTGTGCTCATTTGTCACAGTAGTCTGCTTGACTTTTTATTTTTTAATAATGTTTTTTTGGTATGAGAAATACTACCCTCCCAAAAAACTTTAAGCAACATTACCCATTTGATGCTTTACTGCTCTCCAACTCCTACTCTCCTCTGCAACTGAGGAGATATGTTCCTCTCAAGGTTACAGCCAGTGCAACTGCAAAGCAATTAGCCTGTGGAACCTGGAGCTTAACAATAAGTAAATTAAGACTGTCCTGTCTTTTCTGCCTTTCGAGTAGGAAAAAAATACTTTAATTCCTTTCTTTCAAAAAGCTTCCCTGCCTGAGCTTTTCTTTTTCTCTTAACTTAGGGCCAAATGGTATTCACAGTGCTCAAATTGAAATGAACTGAACATCTGTTGAGTGCTAGTGTGCAGGCTGAGAATAGCTTACAGAAAACAATGCTTGGATGTTCAGCTCCAGATCCCCTTCAAGAAAATTAAATTAAAATATGTTTATCATGGCATGAATTAGTCATGAAACACATACTTTTAGAGTCAGTTAGCTTTCTTTTGCATGCCAGATACATTTTGATTTATCTCACACAAAGGACAGTTTTATAGAGCTCTGCATTAAAAGTAAAAGCACTAGCAATAAAGGGTGTCCTATCATGAGTTAGCCATACAGTATTTTTGAATCCCTGTCAGGGATTCAGTCAGGCCCAATCTGAATACTGTCACAGGACATTTTGCCTGAAAATCAATTTCATTCTGTTGGTATTTTCACAGTCTTTCAGTCACTTAAAGATAAATCTTGCTTTTGACCGAATCTATCAGCAACATACTGATACCATAAAACAATGTCAATGCAGAAGCTGGCCAGAAGCCCTTATTTATTCAAACTGATTAACTCTTATTCCGAGTTTAAGCACAGTATAACATTAATGTAAAGATCAATTTTAAATAAAACCTGCATGCCAGAAGAGATTTAGAAAATCAAGACTTTTAAGGGCCAAATCTCAAATACAAACAAAAAAAAAGAGCTTGCTTTCTCACTGTTCCCTAAACATTCCTTGCAGAAAATCTTGGCAATACATCTTGCATTGGACAGTGACCCTCAGAACATCAGTTCTAAAAGAAGAAAAAAAAAAAAAGAAAAAAGAGATAAAAGTGGTTTTAAATAAATATATCTCACTCTGGATACATCATCTGAGGACTGATGGAAAGCACTTTCTCTGCAGAACCTCATTAATAAGACAGCCACCGATTTCCACAGCTGCTTTCAAAACAGGTTTAAGGTACAATTTCCTGAATAATGCACTCAAACAGCTTAAACTGAGACACTGAGACCTACAGGGGACCAATTAATAAAACCACCTCTAAGAACAAGAGTTTTTAAACAATTATTTCTTTTCCTCTACTGGAGATTTCTGGTGACATCCAGCTCTTTTGGATGTCCTCAGGCAATAGTGGGCATCTTGAGTATAACCCTGGGTTTACAGCTGGGTACGTGGAAATACAAGCATTCTGAAAATACCACACACCATTCTTTCCCATTAATCTCCACTTCAAAAGGTTGATTAACGAGGATTAAATTTTAAATCCTGCAGAAGTCAACCTTTGGGTAAGACAGCCAATTGACTACTGTCAGACTTAAAAAAAAAAAGCCACCAAAACACACCCTCATCAAGCTTTTTTACATGAAGGTCAACTATGTTGAACACAACTAACTAAGCTCCGAAAATAAGCACCAATACATCTTTAGTATATAAACTGGTGTTTGCTACTTTGAGGCCTAACGCCAACAAGGCCTTGAACAAGATCTGTGTGGTCAGACAAAGGACATATTTTGTAACATCATTCTTGATAATCACATTTTCATGTAACTTAAGTGACAAAAACAGTGGGATGAGAGAGAGCACACCCCACTGCCAGAACTGACCAGGCCAAGGTCTAACATTGTTTCTCCAGGAGAAGCTGACATCTGGCAAATCTGCTACAAAGGATCAGAGGCTACAGCATACAAATTCCAAAACCTTACCTCCCACCAGGCAAGACAGACAGTGAACTAGCTCACGAGTGGTAATCCACTGCTGCAAGAATAGCAGTCTAAAATTCAAAAGCAGAGGACTTTACCACTGCATCCTTGAGCAGTGCTTTCACCTTCCATTGAAGCAGTAAATCAAGCCTGAATTAATTACTTGTGCAAAGAAATATGATAATATCTCCTAACAAGGTTTTAATGGACGTGCATCTGTTTCATAATAATGTCTGTACTGACCTTAATAATTTATGAACATCAAGGGACATTATCATGGAAAAAACAAAAGAAAAACAATGGCCGAGATAAATCACTATGCAGTAAGTACCTACAGCACCAACAATAAAGCACACTGGACAGGATGATATGCAGAAATACCCAAATGAAAAATTTCAAAATTTAAACATGGGCTTCATTAAAAGACACAGCTGTTGGGGAAGGATTCTAGGCAATTACATTAATTCAATTCACTATTATGTGTGCAGCAGGAAAGTAGATGTATGTTACCACAACAGGATAGCAACTCTAAACACACATTTAGTTCTTTTAAAAAATTCCTCTAACTGTAAGAATAAATACTGACATGGCTAAAAAAGACAACATTGGGAAGAAAGACCAAAAGTTACACAATATAACCATATTTGTTGGGTTAAGAAAACCCAGATATGGTCTGTAAAATTGAGATCATACCTCAGGTTGAATAAAATGCATGATACATAGGTATTGGATGTCAGAAAGGAAATCAAGGGGGGAGCAAATGACAGCAAAAAACCATTGAATATAATGGGACCAAAGACCACATAGAAGCCAGAAATTCAGTGGAGCAAACACCTCCTCTGGTCAGGACTTTCCTGATGCAGCATCAAAGTAAGTGAACTCTCCTCTATGTACAAAGATTTAAAGAATTCTCTTGTGAACTCCAACAGGAATTGTGCTAGGGATGTTGGACTGTTCTTCCTGCTTTGCCTGACTAAAGCTAAGGCAAAAGATGACAAGTGCTAAAAAGGTGGTACCTAGAAGTCACAACGTAGGTGAAATTAGAACTACTACTAGAAGCTATGAAATCTGAGTCAGCCAGTAAATTAAACTGAATTTTTATCCAATACTGGAAATGATCAGCAGCTTGTTTTAACATGTAACTTTGAGGCTCGTATTGATTCCTAGTAACTTTACCTCAATAAAATTAATTAAGTCTCATTGTTTGTATATTTGACAAGGTAAACATTTTAGAAGAGGATCTTTAAAAGTAAGCAGACCACTCTTCAGATTCTTTTGGGTATATGACACCCAGATCTCTTTTGGAGGAAAACTTGGACTTGCAGAGTTGTCTGGAAATGGGTCTATGAGACATACTGTTCACACTTGGAAAGATGCTTCTTATTTTTTTTCCCCCACACCTAATTTAAATTCTTAGTGCTCTTTTCAACTAAATCTTTTGTGACCACATTTTGTTCATTTGGTTGGAAAACATTTCTGCAGGCTTCTGCCAAAATCTCTTTTAAAAAGGCAAAAAACATTACTTGCTTACAGCACTGACAATTTCTTCAAGAAAAATCAAAATCAGATTATAAGAGAGTCCCTCACCTGTAAAGTGACAAAGTATGACAGGCTTCTGGGAGCCAGTATATACAATACCCCTCTCCAGGAGTCACCTGCAACACGAGATCCTAGCTTTGTAGTCTCTCACTCTAATAAAATTTAAAAATTCTGTCCTCCAGAAGATGATGAGGTTAAGCTGAGAGAAGCTATTCTGAATCTTCCTGAGTACAGGGAAGGAAGGCACAAATTTCAGGACTACAGTGACTACACGCCATCAAGATTTTAAGTGTCTGTACAATGTAATCTCAGACACTATTTGTTCTTTTTGGAAAAGGGCACAGTCTTCCATTTTGAAGTCTGGGTGGTTTTTTTGCCCTTCTCTGTAGTGAGTGGATCATCTGTGCAACATGTCCCTATTATCCAGAACTACCTTTATTCCACATCAGTTGCAAACCCAGAGTCTTCTGGCATTTTACCAAAAGCTTACTGAATTCCATTGCCTGGAGACTTCAGGAACACTGCTGCTCAGCCTTCCTCCTGCACTATATCTTGATGAGAAATCATGTACTTTCATTGCAAGACCTGCTCTGAAGTATTAAAAGAGAAAAGAACAATCTGCTTTCACTCAAAGTCTACCTTCTTTTTGGCATTCCATAAACTGAAGCCACATGTATCACAGGGGTTTCTTCTCCCAAGGTGAAAAGTTGTGCTACAGCTGCACATAGAAAGGCTGGGGGGTCTGGGTGAAATTAGGACATTTTCACCTGATTTCACAAGTAAAAATATATGGAACCACACATGATATGGCCACAAAGCCTGACCACACAAAACAGAAACTGAACAATGCAGACTCAGGATGTAATTCCCAATCACATTTGTAATCTAAACCTCACATAACAATAGAAAGATGTCAGTAAGTTAAAGGACTAGCTGTGCGCACGTATACAAATAGATGTAATACTCAGAAGTACTTCAAATACACATTAGCAAACTCTATAAAGTTGTAGCTGTAGAAAAAATGGAGTGCACTATTTCCTGAAGGCCAATCTTGGTGGCTAGAATAGTGAAGGTACAAATTTCTTCTTACAGCTTAAGTCAAATTATACATTCCCATAAAGAAGTCTTTCTTATCCTTCCCAGACTTTAGCCAAAGTCCCTACCCATTCTGCACTAATTTTGCCAGTTGCCTATTCACATAGCAAGGTGAAACAAGCTGAAAGATTTTGAAGGATTAACAGGCCAAGAAATTAGGGTATTTTAGGGTATATTAGGGTATTTTTGAGGGAGGGCATAAGAGAAAAGTTCAACAAGTAAATCGTTTATGTTACCAGACTAGAACCTACATGAGGCATAGAAAAGGAAGCAAGACTAAGGACTGAGCAGACTGAGCTGTGCCCGTGTGTTTGCAATAACGTTACATTAGCTCAAATGTAACATGAGGCCACTAGAAAATTTTAACCACAGACATCAGAATCTTTTACAATTTACATGCCAGTGTGAATGTATACCAGCAGAAGAATGTCTGTTATTTTGGAGACATCTCAGCATTGGCTTTCGCATAATGAAGTTGCAAGGTTTCAGGTTTGCTTTTTTGAAAGGAAAAAAGTAACAGCATTTATCACAAATAGCAAGCCTAAGAAGTCATGATGACACTGAAATACAGCAGGTTTAATCCCAGCATTCCCTGTTACGTTTCTCACAGGAAGAAAGTAGTAATTGTTTTTCATATCTTGGGTTCAGTGAGACCTGGAAAACCACACTCCTCATCAGAACAGATAACACGAGTGATATTGACTGACTCGCAGGGATTCAGGAAAGAAGTAACACAAAGATTTATGAAAGTACTAGGTTCAGAAAAGTTTTAGTTAATCAGGGTGTGGTAAATAAGTGCATGTACTGTGGATGTAAGCAATAAAGAAACAAACTAAATAACAAGATAATAGATTAGCTTTAATTCATATAGTTTCTCATTTAGAAGAATTCCCTAAAGCATCCTGTGTGAAAGTGAGCTGCAAATAGTATCTTAAAGAAAGTGAAAGGTAGGAATGAAACACCCATCATTCCTTACTGCTACAAAAAGGCTATTTGCTCCTCTCCCAAGCACATGGCCCTGCCCTCTCCCATGCCAGCGCTGGCGCTCACAGACCTGTCTGTGCACTGATTTGCATTGCCAGAAGACAGAAAATACCTTTTTTTCCCTCCCCCTTTCTCCTTCTGCACAGCAGTGAGAGAAGAAACTACCATTCATAGCTGCAATATACTAAACTACATATATTTTATGAAAATGTACCTTAACTGTGCACTGCTGAACACCCTTTTCAGAATGCTGATCTTCCTTACTCATTCTGAGTCACTTGTTTCCCAGGCCTGTGCCATTATGAGATGTGATATTCACCTGCTTCTTAGAAAACCAGGAAGCACGTGAAACCAGAAGAAAACTAATACACAAAAGGAAAATATCTTGCTGACCTAGACAACTGAATGGTTTCAAAGTATGAACGCAACCAATGGTCAACTCTACCAGAAAGAAATAAGCGAGATTATTAATAGCTTCAATTACTCCTCCAATTCCCATAACCTTGCAGCTTCGTTCAAATTAGAAATTGCACAGAATTCCTAGACTCTAGTAGCAGCCTATGCTTTAAAGCTAAATGAAGTAGAGAATGCCTTATGCTATTTTTATGCCTTCCTGTTCCCTACCCACTTCCATGCGGTGAGTTTTAAACATCCAGTTGTATAGGGCTTCTGTAGGACAAGAGACTTGAGAGGCTCAGCAGTACCTCCTAAAAAAAAAAAAAACAAACAAAAAACCCCAAAACAAAACACACAAAAAACCACCGAGAAAATCCCCACAGACAACGCAAGAGGAGAGGCAGATGGTGCGGTACAGAGCCAGAGCCGGGACAGGACCCGGCCAGACAACGTGCGGGGAGGCACAGGCCCCGGCAGCACACATCCACACACACAGCAACTGCGGGGGGACGAAACGCTGGGCCTGGGGCCTCTGTGGGCCGCAGGTACCCGCGCCCACCGCGGCGGGGTCCCCGGTAGGCGGAGGGTGGGACCTGGCCCAGGACGGGACGGGACAGGACAGGACAGGACAGGACAGGACAGCGCGGGAGGAGCCCAGAGAGGCTCCCTCCGTCGCCTCAGGACGGGCAGGGGCCGGGCTGCCGCCCCCGGGGTCGGCACTGACCTGCCGCCGCTTCCAGCTCTCCCCGCGCCGGGCGGTGCTTCCGGCGGCTCCGCGAGGTCGCGTCACAGCCGCGCGCCCCTGTGGCGTCAGCAGCCCTGCCTCCCCGCAGTCGTCCAGCTCGGTGAGCGACAGGAAAAGAAGCCAATTGCGTCTCACAAAACCCTCCTCCCCGGCGTTCCCGCCCTCTCATGAATTAAACCAATCAAGAGTGAAAGCGGCGCTTGGTTGCTCGCGCAGCCAGCCAATGGGTGGAATGAGGGGAAAGGAGCGTGCGCCGCGATTGGCGGCGCCGGGAGAGGGCGGTGGTCTGCGGGGTTGTTGCTAGGTAGAGTAAGATGGCGGCTTTGGACAGGGTCAAGGTGCTGGTGTTGGGCGACTCCGGTGAGTCTCCCTCCTCCCCCCCAGCTCCCTCTCTCCTCAGAGGTGCCGGGTGGCGCATGCGCGACGCCCCGCTCCCTCCACCGACCCCGCCGGGAGACCCCGCTCCCTGTCCTGCGCCCCCGCGGCCCTGCCCACCGGGTACCTTGGGGCAAGCAGTGCTGGTGCCCCCGCTGGTCTTCGGGGATCCCTACCTTCCCGCTTTGCCCTGGCCCTTGGGCACCGATCCTTGGCCATTGGGCGCTGACCCTTGGCCCTTGAGCACCGACCCTTGGCCCTTGGGTGCTGAGCCTTGGCCATTGGGCGCTGACCCTTGGCTCTTGGGCACTGACCTTTGGCCCTTGGGTGCTGACCCTTGGCCATTGACACCAACCGTTGGCCATTGGGCACCAGTCCTTGGTGCCTTGGTGGGCACCAATCCACCAACCCTTTGGCACTGACCCTTGCCCCTTGGGCACTGTCCTTGGGCACTGGCTCTTGGCCAGTTGTTGGGTACTGACCTTTGCCACCAGCAAAAGGGCGGCGGCAGGACTGTGGCATTTGGTTGGTGCTCCTGTCCCCTCACTTCATGGCCCTGTGACCTGCCCTTGTGTAGTCTCCCAGGAGTTGTCCTCTTGTGTGTGCTTGCAGGTGTTGGAAAATCTTCGCTTGTTCACCTCTTGTGCCAAAACCAAGTGCTGGGGAACCCGTCTTGGACAGTGGGCTGCTCGGTGGATGTTCGAGTAGGTGACGTGCCTGACCTCTTGGTAGCCCTAGCTTACAGTGGAAAGGAAGGGCCTTGACTTTTTTTTTTTTGTTTCCTTCTTTTCATTACTTTCTGCCCCAGAAGGAGGTGTGTTTCATTGTTTTCTTTTGCTGAGCATATAATCTTTCTATGAAAATAGTATTTAATGTGAGCCAAGCACTTGCGTTGAGCAAGTTTTGACCTTACAAGCTTTGACCGTAAAAGCAAGCAAGATACTTGTCATTCATAGCACCTCTCCTTAACTGCAGTGGCCACTGGGATGTTACAAGTCATGGAGTGGAGAGTTTAAGTACAGCACTTAAGCCATGCTTTCCTGAGAAACGCTTAATGCACAACTAAATTGTCAGCCAGAAACAATTTGCTTGTTTAATTTGAGGGTGCCTACCATGCTACAGTAGTTCTAACAACTGTAAGAAGTCATGACCTTACATGCAACATGCTATTTCTGAGCACATCATGAGTCATTAGATTGTTTATATTGAGATGGAAAGGATACTCTCTGCTGACTCACCAAGCTCCATCTCATGTAAGAGCTGTGGTGTCTGGTGGTCACCACTTGACTCATTCCATCTCTCTTGTACTTGGCAGATTTGAAATAGTATCAACATGAGAATTTACGATATTCTATCCAAGTGTGATAATCCTTTCAGATGAATGTACAAGTGTTGTGTGGATTAACTCCTGTGAGCTGGGGCTGACTTGACTTGTGTGAGTTTTTCATCAGATCCATGACTACAAAGAAGGGACTCCAGAGGAGAAGACCTACTACATTGAGCTGTGGGATGTTGGAGGTTCAGTGGGTAGTGCTACCAGTGTGAAAAGCACAAGAGCAGTCTTTTATAACTTGCTGAATGGTAAGTTTGCTTGGTGCAAATCCTGTTTTGTCACAGTTTTATTATGAGCTGTCTCTTGGTTCTGGGGCAGGATTCCTTTAAGTCTGGCTGAGGACTATACTGTTCTCTTTTCTGATTCCAATACATTCATACAGAAAAAAACCTGATAACGTTCATAGGCAGAATTTTATGGGTACAGTTTTCAACAGGAAAGCTGTTTTATACAAACCTGTGCAGATGTGCTTTATCTGCCTTTCACTTCAGTCTTGTGCAGCTGGTGCAACAGGGAGTCCTTGAAGTTGCACTGATGTCCCTTCCAGCTACACTTTCAGATATAAAGGTTACCTTCACCTTTCCCAGCCTGATATACATGCAAAAGTATGATTTCTATTTTCTTGTCAGTTCAGTTCCAAAACCTACAGCAGGGAAATCATTATTTGAATTTATATGAACTTTGATAGTTATATCTACCCTGACAAATTTGAACTGTTCTCCCATAAAATTGCAATATGCTGATAAGCATCTTGCTCATTGAATTTGCCAAATTATTTTTAATAATTGAATTTTGCAACTTGCTGTAGATAGAATGTAGTATTTTACTCCTTCTGTTGAGATACTGAATTCAAGGCCTTCGCAGTTTGTCTTTACCACTTAATAAGAGTAAACAAGAGATTATAAACATAATAATGCAGTATTTCAATTGTTACATTTTGGCATCCAAGGATATTTCACTAAAAATAGTTGTATAGCAGATTAACAACTGCTTCTAAAAATCTGTCTCACATGTTCTGTTTGATTCTCTTTTCTTGCTCCCAGTCATTTGAGGGCCTTTCAGTAATGTGTTAAGCCATACAATAAACATTTCTGTTGTGTAGGTACCTCTTGCTTATATTGCTAGCCAGACCTCTGTAAATAAGATTTGAGTTGAGATGTGCCCCAGAGCAAGCCTCTTCGGTGTGTGAAAGAAATTTATTCCTTTTGATAACAAATCCACAGTATGCAAGTGAGTGTGGGTCAGACTAAAATGGGCTATCCTAAAACAGCCCATTAGGAGATGAAATATTGAACTTATGTGCCTGAATTATAATTGATTAAGTTATTAAAATAGAGTTGTTTATCTCCGCTGTCCAAAAGATACTATTATGCAGCTTGCATATGACAACCGTTGACTTTGGTAGTTAGCCTTGGCTCTGGTTTCTTTCATTAGATTAATTCCTTCATTAGAGCTTGTCTCACAAATTGCCTCTGTTTGGCCTGATTTAAGAAGAGAAGACGAATGCATTCCTTCTGCCTGACTGCCTGTGCTTTCTGGGCTTGCAGTGGTCTGAGAACTCTGAGATCAGTAAGACAGTTAATATTTGGTCATGGCAGCGTCTGTGCAGGCTGTCAGTGAGACCTGGTTGTTGACCAGGTTAGATATGGTTTGCTCTTGGTTCAGCTGCAGATCTTCATCTTTGGTGTCTTTGCATCTGGTGTGTGAGCTGTGATAGACTAGGACAGTTACTAGGCAGTAAGGCTGTGGCTTGCAGACCCTAATGGGGGAGAAACATTTCCTTGAGTAGTCGTTGATCCTGCCTGCCCTTTTTTGATGTTGACATAGTGTTTTTCTGCTGGTGCAACTAACTATGTAGGTTTTTGGTGAAGCACATAAGCAAACTGACCAACCAAAGACATAACTGGGGAAGAGTGTCTGGAGGTGAAGGGTGTTTCTCACAGATTATGCAGCAGTGCCCCTGAAATCTGTTGCCCTAGGCCAAGTTATATTGTATCAGGCTTTTTCTCCCTACACTTGAGGGTAGCCATGCAGTTGAGTTACCTTTTTGTGTTGTTCCTCAGATAAATGCTTTGAAACAGGGCTATGGTTGTGTTATGCTGGGAACTCTCATAGGAGAGTCCGTGCACAGTTGTGTGGGGTAGTGGAGAATGTTTGTGGAAATGTGGTTTGTTCGTAGTCTGTACAGTGGGTGGCACCTTTGGGAGTTAGGGTGAAAGATTAAATGAGTTTGGTTTTTTCCACCTGTGGACTGTGAAGTATGTTGAGAACAAATCCTGAAAATATGGGGTGTAATTACATTTTGTCCTTGACTTAATGATGCTTTGAAGTCTGGAGGAAGTGGGAAAATTCCACAGGTGGCAGAAGGTGTGAATAAATAGAAGAAATTTGCTAGCAAGAGTTGGTAATTGAGTTAGGAACTGTGGTTATCAAAAGTGGGTGTCTGTTAATAGCACAGCTAGAAAGTTTGGCTGGCAGTTTTTTATCTCAGAATTTATGGTTTGAAGGATTTTTGTAATGAAAAATGCTAGAAGCTTAATCTTAAATACCTGAAATCTTAATAATTCATGTTTCTGCCAGCCATTTGGTGGACTGTGAAAGCTTATCAGAGCTTGTTTCCCCTTTGGACAATCCCCAAGTAGCATTAGTTCTTGAAAATGAAGGAGAGCAATAGTGCTCTCTAAAATCCGAAATAAAGAAACAGTCTTTAGAATTCTTAGATGGTGTGACAAAAAGATATTTATATTTACCAATTAGGCAAAATAGAGAAAAGCTTAATTCTCTGCTACAGTAATACAGAGTTTCAGTATCAATAGGACTAGGACAGCAGAATCAGGGAGTGCCTGCAAGCCTCTTGTGGATTAAGCCCTGAGGTGACTGTTCGTTTTCTCCTTTCATGAGATTTTTCTTTTAGCTCTTATCCAATTCCTGATAAGCAGCTTTAAAAAAACTGTTGCATGCTGATATGTTCAGCTTTACGCATTCACTGTAACTGAACCGGTTGTACTTCCCTTTCTTCATTCTCAGATATCTGGGAACCTGCAGATGTCAGTTTGGTAAGATGAGGAAAAAAAAAATCATTAAATAGCATCTTGTTGCCTTCTCTTTTACTTTAGGGATAATTTTAGTACATGACTTAACCAACAAGAAATCATCCCAGAATTTGTATCGCTGGTCTTTGGAAGCACTCAACAGAGATATCGCTCCAACTGGAGTTCTTGTGACAAATGGGTGAGTGAAAAACATATGTGCAGGGTTAAAACACAGTAATACCAAGCTGTAACAGAAGTCTTTGTTCATCCCTAAGACTACTTGAAGTCCACACAAAATTAGATGTGGTGAGGCTCTTAAGAAAGAAAGAAAAATATGGGATATATCAAAGAAAATCGCTGTTCTTTTTGTTTTACACTGGCAATCAAGTCTTTCTGCCAGTAGATTCCTAAACTGTATGGCAGAGGCTTTGCTTTAAGGGAAAATATGTTTACTGTGTCCTTTGTTTATCTAAGGCCTCTGTGAGAGTGAGCTGAAGACTTATGTGTTACTGAGACGTGCAAAGCAAAGCCTCAGGAAGTGTCATGAGATATGGGATAGCCTGTCTCTTTTCCAAAGGGCTTTCCCTCCATGCACCAAAACTGTGGAAGTTCCCTTTATTTTTTTGTTTTGGGCAGTGGAGAAATTATTTCAGGAACGTGGCTAAAATAGAGTTAAAAAACTCTGCTTAAACAGCATGTTCATAATCAGCTTTCCAACATCTTGTCAAGTATTTCCTCGTGTACCTCTGTGCTCCTGCTATACATGTAGTTAGGGATGTTTTAAGAAATTGATCAATCTCACAAATGAGCACAGAAGCAATAATAAGGGGTAGCTTTTTGTAGGAAGAATATAAATTGTTTTTCTGCTGTACTGGTATAGAGGTGTTTCTGTAGCAACATGAGAGAAAGGAAAGAGGGTTTGCACTATTTGAACTGTAAATTTATCCAGGTTTTTCACTTGCAGGTTTTTGACAGTCATTTTAATTATCAAAAGCTTAAAATCTGTCAGGGACAGATTCTCAGCCACTAGCAATTGCTTGGTCAAGTTACTGCTGTTGGCTGTAAAATTACTTTCTGCAAAGCTTGGTTTAGGTAAAAATGACAAACAAGTGATTATCCTAGCTGAGGAAAATAATTTGAGCTTGGATTTGTGTTAATATTTAATTGCAATATTATTTATTTTATATAGCCTATCTTTGATCGTTATCCACATGTGAATCACAGCTTTGGAGTTCACCTTATGTTGGCTACCTTTACTTCAGTGTGGAAGAATTAGTAACTTTACACCACATAGTTGTTATTGCAACCCTCTTTGATCTAAGGTCGAAAGGGATAGTGTTTCACAGTTAAAATGTATGTATTAAAAAGTGTACATATGTAGGAACTTTAGATGTTCAGAGATGCCAGCTCCCTGATCTGTCTCTGGTGGCTGCATACGCCTGGTACAATACTGGAATTCCTGTTTCTTTCCTAATTGTGTTAGCATTTCTTCTGCCATTCATCTATGCAGAGAAGAATCCAACTTGTGGTTTCTTTTCTCTTTCCTTTCTGTGTAGTGACTTAGATGCAGAAGCCCTTCCTTAATTTACAGATACAGCACATTTTCAATTAGATAAATAATGACCATTAGTAAATAAATTAACATTATTTGAAAAGGACAGGGGAGCTGATGGCAGCCCTGTGCCCACTTACATGACATTCAGGATTGTATTTTTTTCCCTCTTCAGTGACTATGACCGTGAACAGTTTGCTGATAACCAGATTCCATTGCTGGTAATAGGAACTAAGCTGGATCAGATCCCAGAAACTAAGCGGAATGAAGTTTTGACCAGAACAGCTTTCTTGGCTGAGGATTTCAATGCTGAAGAGATAAATTTGGTTAGTATCCTTGTCACCAGTGTTGTTTTTCTTTTATATGGGAGTAAGTCCAATTTTAGTAAGTAAAGATGTTGTTACAAAAATTGGGCTTTTGGAGATTTTCTCAGTAAGTGAGACACTCACATTCACATTTGGATTGGCTGCCTCCCTTGCTTGGTGAAACGATCATCTTTGTTTCACTATAGGGACGTGTAGCGGATGTGAGATAAGATCACCAAAGCTTAGAATTGGTAGATGGGAATCACATTTTCTCTTCCCTGTTCTTAGTTCTGACACAGACTACCTTTTAATAAAACATCAAGGTCACTTGATTGATATATATGTATGTGTAATGGGTATACAGATATATAAACATATAAAAATATACGTATGCCGTGTGAATGCTTGTATATACATACGCACACAATCTCACATGTACAAAGTATTAGCTGACTGTATAGCTGGTACCAGAAGGAAGACATGGAACATATAGTGGCCTACTTAGAATTCTCCAGTTGATTCACAGAACAGAAGTTGACCTTTTCTCTCAAATGACTGTGGAGCAGAAATTGTCAGATGATACACAGTGTTATCCCTAGATGATTACATGTGAATGTGTCAGGGGAAAGGGTATGTTGATTTCCGTGTGTATGGCTTCCTTGCATTGATTTCCTTGTGCTTGGTTTGTTGCTGTCTTCTGCGTGTTCTAGGATTGCACCAATCCTCGTTACCTGGCTGCAGGTTCATCCAATGCTGTCAAACTAAGCAGGTTTTTTGATAAGGTAAGTCAAGTCAATTAAATCATGTTTATTGTTCTATGTATTGAATGCTGCCTGTGGTTTAAATGTGGAACGAGTTAGGTGTTCCTGTTTTTTTGAGTTGGTTCAAGCCAGGTGTGGGGAGGCCAGAGATTAGTCTGCTTTTGGAAACCTTCAGAAAATAGCTGATCTGCTTGAAGGTTTGACTCTTGATGTAGATAGAGCAATTAACTCACAAATGTGCAAAGAGACTGCATATGCTTTTGTAGTCCTTTGGCAGGCCAGAGGGTTTGCAGTGTGCTAAAGGTAGCAATGTGGGAAGTACAAGACTCTGTTGCTCCTAGTTAAAGCAAACTTTAGGAATTAAGAGATTTGGTGTATTACTCTGCCCTCCTGCACCAGAGAGCATCAAGGCCTATTGTGAAAATGACAGAAGGAATGCTCATGGACAAATTGATCATAGTGGAGCAGAAAACAAATTATGCTTTAGAGGAAATTTAGCCTGAAGTTTTTTTGGAGGAGGGTGTAGGTTGTACAGGTGATGCAAACCACTTTTTGATTCTTAGGTCCTTGGTACTCCCTCCATAGGTATCATTTAGCCCAATTTGTGCATCATTCTCAGAGAGTGAGTCAGGCTACCCCTTCTCAAGCATCACCAATGTTCAGGGACTACTCAGAACCTGCATCATGAGCTTTTGCTAGTGCTCAGAACTGCTGCACCTGCTGAGGGTGGGAATAACTGACTCCTCAGTAAGTAGATACCCAACCATCACCTCCATTATTCCTCCATTAAGGAGGGCTAATAAAATTAGATATTTAGAAGTTGAGGACAACACAGCTTTACTAAGAATGGCTGGAGGTGGCAACTCTTTCTATTTGTAACAGAGCATTGCACTTACAGCAGTAGGCCTGGAGCAGGGGGTGTGGGTCAGGCCTTACCCCGGTTAGCCATGAGTTTCAGTGCTTACATGTGATGTGTTGATTGGAATCTGAGGTTATACATAAGCTGTGCCAGCTAAGATCATTGTCTGTTTTTCCTAGGTCATAGAGAAGAGATACTTCTTAAGAGATGGCAATCAGGTTTGTCATTTTTCTTCCGTTTTTGTTTTGTTTCTCCCTGTGTAATGTGAACTGCTGATAGAAACATGGACTTCATGTGACTTAAATGATAATCTATGCTAGTAATTGAATTTTTAAATCTGTGGGAACACAGCTGTTTCGAATAGCCAGAAAAATGGCTGACTTGTCTGTAATGATTGGCAATGAAACGATGATGCATGCTAACACAGTAGAAGTTGCAAGAGTGAGGTAAAGTGGGCAAATATGATCTCTTTCAGATCTGTCAGCTTCAGGCTGCTTGATTGCAGATTTTGGTTAAAGATGCTGTCCTAAAGGTCAAAAAAAAGGCTTTTTTTTTTTTTTTTGCACAGCTGGGACTAGCATTTTATGTTTTGTACAGGTAGTTTTCATAAAAGCAGTGGAGCCACAAGGAAAATGGCGGTATGATGCCAGCTTGTAATTCATTCCTAAATGGCTGAATTAACTGTTTTCAGTACAGTTGTTGAAGAACTAAAAAATTACTCTCCCATTTTGGGCAGGCTACTTTGGGCAGAGCTTTTTTGTGCTCCCCACTGTCCCATGCACAGTCTACCGTGCGGGGAGGAGCGAGGTTCCACTTATCCTGTCTGTGAGGTGCTTGCAAATTACTGTGAACAGCACTACCAAAATGCAGTGGAATGGCTCACTAGATGTAGCTGTGCTGAAAGCCCCTTAGGGAGAGTGGGGGAAAAAATAGTCACGAATTACAAAATGCTTACTTTCTCTGAGCATTTTTTAATGTCTCTTAAAAATAAATTTGCTTTTCCCTGTTTCAGTTCTGCCTGATGCCTTTTTCCCTCCCCTCTTGCTCCTTCCCACATTCTAGTGAAAGGAAATCTCCCTTTCATGGGGATAATAGCTTAATGCAGAAATATACTGGTGTGCTGGTTGTCTTTGATGCACGATGCAAGATTTTTATTTTTCTTATTTCATCATTTTTAGTGACCAGGGATTCATTTTATATTCCTTGTGGCCATGTGCCAAAGATTACAGCCTTCTGAGGATACTTTCATCTGCCTCACTGAAAACAGCTCAAAAACTTAAAACAAATCTTAAGTAGTGGACAGTCATATTTAAAGAGACAAAATCCAAACTGAAACTTCAGATTTAATTATAACCT
>BJBW01001217.1:381100-426526 GCA_004320125.1 Scolopax mira
AACAAAACAATTTCTGAATGAATACCTTGTATATCTGTTTGAGGTTTCTCCCCGAAAACCCTAACTAAATTTAAAATTGGGGAGGGGGGCTGGGAGGGTGTTGGTGGACTTTTATTTTGGGTAAGCTCTTTAGCTTTCTCAGTTTATCAATGAAATGTGCAACTTAAGCAATCTACTTTGTGTTATAAATTACATTTTCTTCCCATATTACCCATACTTACCCATGTTCTCCTGGTATGTTTTATAGTGCTTGGTTGACGCCTTCCATTTTAATGTATTGTATTTCCTGTGAGAGTGTGGAATTGTTTTGTGAGGATGTGTTTATTATTTCTGCTTGTATGTTGTTAGATATTTAGAAGTTATTCTGGGCTGTCATTTAATGGTTTTATCATGCCACCAATAGGACAGACATCTTACACTTAATCGAAAGCACTGCATCTCTTTCTTTTGTGGGATTCACAAGTGCATTGGATTGCAAATCTGTTTGAAATACCTTTAAGCCAGAGAAGCTTCTGATGGTTTCAAGTAGATTTTCTTTGTAAGCATTCATTGTCACGGTGTAAGAAGTTTTCTACAGATTGGCTGCAAAAGCAGGACTGCTAATCCTTTGCATTGTTGTGGCTGTGGTTATACTGATGATTTCCTTAAAGCTTTCAAAAATTGATAAAACTGTTCTTTCAGCTACCAGTAAAGTGCTTCCGTCTCCGGTTAGAAGTCTCAACATCTAACATCTATTTAATAGAACTTGGAAATACTATTTTATAGTTTTAAAAATGAACGGAGGAGAAATTTTTGTATACATTTGAATCTGAATTTGAATTACAAACTTTGAAATCTGTAATTTTCTGGTTTAGGGTTTCATTGTAACCCTTGCTCAAAAAGCATTAAGGAGCTCCAGAGGACAAATGAGCCATACTCAAGTTTTGCATCTTGTTTAATTGATGGTGCTTCTCTAGAAGTAGGCTGAAGCATTTTAGTCCTGATTCTGGAAACAACATGGAAGAGGAAGGCATTGTTGCAGTTGGCTTGGTAACAGCACTCGGTGGGGTAGAGGGAGCTCATGCTGATTCTGACATGACGACTGATCTTTTCTGTCTCTAGATTCCTGGCTTCTCTGAAAGGAAAAGGTTTGGAGGAGGAACGCTGAAGAGCCTTCATTATGATTGAATACTGAAGAAGTGGAAGATGACTTCTCCAAATTCCTTGCAACATTCCCATTCCGATGGGATACTTAAAGACAATAATGCTTATGTCAAGCAGAGTTAAATTATATTACGCCTTGTCCAGGTAGACTGCTGAAGCTACTTTCACTGGAAAAGACTTGGGGAAGAATTTCCAAAAATCTAATTTGAAGCCTAGAGTGTTTCTTAGGATTGCAGACCATCTGGATATATGGGAACATTTGGGGAAAGTGTGCAATAAATTGAATGCCTCTCACACTGCTGTGGGAAACTTTATCATACACAGTATGTATACATGACATCTTTCTTTCCATTTTGGAAAACTTATGGGCAGTCTTTGTAATGAATTATGTTAATCTTACCTCTAAAGGAAAGATGATACTGTGTGGGCTGATTATTTACAGTAAAGTGAACAAAACAAGTGAGCAAAATGTAAGAATGGGCAAGGAATAGTCTGAAAAATAATAGAATGCCTTCATTAAAAGAAGGTTGTTGTCTCACCTAGAACACACTGTTTGGCCCTATTCAAAAGGGACAAAAGAAATAAGCAAGAGATGAAAAAATATTTGGAGCCTTAAAAAGACAATCAGGAGTAGAAAACATGCTATTAATTCTGCTGCTTAAGTTAAAATTGTTTACTTTGGAGAGGACAAAGTGAATTGGGTACTCCTGTTTATCTTTTCATAACTGACTGTGGTCTTGTTCTTAAATCAAAAGGCAGTGCATTCAAAGCTGATGGGAAAAGTATGTTTTTATACAGTGCTTATTTGGAACAAATGTGACATGGTCTTACTGAGCCTCAGGGCTTAATGGATTCAGAAAACATGAAATGCAAGAACATCCTCTGAATTAGAAATGAATGAAATTTAGAAGGGATGTAAAGCCCTGTAAAAAGTGGGAACTGAGATTGATTAGAAGGAAAGTTCTGTGATGGGCATGTTTCCTTTTCTTATTTAGTGCTAAGGATAAAGGAGACCTTTGACCAGATCTAAACTACTCTGCAAGCTGTTCTAAATAGCTGAAGCTTTGCAATGTTTCTCACCTTCCCAGAATTATATGGAGTGGTAAAAGCATGATTTATGGCAGTTTCTTCTTTCCCCTCCTTCCTCTTCCCCTCCTCTAATAGTTAAGCCTCTGGCAAAGGCTAACTAAGAGCTGGAATTAGATATAAATACAGATTAATAATAAATGGAGATACAAGAAAGTAAAATGCTGGTGTGAAACTGACAGCGAGCAGAGTTCTGCAGTCTCCAGATTACCTCTGCCTGCAGCTCTTCTCTAGCAGCTGCCTGGAAATAAATGGGAAACTGCTGATTGCCACTAATCAGGCACAAAAATGACAGCTAGGTGCACTAGTCAAACTTATTAAAAATATGGATACTTTGCTTTTCCTTAGGCCATTTCCAGAAAAATCTTGGAGCGTTTGCAAACATGACTGCAGTAGCTTTTTAGATGCCTGTATGAAATAGGTTATTAGTTTACATTTACTTTACACCAGGGAAAATAAGGTACTGAAATATTCATAGCAGATAACTCATGTCGGAGCTACGCAGCTCCATGACAGCACCCATGTCTCTCTTTCTGCTCCTTTGACAATCAAAGCTGGAATTATTTTTTTCAAGGTCAGGTGCTGTCTTAGGGTAACTAGATCTACACTCCCTCGGGTTACCAAGGAACTGCAGAGCAGAACAAGAAAGCTAAAAGCTAGGCTTACTTCTTCCATTGCCCTGTGGCTTTAGGTGACTTGGAAGTGTTGTGGAGTAAGGGAGGCATTTGCTGTAAGAGGCTTCGTGAAGCAACAGTTGCACAGGTCTTTGATTTGAAGCAAGCGACTCCCCAAAGTAGTTCAATTAATGAAAAAAAGGAACATTGTGCAGCATGCTCTAGGGTGGCCTAAACCCTAGTTGCAGCTTATCTGTATTTGGGCATTTTGCTCCTGAGGCTCCACAAAGAAGAAACAAAATCTTCAGGTGTGAAATCTTGTGACGATCACTTCATGCTCCAGGAGGAGGAGAGAATGCATAGGTCCTGTGCATTCAGGACCTATATTATGACAGTCAGGATTCAGGAGCAAATTAGAAAGAGACGATACTGTTATAGGAGGGAGAGAAGATAAAGGGAATAGTATCCTGGAAAAGTAGAGCACATGGGCAAGTGGTAGAAGGTTAGCAGATTGAGAGAGAAGTTTGCCTGAGACTGTGGCTCTTGCTCCAGGCTCAGCTAAGTCTGCCTGGGTTCACTCACCCACCTGTGAGCCATAAAACTCCACCCAGGACATCTCCGTCCACTCTTGGAATGACCTGCTGTCCCATGTGCAAAATGAAGAATCCTTCCTCAGACACATGGTTCTGATGTATCTGTTTATCAAATTGTAATGCATTGGGAATTAAAGAGTTTACCCTTTTTAATTTCAGTCTGGATGTTTAACTTGAAAATGAGTACCAGGGCTGTTTACAAGCTGTTTGTGTTGTCACAATGTTTATTCTGGTATCACCAGCCTTAATTCTGCCCTACATAAATAAATCATTTAGCTTTGTTAGTTTTAATGCACTGAAATCCTTTAGGTAGCTGTGATTTGGTTATAATTCTAAAGGGTGAAGGCTAAATTTTGGTGCTGTTCTCCAGCTGCAGCCCTGAAAAATGGTTGCGGACCCATCTGACCAGGATTATGATCTTGGGGTCCCAGATTTGAATAAATTGCTGTGGAAAAAAATTGTGTGGGTTTTTCTTTGGGTTTTTTACCTAGGTTTCTTCTAGTATTTCACCAGGGCTGAGTTAAGGATATTAACATATTCAATTATGTTCAAATATAATCCTGAAATTTCATGGATTTTTTTACGCTTGGGGTTTGGATTATTGCACTGTCCCTGTTTTGTAGTTTTCACATTTCCATGACTGGCACACACTCTAGCTCTCCTGAGTTTTTGTTTGGAGTGGTAGCTTCTGTTTTCCTAAATGGTGATGTGGAATGGCCATCCCAGTTTTTCTTTTCATAAACTTTACACTTACTGCCCAGTGCCTTCTGTGCTTCTGCTTTATTTCTGTCTTAAAATGTCTGAACGTCAGTGTGAAGCTGTCATTAAAAAAGAGCTCTGTTGGTCTTTTTCACAGATTTTTATTGTCCAGCCAAACTGTTTCTGTGTTTTGTATCACAGGTTTGAGTGTAATGGTCATCTTACTCCTGTGTTAGATGTTGGATTCATGACACTATATTTAGCTATTCTAATACAAATATGTCTCCAGTACAGGTTAAATATCCTATTTGTTTAGATCTCATCAGGTAACCACAATTAGTTATAATTTTTCCTTTTAGGACAAGGTGATGTGTAATTGAGTCATGTATGTTGATGATGTTACATTTATTTTTAAAGGAAGTGCTATCTTCTTGTCAGAACCAGGACTATGTGAGCAGCTGGAGTCAGTTGCATTGCTGTTTGCACCTCACCTGTTTCCACTGTCCAGAGAAGTTTCACCTCCAATTTTGGGTTTGTGCCACCAGATGCTTTCTCTGTGCCACACTTTATTCCTCCATCTGTGTGCTTCACCTTTTCCTCCCTCTTTTTCAAGCCCTCTATAACCCTTCTGTCTGTCTCGCCTTCTGCCTGCCTGTCTTATCTCTGTTCACCCATGCCCCTACTGCCCCATGCCTCCAGATCCCTTTCTCCTGATTTCTATCCCCCTTTTCTCTCCATGTGTCCCACCTGTGTGACCCCTTCATGTCACATGTGTCACAAAGACCCCTGTCTTTATGCTCCCCCTTGCTCTGCCCTCTGGTTCCCCTTTTCTTCCCCTGTTTTTCTCTCCTCTTCTCTCCAGCACACTTTGTCTCTCTTGCTGTACCACCTGGTCTCTCTCTCTGTCCCTCTCTTTGCCTCTCTCTGCATCTCTCTGTCTCTGTTTTCTTACATTTCTCCTCTCTGTCCCTTTGGTGTCTGTCACAGGCACGCACATTTCACATCAAAGCAGTTCTACCCTCTAAATCAGAGCTACTCAGTCTCTCTGTGTTATTTCCCAGGCAGAAATATATACCCAGATGCTGTGTGCCAGGGGTGTTGGTGAAGATGGCTCATGTAGGTACATTTGAGCTGTGTTAGACTTCCCCTGTGCACACAGGTGAAATGTACAGCAAATAAACAACCAGCCTTCCCTCTTCCCAAAGGGCTTGCCAGAAATTTCTGGTTGATTTATGACCAGTTTGATGACCAAGGGGATAGTTAGAACCGTGAACATTCTGCACCTCTTGATTGCCATGCAGAAAAGTAGGAAACCCATGTGTAACTTTAAATTCTTCTGTATACTTTATTTTTGTTCTCGTAGCAACAGGATTGCCTGTTCCTTGCAGTAATCTTTAGCAAAGGTGCCACTGGCTTTAAGCATGTGAAACCTATCCAGTAATGGGGGTTTGGGTGCAACCTTAATACAAATTTCATTATTGATAATAATATTTGCAGAGGCAGCTGCAACGTGCTCCATTTGTCACAAATGAGATACGAACTGCTGTGTCGTCACCTGCAGTCAATAGATTTTTTTTGGTGAGTCGGCACTTGAATCTGTGTTTGTGAGTTGATAAGGAGATGACAGACTTTACTGATGGAAAACCTGCTTCTGCTTTTCAGCAAAGGGAGCTTAATCCTTCTATTTCTTTTGTTAGCCATTAGAAGTCATGTTCCTGTCTCACTTTCCTGACAAGGACACCAGTTACTTTGATTCCTTTATAGGGTTGAGCATAGCTGTGGCTTAGTGCACCAGTTTTCTTTGACAAAAATCCATTATCATTATTGATGAACCTGTCACTGGCTGGCAAGGTACCAGAAAGTGCTCAGAGGTAAAGCTTTCCTTAGGGTGTGCTTTGCTGCAGTGCTGTGCGTTGGGTCCTCAGACAGACACTGTTTTTGGAAAAAACATCAGGTGGGTGTCAGGTGGAAGAGGGGAAGGAGAACAAAACCTGAAGTATTACTCTTAGTATTATCCACCTGCATCACTGTGGATTTATTCTAACATCTGATGAGCAAATGGGGAAAATATGTTGCTTTATAGTACATGGGAACCCAGTGAAGAAGTTGAGAAGAGTCTCATGAACTACATGAAAAACAAAATGAATCATCATGAATCACAGAAAACAAGTCTAAAAGAATCTTGAAATTAGTTCTCTAACAGTGAGAGTGATGGTGCCTGAAACAGTTAATGGAAAAAAAAGCAGATTTGTCATTCTTTGGGGTTTGTCAGGGTAGAATTAGTAGTGAAGAAGTGCTTTAACGCAGCTTTGAGGAAAAGTACCCTGGTATGTTTGTATGGAAGTTGGTTTAGATGATCAGAGCTATCTGTAGCAGCAAAAGAGCCAGTGAAATCTAGCTTGGGCAGTTTGGTACTCGGCCAACCCCTACTGCAAGTACAGAAATGTGTTTTATTTTTCCCTGTTTGCCATTATATCACTGAGACAGAGCTTGTTATGCCCTGTGGGCTTATTGATGCACAGAAACTCTGTTTCCATACCTACTGACATTGCATAGGATAATTCCTTCTCAGCTTACCACAATGGACTTCTCTCATAAAGATGTTGAATATGAGACAAACTCATAAATGAAAGCACACGCTCTTCCTTGACTAGATCAACCAAATGAAAGTCCAGGCTGAGTGAACTCGAAGTTCAGTCATTTCTTTTGAGTAGGAGAAGGAGCATGAAGTGAAATAGTATGTGATTAACCCATGCACGTCTATGTTCCCTTTGACCTGAAAGTTAACATTTACAAATCGGAAAAGAACTGCTGGCTTTGGGTTAAAGATTTATTAAAGGACAAGGGGGCCCAGTAGCTTTGATGACTAGGGCTACATCCAGAGTTCTTATCTTGCTATCTGTCACCATCCTCTCTTCCTGAGGCTTTCTCTGCTGTCGCTTAAGTGGATGTAATGAGCTGTCCTACCCCTGATGAATGAAAGGTCAGATGTAGTCACTGCCCCAAATTAGCACTCTCCTTAGCTGCTGCACCACAGCAGGGATGGACAGAACAGAGTATGGTGACTAAATGTTCTTCGGACTCCTAGGAGTGGTTCTTTTAGCCTAAGGGCAGAAACATCACAACAAGGTGAGCAGGTGCTTTCTCCAGCCTCTATTCATCCAGCATCTGTTTTTTGGCAAAAGAAGTGTGTGCTTTCCACTGGAGACAACTTTTATGACCTTTCCTGCACAAATAAATGATAATAATTAACCTGTCTGACATCTGCTGCTGAATGGTCTCAAAAAAATGACAAGGACATATTTCATAAGAGCCACTCTACAAAAAAGTACGTAATTTATAAGAGCCTTTTCTGTCGCAAAGCTGTTGGCAGTGATAAAAAGGTATAAATATTGTTGCTTCATTTTTTTAATGTTATGATGAAAGGTTCAAAAAAGAGATTAAAGCCCCTGGTACTAAGTAGTACACTGGCAGATAAACAAAGACAGCTGCTTTAGAGACCTCCTGTCCCATTTGGCAGTTGTGTAAAGGGTTAACAAGCAGAGAAGAAATGCAGGTTGGGAAAGCTGCTATGTACAGCAATGAATGCATTTTAGCTGGATGGAGACAGGCAGGAGAAGAGATTGGTCCTTTTAGAAAGAAGATACATCCCTGTGGCAGGCAGCGGGCCACTGCAACAGCAGGTCCATGGCCACATCAGAAAGGATCTGTCTCTCTCAGTCACCTCTTATGTACATTTGCACGTATGCTGAACCTGGCAGTTTACTGGATGTTTTGTATCATTCATTCCAGGGTGACATCTGCTGTGGTTCTGACTATTCTGTGACATCCAGTTGAAGATGTCATACCGGTGTTCTGGCAGGACTTGTTGCCTTCACAAATGACAAAACCCGTCAGGGCTGGGCTGCGTCCATGTGTGGCTGGACCCTTTTCTGAGCCTTGTGAATATGTTCAGACCAACACACATGGGACAGAAGAGCTTTACTTTGGGGACTGGACAACCAGCTGCTGCGAGAAATGATGGTGAGCCATGGTACAGTAATTGTAGTCACCACAGCAGCCTTGCAGACTACTGTCCATGCTGGGAAGCCCCATGCTAAGCACTGAGTAGAAATTTATGAAGTGTAGGCCCAGCTCTGGAAAGCTTGATAATACCTTAATAAACATGGATAAAAGGACAGGGAAGAATATACAGCCTCAGCTCTGTCACATGGCATGAAATACGAATTGCATAGAAAAATGCTCATTGAGAATATAGGGAAGCAAAGGGATTACTGTCTCTTGTCTCTCCCTCCTTTTTCTCCCAGGTCATCCACCCATGCAATGGCCCACCACCTGAACCCTTAAATGATTTGGCAGGAAATAAAAGGCCTTTTAATGCACATTCAGTGAAGTTAAGTTATATGAATTCCCTTTGCCTATTGGATCAAGTACAAGCTGCCTCATCTTCTATTTAAAAGGCTTTTCCAATTCTTCTCATCATTCGTTCACCACTGAGATGTTGAACATCAGATGCCATTTTCAAGCTGTTACATTTTCGAGCGACACCCTTGGTACTTTCTCTTACTCTGTCTCTCTGACTTAGATGAGCTCCTTGCATATCTCTATCATGATGCCTGTGAGAACAGTTCACATCCAGTAAGCTGCTGGAACCATAGAGGTGTACGTACATTATGTGATAGCCAACACTGCTGCATTGATGTATTTCTCCTGGTTCTAGTCATGTATTTCTGCTGAAATCTCTTTGGGGTAAAGTCTACATGAAGCCACTCATGGGGCAGGTGTCACAAAACCAGAAAGATAGCTGAGAAGACACCGAACACATTTTAATGCTCATTCTTCCATGCTTAGTTCGCTGTGTTTATGAATCATGTTTATGTGATAGCAATTCATTGTGTTTCTGAATTGTATTTATGTGATTACAAAGACAGTTGCTAAAATATTAATGAAGTACATCTATACTTAATGCTTTATAATATCTATATTTAAGAGCTGCTGCAACTACCTAAAGGGATTGTTTAAGCTAAATGACAGAATCACAGAGGTTGGAAGGGACCTCTGAAGATCGTCTAATACAATTCCCCTGCCCAAGCAAGGTCATCTGCTGCAGGTTGCCCAGGATTGTGTCCAGTTGGGTTTTGTGTATCTTCACTGCTGGAGAATACACAAAAGCTCTGGACAACCTATTCTGATGTTTGACCACCACTTAATATTCAGATTTAAGTGCAAGAAGGAGGATCTGTGGAGAACTTAATGTTCATGTTTAGGGGCAAAAGGAAAATCCTCAGAATTGCAGGCCAGACAGCCTCATCACCATGCCTAAGAAGGGGTGCTCCATCGCTTCAAGGCAACTAAACCATTTCCAGACACGTCACAGACATGAAGATGATTGGGAGTAGTCAGCATGGATTTATGATTTCACTCTTAAATGGGATGGGCTAGGTCAGAAACATCATAGAAGTGTTAAGAAATCTTCTTTTCTGCACTTCATATAATTTGGAGGTCAATAAATCAAAAAAGCCAACAGTGTCAGTTCCACAGTTCATCATTAAATAATGTTTTACCATCTATGGAATGGAGAAGCAAGGTTAGACAGTCTGATAACCTCTAAAACATTTACTTGGTGTCAAATGAGTAAAGGATCATACCTTGTCCTTCCTTTAAAGAAGGAAAGAATAATAAGCAGGAACTCGGTCTACCCATAATTAAAAAGCAACACTGTTATTTTCACCTGTCTCACAAGAAGATGACAAGAGAGCAGGGCCTGTAAAGAGTTGTGAGAAAGGTGAAATATAGGTTCTCAAAGGGGAATGTGAGCTAAAATGTGATGTTACCTCTTCTGCTATGTGGCTCAGGGGAAGAGGATCTTGGAAACCCCCAAAACATTGCAATTTGGCTTCCAAAACTGTCAGAAAACAAGTGAGGTGAAGTTTTTACTCTTAAATATTGCCTGGTAGGAAAGGAGCCTCCAGGGTAGGTGGCAGGGTGCTGGGTGCCATGTACTTTTCATTTCTTTGGTGATGATGAGTCACTCCTCAGGGTGAACTAACATATTTAACCCACCAAGGCCAGAGGGGACAACCAGGGAAAACTATCTCTACATCTCCCTCATTAATAACCACCGCCTCTTCATACACCACACCAACTCCCTTGCAGGATGCTCTAGGAGAGGGGGAGACATTAACTCCAGGGTCATATTTGAATTTCAGTTGTGCCTCCCAGAGATTTTCTCCTGGTAGGACTTACAATAGAGCAGGTCCCAGAAAGAAAAAAAAAACACAACTGCCTTCTTTTTTTTTTTTTTTAGGAGAGAGGAGAATTCAAAGTAAAAAAATCAAATAAAATCAATTGATCTCTTTTTCTGCAACTTATGGAAATGCAGAGCTACTTTCATTAGTATTCTGTAGATAAATGCTTGCTGCTGCTCTTGCCTCAGCAACAGCTTTCTTGAAAAATATTAATATTTCAGAATTTGTGAGTTCCCGTCACTAGTTCTAATCACAGGAACACAAAATCCTCCCCTGCTTTTGGCCCCAAACTGCTGTGTAATTTGTTTCATGAGTATCACCATCTTCACCAGGATGGGGATATGATGATCCTTTCTACCCCAAATGTAACACAGCTTGGAAGTATAATGAACAAATATTTGTCACGCATTTAGAAGTCTGCATATGAAAATTGCTAGAGGTGTAGCTTATGAAAGAAGCTTGTAAAACAGGTGCAAAAATTACTTTTATTTCTTCTTAAACAACTTGGTGGTTTTTCCTTCCTGCCATGTGTGGGAACTATGACCCCTTTTTTAACATCCAAAGAGGAAAAAGAGTGGCAAGGGAACCCATTCCCCCTCACCCTCCATTTATTATCTTCAAATCGATCCTGGGGTTGGTTCTGCAGAGAAGGGCTGGCTTTTGGTTAAACACAGACTGGGCTGAGCAAACAGGTGGAAAACTCCCTTGGACTTTCTCACTTCCAGCACTGCCAGCCTGCCGTCAGCCCGGCTCACTCGACCAGCTAGGAGGCTTTCCTGGGCAGGTTGCTTCGGACAGATACCTGCTTGGGGTTTGTGTCTGCTCCAAGAGGAGGACCAGGAGGAGAATGGCAGGCTTGCAGGTAAGGGGCTGGGTGCCCGTGACCCACCAGGGCAGGCTGTGGACACCCCTTCTCTGCTGACATTGATTTTTTTGTTGTCTGTTTCACTTCTTTATCATAGAATCATCTGGGCCAGATGACCATCAAAGGTCATCTAGTCCAACCCCCTGCAGTCAGCAGGGACACCCCCAACTAGACCAGCTTGCCCAGGGCTTCATTGAGACTTACCTTGAATGTCTCTAGGGAAGGGGCCTCAACCACCTCCCTGGGCAACCTGTTCCAGTGCTCCACCACCCTTATAGTAAAGAACTTTCTCCTAATATCCAATCTAAATCTGCTTTTCTTCAGTTTAAACCCATTGCCCCTTGTCCTGTCACTACAGGCCATTGTAAACAGACTGTCTCCAGCCTTCCTGTAGCCCCCTCAGGTACTGGAAAACCACTATTAGGTCTCCCCAGAGCCTCCTTTTCTCCAGGCTGAACAACCCCAGCTCCCTCAGCCTGTCCTCGGAGCAGAGGTGCTCCAACCCCCTGAGCATTTTTGTGGCCCTCCTCTGGACCCATTCCATCAGGTCCATGTCCTTCTTATATTGAGGGCTCCAGACCTGCACACAGTGCTCCAGGTGAGGTCTCACCAGAGCAGAGTAAAGTGGGAGAATCACTTCTCTGGACTTGCTGTGGCCCTCTTTTGTGCTTCAGGGTGTGTTTTGAAGCTCTCTTGGGATAAAGGATTTTGCTGTGTTTCATCTGTAAACCGGCTTTTCTTTCCTTCTTCTCCTCCTTTGGGAATCGTTCTTGGTCAGGCTGTCCCAGCACAGGACCTCTTCATTGGGGAATTTGCCTTTCCCCCGCCCTCCATACGCACCCCTCCTCCTGCCGCGGCTGCCAGGGGGGTGTTTCCCCCTCAGCCTATGAAATCTGGCTGGCAACATCTGCCCAGATGTTGCAACCCCAGCAGCCATCTTACCCGGCAGCCCAGAGGAGCAGTGGCTCTGTCCTAGTGCAGTTTCTCGGACCCCTGCAGAGGACACACTAGCCCACTGGGGCTCTGGCCATGTCCTCCTCTCTGAGCCCCAGTGGAGTGGCTAGAAGGAGCTTTCCCTGATGCCATTTTCCAGAGCATGGGGGATTTTTGGGAGAAGGGTGGGATGTGGTGGGTGGCTGATGCCCAGGAAAGTGAGGCTGACAACCCTGAATCTCATCAGCACCTCGCCATCATTGCGCGGGGGCCAGTCCCTCTGAAAAGTCCCATCTTCCTCATAGAGCAAAATTTCACCATGCCTCTTCCTTGCCTGTCCCTGACACCCCTCAGCTCTCACTGTCCTCTTCCAGCAGCAGGGCAGCCTTCTCTCTACAACACGCTGGAGGAGTGGCTGATGGGTTTTTGTCACAGCTATGACAGCATCTTCCATGTCCTCATCTCCAACTTGTTCCTAGCAGACCCTAACACTTTGTTGGCTGGTGTGACTTTGGCTGCAGGTTGAACATGGGTCTGCCCAGAGCTGGCCACGGGAATGGGCTGCTCTACCAGCACCTCCCCTCCTTGAAATCATATACATCTGTACCCCGTTATCACCTCTCCCCAGCCAATCTTCTCTTTGCATCTTTTCTCTGAAAGCATTGCTTCATCCTTCCTCTCTGTTCTTCCTGGTATCCATCCCTCTCTTCCCTCCTCCACTGAGTACTCTGACCCATCTTGGAGCTAGGCAGGTTCTTTCAGGAAGGAAAGGCATGCACATGGACATGTTCCTGTGCAACCTGCTTTAGGATGGACCTGCTTTGGCAGGGGGGTTGGACTAGATAATTTCCAGAGGTCCCTTTCAACCCCATATCATTCTGTGATTATGTGATTCTGTGACCATCCCCAGCACGTTTGGAGTAGACAGTTGGTTAGACATCGGGGATATGGCAGGTCCTGCCAGTGATGTTGGCCCTGCACCACCATGGCAGCACCAGGGCAGAGCTCTGATGTGGGTGCTTTGGGTTTACCCTTCAAAGAGGCTGTGGAGACCCTACTTGTAGGGTGAAGGACCTGCTTTGCTCATCACCCCAAATGCTCATATCCCTGTTGCTGTGAGTTTGTGTTAGATGCTCCTGTGTTGACGGAACTGAGCTGATACCAAGGGCCATGCCTTTTGTCTAGAGATGAATGTTGTTTTCCTATGTCCTGCAGCAGGAGCTGATAGAGAAATGTATTATGCAGCATTTGAAGAAGGGCCTTAATTATTTTGCAGTCTATGTGTTCAGACTTCAAATGCCTTTTTCCCATGCCTGCTGTCTAATCTGGTGAACAAAAGGTTATGGTTTATAGGTCAGAGCATGACACCCATTGTGAGCATTCTGCTTTGCATCCCGGTTATTCCAATCAATGAGCTTTGCTGAATTTTTTATGCTGTGCTGGGCTTTTATCTCTACCATTTTATTGAAAAATGACAAAACAAAAAACAAAGCGGAGTCAGATGATTTCCTAAGATCCCGTTTGCATAAAAAAGCTACAGGATCTTGAACAAAATAACAACAACAGTAATTAAAAACAGAAGTGAAAACAAAGGACCGCAGACAACTTTTTGTTTTACCAAACCACTAGTCCAATTACTAAAACAATTTCCATCAAAGTACCCAACTTGGAGGTACTCACAACATGACTGGGAATCATGGAGGCCAGGCAGTGATCTAGGGGGAGGTCATTTTGGACTAAAAACCCATCGCTGTGCCATGAAGGAGAAGGGTTGGTTTCCATCTCTCCAGATTTTTTCACCCAGAAAGGATGATCTGGTGCAGGTGCCGGGAAGGCAGAAAGAGGTCATTTCTGGCTCGGGGCCACCCTGTGCAACGCAAACTGGGAGGTGGAGATGGGCTCAGAAGGTTGGCAGGGAGAAGGGCCATCGTGTGCCTGGCCCTTGTGCTGCTGCTCCTGACCGACCTGCATCTGCTCTGGGTCCTCGCCTGGTGTCCAGAGCCCTGGATGTATGCTGGGAGCTGCTCAGCTATTTCTGCCAGCCCAAGTGGTTTTTGACGCTGACCCCTGAGGGCATGGAGAGAAGAGAAACCTCTCTGAGGTCTGCCACAGGGAAAAGGGAAAAGACAAAATAAAATGAGTGAATGAGAAAATCCACACTGAGCAGCCAGGCAAAGCCTTGGAGCCACGCTCAGGGTGATAAATCACCAGTAGGATGACATCTCCCTTCCCGTGGCTGCAGTCCTGCCAATGTCTTTTTTTCAGCAGTTACCTGAGCATTCAATTTTATTATTTTTTTTTTTCTTGGAGAGGAAGAATTGATTTGACTAAGCAATGATGCAGCAGCTTCTGCTCCTGCCCTGAGGGCAGCAGGGCGATGCCACCCTCTCCTAAACACCCCCTGTTCCCTAACTCGGCTCCTCTGCCCCGACCACCCAGCCTCTTCCCTCCTCTCTGGGTGATGACCAGCAGCTCTGCAGCCCCCGAGGATGAGCAGCCGAGGAAGGCAGCAGCTCTCCAGCCAGCAGCCGGATGGGAAGCTGCCTGCAATCGCTGCACTCAGGAGCCAACTGCCTGCTCGGGGCTGGCGAGGTGCTGTGCAGCACCAACACGGGCTCGCAGCAGCTGCTGGCACGAGATGCTTGCTGCTGAGTTTCTCTTCTTCCATTTCCTTCTCCCCCACCATCCCAGCGAGCAGAAGCAAAGGGGCTTTTGGGGATGTGGATGGGCAGGCCAAGCTGGGCAGGTCACCAGCTCATCAACCTGAAGGATGGGGGATGGATTTCTCACAGCAAAACTTCTGTGCCTCCTTACGCCTCGCCCCAGCACCATGGCAGGGGGCTGTTTGGGAGCACATGCTGATTACCAGATACACAAACCCACCAAAGAACCACAAAACATCCCCTCCCAGCTCTCCACCAGCTTAGTTGAGCGTTTTGCAGGTGGTGTTCAGCAAAGCAGCCTGCGTGTTGCATTAACCATCTCCTTGCTGTGCTAATGGCAGAACATGCCAGGCTCTGCTGGCTGCTATTTCTGCTGGCTATGCCTCCAGAAAATAAGCATGCCCCCCTTCTCCTCTTCACCCCTCTCCTCCTCTGTTGATTGAGGCTGCCCCACAGGCAAATGCTCCAACCACCTCTCCATTGCAGGTAGAAGAGGATGCAGTGCAGAGGTCTCAGTTAATTCTGGAACTACTGCAGTCCCATCAGATATTGCTGCATTTCCTTTTAAACCAGGGGAGGGAAAAAAAAAAAAAAAAAAAAAAGGAAATGCTCCAGTACAATACATTTGCTAAGGCTGCTTAGGTGACCTGCTGCTTTGCATATCAATATGCTTCTTGCAGAGCCCAGTGGAAAGCAGAGTCCTAGTGATCTATGTTTGTTTGTAAGGAGGAAAGGAATAGCCTTCCTGAACTGATGGAAACCGAGTTGTTTTCAGGTTCAGGCTAAGCAGCCTGGCTCCCCCTGGGTATGGGTTTTTCTTTCGGGTCCCTGAAAGATGCCGGAGAGAAGCACACCCTTTGTCAAGAGGTTTCAGGTTTGCTCTCAGAGTGCCTGCCAGACTGGGAAATTTCTAGGGGGGGCTGCCAATTGCACAAGGCTGAGAGACCCTGGGGAAAGTAATCCGGGCACTATGATAGTATGATAAAGAAGGGATAGGAGATATGTGCCTCCACTGTTCTTCCAGAGCCCTGCCTCTCGGGGTGTCACACCGCACCAAGGGGGGGTGTCTGCCTCTTGCTGGGGTTTCTCAGTGCTGGCCCCCCGAGGCAGCTGCAGGGGCGCAGCAGCATGGCAGGGCCGCAGCCGCCCCACGGCCGCAGGCATGCGTGTGTCAGCCAACTGTTGGGACTCCTGGGCTTCGCCACCCCAGCGCCGCTGTGTGAAGGCAGATGAGTAGCCCAGCTACTCTTGCAGCTGATAGAGGGGAGCATTAATATTTAACTCTCTCCCCAGGCCACCGAGCTGAACCATTGATCGCTGCCAAAACGCCTCTGCATTCACGCAGGGTTCAACAGAGTTGCTTCATGCCTTTCTGTAGCATCTGAAGGGACTGTATTTACATTTGTGTCAGTGCCAAGCTAAGGTCTCTGTTATACCTGCTTCCTTTGTGTGTCTCAGGCTTACTGGGGGGGTTTTGACAGTGTCACAAAGCTGGGAGCCGCATACTCTGGGGACCTGTGGTTTTTAGCCATGCTCAGACCACAGGCTGTAGGAAGGGCAGGCTTGGGAGGTCATGCAGGTCTGTTCAGTCCATGGGTTCTCTCAGGTAAACATCACCCTAGGAAACCAGATTATCACCTGGTAATGATTTAATTCTTGCTTACCAGCAGTTCATGCCCAACTGGGTGATACCTGTTTAGGGCAAATCAGTGACACAGTGTAAGTCCCAGCAGAGTTTCCTTTCCTCCCTCGTCACAACTACATCCATACCATTTTATTGATGGTCATACAAGAACTCAGCAACCAAATGACTCCCAGTTTCAATCCCTGAGGGTCCAAGGGCCATGACTCAGTGCACAAATGTACAAGGCAGTCAGCAGATGTTGGAACATCCACAATTCAAGCCAAGTCAGGTTTAACTTGGATGACGCTAGCACGCTTCCATGATGTTGATGTGTAAGTTCTTCTCCTTATATAACATTCCATTGTTCTTGAGTCTGACTGCATATGTGATATTTGGCATATTTCTCAGGTGCCCTCATGGTGCAGAATGTGGTCAAAACATTCATGCAGATTTAGCAGAAGAGCAAATCCTGTCCATGCTTCCTAGTCCACCATGCGTTTAGCCAATGAAGCTAACCAAGGAGATCAATGACAATATGCAAGTAGACCACTTGGGAAAGTCTTAATGCATACAAAGAGCCTGAAAAAAAAAAAAGCACAGGGAAGCAATGGATGGTGTATTTGGAGAGGTTTTGCTTGTGTTTTCAAAATGGTGATCAGTTGTGTGGTTTATTTTGCAGTACATGTCGGGATTTGGAAATGAACACGTTTCTGAGGATCCACGCTGTCCAGGAGCTTTACCAGAGGGACAGGTACCAAGGTTTTTTAAACGCCTTATTAAAATGACATGGAATAGAATGAATATCTGTTCCCTGGGCTTCTTTTCATCTTAACGTGTTTCCTTTCTCTCTGCCACCACAAAAGTCTCCAGGAGCCTTCTTTATGAAGGACTGGAATAATAAGATGCTGGCAAAAATCAGAATTAAAGATTTCCATTCATCCTTTCTATTTTTAAGTTACTTGTGAGCTTCCAAATTTCACCTAGGGGGTTAAGACTTCCCTGAATTACCTCTGCTCAACAGCAGGGTTTATTTCTAAAAGGAGTTTGCAGTAAAAGTGTCTCAGCCACACTGAGAACGAATCCATTGGCTCTGGAATACACCTGAGCAGAAGTTTAAAGCTTGGCAGAGAGACATGCTCATGCAGGAGATGCAGCTTTGGGGATTTCTGTAGGAATTGGGTTCAATAAAGCTGGCTTACAAGCCTTTGGCAGGAGAGCAGCTTCTTTGTAGGGAGGGGACATGAATGCCTGTAGTAATAAACCAAGAGAGTAATTCTTAAAAGTAACCTTCCGAGCAGGTTAGATTAAAATAAATTATGTCAGGTCTTTCTGTTTTAAGGAAAGGAATAGTGACCCATGTGATGCTAGCCACTCGGTCTGCAGAGGCTAGAAGGAAACCCTGAAGAATTAAAGCTCACTCATCTCCTTTACACCAGCACACGGTCTGAGGCTGACTGTGCCCTCCCTTGGATGCCCTGTAGTCCCTTGCAGCTGGATAGTAGCATTTTATGCTCTGTCAATGGCATCCCTTGGTACAAGTCAGCTCCTCTTCACCCTTGGCCAGCAGAGTTAAGGTCAAACAGGATCTCCCCAGTTCTGATATTTTACACATTGTGTGTCAGTGTGGACAGTAACACACAACACTGGGACACATTGAATGTGTACATATGTCCCCTAGGTCTGCACTGCAGCTTTAGGTGTGCCCACGAGAAAGAAAAACTGCTCCACTAGGTCAGACTGATGGCTCAGCCAGTGCAGTGTCTTGTTTCTGAGACTGGCTATAGTAAATAGTGGAGAAAAGATGTAAGAAAGAAGTGCCTTAGAACTGGGAGATCAACAGCAGTGAATGCTGGTCTGAACAGGCAGTGGGCTGTGGTGAATGTGCTCCTCATGATTTCCCAGAGCAACACCACTTTCTGGGTGAGGAGACCCCTCCAGCTCCTGATGGAGGTACCCTCATCTGGACAGAGTTTTGATTTGGTGTCAAAAGAGTTAATAGAAAAATCTGAAAACAAGTTAGACAAAAAATCTCCAGTCCCAGGGGTGGATCCTTTCTCCTCTGCAGTATTTATAAGACTGGCATCTGCAGTAGTGCTGGCTAAGATAAAAATGACAAGGGTTATTGATCCCCCTGCTTCACTGCATACCCTCACCGACAAGATGGAGTTTGAGGGCTGGAAGCTACATGCATTATGAGAGCTTTACCTCTTCCTCCTGCCCACCTGTCAGGGCAGTATTTGATGCTGTATGTATGGCTGATCTGCTTAGCCCCAGCAGGGTGACAGGATGCGATACTAGACCTTGCAGGAGGGAGATGGGATAGCAAATGGCGTATGACTGTCCCACCGGGGTATTTCCTGCAGTTCTTGGATGCCTTTGCTTCTCGCTGATCTCAAATAGATGCTGGCCTACTTAGATCAAAATGTCTAGTTTCTGTTCTCTGAAAAGGAGGAATCTGTCCTTCAGTTATGATCACAAGGGCTGTTAAACCTGTGCTAGTCATACCCACAGCTCTGCAAAGGGGAAAGTGCCCCCATTGTACTCCAAAGGAGGACTGTCACTGTGCAGAAGCCCTGTGGAAAAGCAAAGGCTCCCACACAGGTCACTCCTGCTCTCGGACAGGGGTGCAGAAGGAAGCAGCATGCCACCAAAATCCCTGCTCTGGGCATCCCTCCCCCAGACAGAGGGCAGGAAGAGAAGGTGATATCTAATACGTAGGAGGGAAGAAAAAGTGCTTGCTGATTGAGTCTCTATCAGCCCTCTGGAAAGCCAGACAGACATGGTGCTCTGGGGCAACTCCTCTGAAGACTTGGTCTCAAAAAACTTTGTGCATAATAATGGTCTGCTTTGCAGTCTGTAAGTGCTGGGAATAATCCCCTTATCCTGATGCTCCTGTCACCCACCATACTGGTGGGCGAGCACTGCCCCATACAGCTTGCTTCAGCAGCTGACATGGTGTCTCAATGGTTGTGTCGACTCCTTTAGGGCACTTCCGTAGCCTCTTGCATGTGGGAATTGGTTTGGGAATCTGGCTGGTACTCACAGGGCATCCAGCCTCACAGGAGTAAGAAGATGCAACTACCGGGGCTGAGGCAGAGACTCAGGAGCATAGTCCATCCCATGGCATCAATCTGTGGTCTGCTGCCGGGGGCTCCAGAGCTACATCCCACACCACTGCCTCTCACACCTTATTTTTCCTTCTCCTCCCCTTCAGAATAACCCACAAGTGTGCCCGTACGGCCTGTACGCTGAACAGCTCTCGGGCTCTGCCTTCACCTGTCCCCGGCCGACGAATAAACGAAGGTATCGTGACCCCCAGCAGTGAGTGGGTGATGTGGGGTGTTTGGGGTGAGGGACAAGGAGGGATGGAGAATCTGCCTCTTTGCCACCAGGGCTTTCTGTGAGCCCAGGCAGGTAAAGGAGGCAAAAGATGCATCCAAAAACCTCCACTGCGTGGTGGGAGAGGGGCAAGGGCAGAAAACCACAGAAAAGGGAAAGGGTGGTTGGGTGGGGTGAGTGGTTTGTGAAAATGCTGAGAAAGAGGGTGTCAGGATAGGGAAGAAAGTCATTTCCTGCATGAGGGGAGGAAGAGAAGGAGGTGTTCTTGGAGGCCAGATGGTCCCAAGGGGAATGTGTGCTGTGCAAAACAACCTTGGGGTCTCATCCCTGATGCCACTGAGAAAGCACCATCACTACAACTGGCACTGCTAAGCACCTGATGGACAGTGTCAAAAACAAGCCTCAAGCAAGACTCTTCCCTCCTCCTAAGGGATGCTTTTGCTTGCTGGTCAGGGCCAGTGGGGTTCTTGCTCAGGCTGTACCTGTTCTGGGGCTGGCCAGGGGCTCAGACAAGTGCCAGGCACCCAGCGTGCTGCTGACTACCCCACGTTCCCACCAATGCTGGGGACAGCTTGTTCCAGCCAGAAGCAAATGTCCCAGAACTCTGTCCCGGTCATCGTGCTCCAGCTATGACCAGATTGCAGAAGATGGGTTTCTCATTTTGTTTCTCCCAGAGCAGCTTTTCTGTCCCTTCTGTTGTTCGTTCAAATGAAAGGCAAATGCATCATCTGAGCTGCCTAGCAGAGCTCTGCTCTCCAGACTGGTGCCAGCTCGCGGTGTGTGTGGGAAAGGGATGAATCATTGTTTGCAGCACGAAGATGTCCTTGATGGAAATTTTCCAGCTCTCAAGGGAGAGCTCTCTCCTCCCCTCTCCCACCCACCCAAACTGCAACCACTGCTGTTAACACATCAAAGGCGCTGTCAGTCCTGTCTAGTTCAGGCTTTCCTGATTACCTCTGCTCTCCTGCCTGATTAAAAACCCAGCTTCAGGCTTGGCTGTGCCTGTGTTTGGTGTGTGGAGGCCAGCCACAGCTGCTGGAGTGGTGGGGGTGGCAGCCATGGACACAGCAGGTAACAAGGAAGAAGAGCGATGGTCCCAGGCAGTGATGGAGGCATGGGGGATCTCCTAGAGCTGTAGGAAGTATCATCCCACATAAAACTCTGGTCTTCATTGCACAAGCTCAGTGGTGGTCCTATGGGCATGGCCAGTCAGGCATAGGACGCCTATTTCAGTAATCCACCCAAATTCAGATACTGGCTGTGACCTTTTGTCTCCTGAAAGCTTCTCTCTACTTTTAATTAGATATGGTGCTTGTCCCTGTCTTTTCTGAGCTGCTTTGTATCTGTGTTTAAATAGGCTTTTTTTCCACTTCAGAGATAGCTGTATCTTTAATTCTTATATACTTTGTATATGTGTGCGAATGTAAATGTATGTAATTATATGTATACACACATATAGACAGTTAGCTATATATAACTGCATGTACTTATATTTAAAGCCTATAACAAAAAGCCATTGCTCTGGAAGTCTCTGGCTGTGAGCTGGTGTTTGATATTTAATACACCTTTTGGTCCAGTTGCCACAAATGTAAATGTTATTCATGTCTTTAGGAGCAAAATCAGCTGTCAACCACCTCGAAGGTTTAACCTCTTCCCCAGGCTAATCCAGGTCTTTTCCTTCTTTGTAGCTGGCTGTATCGGATCCTACCTTCAGTCTGCCACAAACCCTTCAAACCTCTCAAGGAGGGCCACTTAACACATGACTGGGATGAGGTTGAGCCTGACCCCAACCAGGTAACCATGCTGGAAAGAGCCGCGGTCCTGCCAGGAAGACAGTTGACTATTAAGCTACCCAAGGGTGCAAAGGCACGGAGCCGCAAAAGGTTTGAGGAGAGTGGTCAGGAGCTGAGGATATGGCCAACACAGGGGTTGGGTCTGGACTGCTACCTGCTGTTCCTCACCTACTTGGGTCATCCAAGGAAGGACAGCCCTTGATGTGATGCTTGTTGCTTTTCACCTCAATGGATGCTTGTGCTGCTTTACAGCACAGCCGCAATGTCACAGGGTTTGGTCTGTGCTATTAGCATCTCCCCTGGGGGCTTCTGTTGGCCAGCTTTCAAGCTGCTCACTCTTCCTCTTCACTTTCCCCCTTCAAAGGCTCATCATGCCCCGGCCCAGCAGGCAGAGCAGCAGCATGTCTCTGCCATCCATCCCTTCCTTCCCTGTGCTTTCATTGAGGCTGCTGGCTGCCAGCCCGTTTCTCTGCAGCCCTCATGGGAAATCAAGCTTCATTCTGGAGAGTCACGCAGAGACATGGCATTTGTCTTCCTCTGTTACAGCTTTGCTATCATCTTTAATCATGATTTCTTCCCTGCCAGCCCCAGAACATTTGGCTTTGCTAATCTGACTCTCTCCTCCTGCCGTTTTCCTCCCAACATCATATCATGGTCGTAATTTTTTTCTCTTCTCAGGTTTTGCCCTTTGATATATCATCATTAGCTAATTTCCAGCCTCCCGGCAGCCTTGCCATTTGTCTAAATACTTTCCCAGTTCTGGTGGAATATGTTTTCCAGCCACTGACCAAGAAGCGGTGACAGGCTTGTACTTAGGACCCTTTGGTGTTCCTTCCTAAATGAAGCTCCAATGACTTCTGTTACCATCTCATCCATCCTTGATGGCCTTTCACAGCCTGCATCTACCATTATGGTTATTTATGATTACGGTAATTCCAAGTCGCTCGCCCAGCTCTCAAGCATCTCAAGCCATTTATGTGTAGTACATCTTCTACCTAAGGGGACAGCAACAAAACTCCTACCCACTCTCTCTCTCACTGCTTTCAGTGCTAATCTCTGGACCCAAAGGGGTTATTTCTTAGCAGTAATTGGGAGCCATCCACTGTCTTCTCATCCTCTCTGAAGCAGAGCCAGAGACAAGGTGCAGTTTGTTGGACAAGACCAACACTTCCCTGCAGTGCTTTGTGTTTGGCCCAGCTCATTTAAGGACCTTTCCCGATTGTCATCCATCTAAAAGGATGGCCATATGGAGGTACCTTATGCAAGGCCCATTGAAGTCAATGGGAAAACAATCCCTTCATATTGCCCAAAGACAATGGCAGAATTATAAAAGGCACAGGGCATAAAACAGAAAAGGGAGGTAAGATGATGAAAAAATATGGAGTAACATCCATGTAAGAAATGCTGAAACAGAAGAAAGCTCTCCAGCCTGGAACAGATTGAGGGAAGCTATGATTGAGGGGCAGGGAGAAAATTAATAACAAATGTCACATTAGAAAATAAATAAAGGTATAAACTGTGAAACTTCTTGCCAAAGGATCCAGGTGGGTTCAAAAAGTGATTAGACAAACCCTATAGAGAGAAAACCTATAAAGTAATAGGAAGCACAGCGGTGCTGTATTTCAGGAGGCTCATGGATCATACAGCAGGGAAACAACACAAAAAGCTCCCCTGTTTTAAGCACCTGGCACTTGCAGCTGCTGGTTGTCTTAGACTTCCCTTCTGCTCAGGGTACTTGTTCTTCTATTTTGGCATTGGTGAAACCCAAATGCAGCAGATAAACATTAGACAAATGGTGGGCAGAGCTGGCTTAGCTGTTTGCAAGCATTTCAGAGGAGAGACACCATTTCCAATTGCAGCCAATGGGCTGGATCACATTTCCCACTCTCCTCGTCCCACAGGAATGAGAGCTGTGGAGGTGTCCACAGGGACCAAGGTGAAAATGAAGTCATTATACAGGAACTGTGCTAAAGTTATTGCTTCATCTGTAGAGTTACTGTCATCTTCTGCATTCTTCAGTGAGAAAGAACCATCTTTCTACCTAACATTTATTTCTCCTTTTGCCTGTTCTCTCTCCCTCTCTCTCCCTCCCCCCAGTTGTCAGGGTCTTCTCTCTTTGCCCCTCCTTTCTGTCAGTAATTACCAATGGTTCCTGTCAATTGGGACTCAACTGAGTCCCAATTCCCAACCTGAAGGCTTAAAACAATCATTAGAGGGACAATTCATGCTGAGATGGCCTTCACAGCTGCCATGAAATGAACAGAAACTGTGGCAGCTCCCACAGCTGGGAGTGATAGCAGGCTCAGGAGCACCTTCTAACCATGCTTTGCATTGACTCTATTTCGTGTCTGGAAGGCAGTCTTGGAAACCAAAGGAAAACATGCTTTAAAAAAGTCCGAAGGCAAAACCTGAGGTTCAGCACTCTCTTACTGCCTTATGTGTGGGGTGTCAATACCTCCCAAAGGTGACATCTGATCCGCTGGTGGGTTCTCCATTCAGAATATGCAGCCTTTCCAGCAGCTCTTCCCCTCTGCCCCTCAGCCCAGCAGTGTGACCCTGAGCAGGTACCACCATGGAGCCACGCAGGTACCCCAGGGAAGAAAACACGTCTCTGCCTGGCAGCAGATGGGATGAGGGAAGGAAGGGACAAGGGGTGGATGCAACCCAAGAGAACCAAGGATGCTGCAAGGCTGTGGTGGTTGGATGCCCTCAGGAAGCAGATGGCTTCAGAGAGCAGAGCAGAGAGGGCCAAGCTGGGGGTCCAAGCCTGGAGTGCAACTGATTAATTAGTGATAAGCCCCTGTTTTGCTCAACTTTACTGACAGATGCACTCACTGGGCACGGTTCCCTGTTTCCTCCCAAGGCCAGCTCTCCAGGAGAGCCTGACAAGTCGCCTGGCCACCCGCATTTTCATTTAGGTTTGGAAAGCTTCCATGAGGCTTGGAGGAATTTAATATCTTTGTATTCCTTTCAAATTTAGATGAAATTTCATATGGTTCAAAATGATTGGGAGAGGCAGGCACAGACAGAGAGTCCCACAAGCTTTAATTTCTCAGGGTACCAGCCTAAAAGCATGTCAAGAACTGCCAGGTCAGGCAGCTAAAAGCAAGAAAATGTTCTCGTGGATGCCCAGAGTCACAGACATTTTCATCTGGGGTCAAGCATATTGATGCAGGGGGTTATATCTAGCATCTGGCTACATCAGCATCCTCCTAATTTTGGGTGATTGGGTTGGTCTGTGCCAAATCCCCTCCAGTGAGGGGACTCTCGACTACAGCACCTCATTCCCAAGAGCTGCAAAGACCCTAAATATGATATTATGGCTCATAAATACTCCCAGACTCCTCTGACACCTTCTGCCTGAGCATCTCAAGAGGCTTTGCAAGAGGTAATTAGTGCTGCTCACAGCTACCGCTCACACAGGTAGAGATATTTCTGCTTTGGATGTGGAGAAAATGAGGTGCCAACAGGAGTGTTACGCTTGGGTCATGGATGGAGTGAATCACCCAGCGTGGAGCGGAGCACAGGACAGTGACAATTGGGATGTGGAAAGACAGCGCATTTGAATTTCTTTGCTCTCAACAGTGTTGTTAGTAATAAAGGAAGAGGACTACTTTTAAATAGGGCTTCTTTATAAACCTGGGCATTACACAAGCCTGCCAATTATTTTACAAAATTATGGTTAAAAAGGAAAAATAAAAACCTTTACAAATCAAAAGAAACCTGTAAACCAAATTAAGCAAGACAATTAGGAAAGAGAAAGCTCTACCTCAGCTGGCAGAGGGCAGGAAAGGAGGATGGCGGTGGGAAGGGTTCTGCTTTCTTTTGAATTGCCACCGTTTGCATTGTAAACACCAACATGGCTTTCTTGCTTTTGTTTTCAACAATCTAGCTGCGCTGGAAACCTTTTGAGATCCCGAAAGCCACTCAGAATAAGCTGGACTTTGTGAGCGTAAGTCGAGGGGCATTTGGGGATCCTCCCCCTTCGGGGGTACGGGGGCACATGGGATGCTCAGCATTGGGCTAACAGTGGTTTTGACACCTCTGGGCTTGCAGAGCATCTGTGGGAGGGGAGAGGATCCCAGATTCCAACCAACTGACAGTGGTTCTGATTTTCTTCATTGCCTTTCAAGGAACTCTTCCTAAAAAAAAGCCTGAATCCCCAGTTGTCTCCAGTCCCTGGGCTGGAAAACACCAGTTTACATAGATTTTTAAGACATCCCCCCCCCACTAATATGTGAAAGAAAAGCCAACCCATTTGGCAAAAGGCCATATGTGGAAAGGCCGGAGGCGGTATGGGAAGTGGGGAGAGGGGGGTGAGCCCTGGTAAAGGGGTGGGATGAGGGGAGAAAAGGGGGCTGGCTCCTGCCCTCACTCCCCATGTTCCGGGTTTGCCCGTAGGGGCTGCACACCCTGTGTGGCGCTGGCGATCCCAGAGGACGCAATGGCATCGCCGTCCATATTTTCGTCTGCAACACCTCCATGCTCGACAGGTCAGTGAGTGCCACGCTGGCAGCACGGGCTGTCCCAGGCTGGCTGCCTGCATGTGTTTGTCTTCTCACCACCGTGCTTGAGTCCAGCTGCTTCTGGCGGTGCTGTCTTTATGTCCTTGTGTTCCTGTGTGCACAAGAGAAGGTGTCCAGGATGTCCATGTTTGAGAAGCAGGTTGTGCTCCATGGCTGAGCACTGGGGTGGTGGGGAGCCATCGAGTAGGAAGCAGCTGGGCATGGGGATGCAGCAAACGGGGATGTGTCGGGTCCAGGTGTTCTCATCCCAGGAATCAGAGCTGCTCCTTGGAGGTCAACATGCCTCTGGTGGGCATCACTGCCTCCAGCAGCGGCTCATGGGGGAAGTCAGCCCTGCTCCCCAGTTCACAACTCCTGATGCACCCATGGACACACAGAGGCAGAGGTCGGAGGCAGAGGTTGGAGGACATTCTGCTTCTAAGCCAGGCACATCCAACCTCGCTGCCTCCTCTGCACCTGTCCATATACTGCATTCACTGACCCATGAGTAGCATCTCCGGTGTTGAAGGGGAGACCTCTGACACATCAGTCTCCCAGCTCAAAACTCCCCGGCTGTGGTCATGTCAGGTGCAAGTGCCTGGTGTTTAAAAGGCACCTTGACTTTCTTGCTCTCCTTTTTCTTTAGATGCCTTTATAATTCGGATGGTGACTTCCTGATTGGTGAGTTGATGTTTTGGCTTTTAGTTTCCCCCACAGAGGGTCTATCAGGGTTGCCACCTTCCTGCTCCTTTGTTTCCCCAGAACCTTGGGCCATGCAGCCAAGATTTGGAGGAGTGGGTTGGCTTCACCTTCATGCCATCCAGATTTCGTGACCATTGGCAGCAGCTGGGCTGTACCACTCCCCTGCAGCTCAGAGAGCACCCGTTGGTCTCAGACCTCAACTCTGGTTTTGAGCAGTGACCCAGCTTCTTCCTTGGAATGGTGCTCAGGGATCCTTTCCCAGCACTCCCCAGATTGGTATTAGGCACACCACAGGCAGAGGTTTTCTGGAAAACATAAGCCTCAGGATTTCTGAGCAGCTTACAGCTAGATGCCTTCATTGCTTCAGTCTAAGAGTATTCTGCATGGCAGCTTAGCTCCCACACTTCACCAGCCTCAGGCAACCAGACTGCGAAGATGAGTGTTGAGGTTGGCACATCATTATGTGGACACATACTGAAAAATATTCTGAGCACTATCAGAAGCCCGATATTTACTTGTATATCTTTCTTGACCGAGGGACAGAAATGCCCCGGGGTCACCAACAGAAACATTTCTCCCATCAAACAGCTATTAAATTGTTCTTTCTCACCTCCCTCACTACTGTGAAGTAAAAGTTCCAGGGCAGGTTTTGTAGATCTCTTAGTTTTTCAAGGTAAAATGTGAGCTCTCCTGCACTAGGACAGTCAAGGAAAACAATGTAGATGTTAGTGAAGCATTACTTTTGCCCTAAGGAAGCAGGGAGAATTAGCTATTTCCAGACATCTCACACTGCCACAGTCATGACAGGGAGGAGTACATGCACGATTTTATGTGAAGATCATGAGACTGGCAGGCATGGCCTCAAATATATCAAGTCTCACTTATTTGGACTGTGGCACAAACCCTATGTTAAGGAAGCATGACATGATGGATGGCCTAACCTCAGCTAGGTACCTGCTGTGATGTGGGGGCCATAGGGCTGGTCTAGAGCTCTCCTTCCAGTGCAGGCATTTCTGCTGCATGGCTCTGCATGGTAGAGGGAGACAGTCTCTCTGTGAAGCCAGGTCAGAAAGGGCCCATTGCTCTTCCTTGGCGTTAGGGTGCTCTGAGGGGGTAGAGGAGGTGGCAGTCACCACATTGCTTCAGCTTTTCTGCCTGCATTTTGTTTCCACAGTGCCCCAGCAAGGGAAACTGCTCATCACAACCGAGTTTGGGAAGATGCTAGTGGAGCCCAATGAAATCTGTGTCATCCAGGTAAGGGCCTACTGTGCCTTGCCTGTGGCTCAGAGTCCAATGTTAGAGCAAGCCAGCTCCTGCATTCAGCCATTTGTGATTTGTCTGGAAAGTCCTGGGAGGATCCTAATATCTTCCTTCATTTTCCAGCAAGGAATGCGTTTCAGTGTGGAGGTGTTTGGAGAGACCAGAGGCTACATCCTGGAAGTGTATGGGGCACACTTTGAGCTGCCCGACCTAGGACCCATTGGTAACAATATTCCATCAGAACTACAGTGAATTTCATATATACTGCCAGGAATTACAGGCCCCAGGCCATCCTTTTATTGCCTATGTAATACATCCTCCCATGCATGTGATTGTTTCCAAAGACACTTTCCATCCCAGCACTGTTATTCCCCAACAGCATAAGCATCCCCTGGAAAAAATGTGACAGCTCACTTGTCCTGATTCTCCCCTGGGACTGAAGGGGCCATTTCTCCCCCACCCCCTTTTACACTTTCTTTGTTTCCTTCTGGTTTGGGGGTCCCTGTCTGCTGGCTCTGAATGTGATCCTATCAAAAGAAACCCAAAAGGCCATCACGACCGATACCTCTCACTTACAGATATGCCACAAACAGGAGTGATAGGAGAGAAATTACCCAGTAAAAGGAAACGCAGATTTCAGGGGCAACATATATTCTTGAAGCCCCATTTTCAATTTCATCAAGTGTTTTTTTTTCCCACCACCTCTATTCTCAGAGGTACCTTAGAGCTCTAGAGCCCAGGGTACCTTAGTGTCAGAAGCTGTTGCCCTTGGAGAATTAGAAATCAATGAAATGAGCAGCACAGGACTAGGATCAGCAACCCATTCGCATCTCCATGTTGTGCTGCCAGGGGGGATCTGCTTTTGCTGAGCCCAGGTCTAGCTCTCAGGAACTGCAGACCCACTCTGCCAGCTGCCTCCTGGCCTGTGCAATGGCAAGATCACAATAGCACAGTATCTGCTGCAACAAAGAGGGTGCACACCATCTGAAGCCTAACTGACTGAACCCTCTCATTTCACAGCCAGCTTTTTGGGGGTTCTCAGGTCAGGTGTTTCACCTTCCTTATCGCTGGAGTACTTGAATACAAACTTTTTTTTTGGCTGAGAAAAACACCTCCTGGTTATCACTACTAAGATTGTCTCAGGGAAGGGAAGTGTAACTTCTCTTGTAACTGCTAAAATAACTACAAAACCAGTAACAGTAGTTCCCCACTTTCAGACTGGGGTTTTGGGGTTGGTTGTTTTTCATTTTAAAGTTGTCTCCCCCTCCCACCCCTCAACTGGGCTTGTTCTGTAACTCTCATTGAGATCTAAAAGACTGGCCATGCTTGAGGTAAACTGAGTAGGTACTATCAATCAGTGACAAGCCTGGTGTGGCCCATCTGCATTCAGAGGGCCTTTGGAAACATCTCAGAGCCACAGTGAAACTGAAGCCGATCATTCCTGCAGTGGGGAACCAGCCCGATCTCCAGCCATTTAGTGGGACTCTGCTCCAGCACCTCTCCCGTGTGATGTGCACTGCACAGCTCTTTCTGCATCGAGCCTACCCTGATTTTTAAGCAGCTTTCCTTTCCGACAGCTGAGGTTACCTGCCTTCACCCACTTCTTGTGCTCTGTGCCTGCTCCACTTGATTATTGATATTGTTGCTCTAGCCTGGTCGTAATAAGTTTTCCCATTAGCTAGTTTTTCAGACACTGTTGGACTGGGGTGGGATTTTTTCGGTCTCCAGAAGACAGGAATCTATTATAACGTTTACTTTCTGAAGAAAAAGAAAATGAGAGCACTTGCCTGTAAACCTTTTCAGGAGGTGGTAATTATAAGAGCTCCTCTTCTCACCACCTACCTGCCTTCCCCTCAGAGACCAAGATCCTTTGTATTTCAGTCTTACTTTATTCTAACTTCACTTTTCACTTGAAAAAATGACAGCTGGAGAAAAGCACTGACTGCTAAACCTTAGCAGCAGGTAGTAATGTCTGCATTTTTATCCAATGAATTCAAAACCACTTTGTAACAATAATACTAATGAGAAGAAGAACACTTCAGCACCTATATGGTGCTTTACACTTTGAAAATGCACTCCTCACACCAGCCAACCCCTCAGTATGCCCAGATGGCATGTAGGTACCACTAGCCCATATTTTATCACTCTTTCTACAAGCATTTTGCCCCCCTTACAACACGCCTCATAACTTCTGCATGGCTAAGTGTACAACAAGCAGACTGTCCAGGAGCAGAGAGCAATTTGCCCTCCATTTTTTGCTTAATTCCGAGTTGTTACATACCTTATTGAGGATGACGTACTGATCTTGTTCAGAAGGCAACTAAGAAACATCTGTCTTAGTCACATAAGGGGAGCATGGACTTAAATGCTAGGATGTATTACAAATACCTATTTGAAGGAGCACAAGAAGTACATGACTATGTCAGGTTTTGTGGTGGGCCAAGAAGCAGTAAAGTCATTCAAAATGCAGAAGGGCATCCACAAAGCCGGGGAATTGCACCAACCTCCTCCTTTACTAGCAGGTTGCCCAAAGGCCACACCTGCAGTACTGTGTCCAGTTCTGGGCACCTCAATACAAGAGAGACATCAAGGTGCTGGAGCGAGTGCAGAGGAGGGCAATGAAGATGATGGAGGGCCTGGAGAACAAATTGTACGAAGAGCAGCTGAAGGAGATGGGGCTATTTAGTTTGAGGAAGAGGAGGCTGAGAGGGAGACCTCATGACTCTCTCCAACTACTTGAAAGGGCACTGTAGAGAGGTTGGTGCTGGTCTCCTCTCGCAGGTAATTAGTGATAGAATGAGAGGGAATGGCTTCAAGCTACAACAGGGTAGGTTTAGACTAAACATTAGGAAAGAATTTTTCACAGAAAGAGTGGCTGGACATTGGAATAGGCTGCCCAGGAAGGTGGTTGAGTCACCATCCCTGAACATGTTTAAGAGTCATTTAGATGTGGTGTTGGGGCATATGGTGTAGGGGAGAACTTTGTAGAGTAAGGTAGATGGTTGAACTCGATGATCCCAAGGATCTTTTCCAACCTAAATGATTCTATGATTCTAAGGGCTCTGGAATCTCTCTTTCTTTTGCAGGAGCCAATGGTCTGGCCAACCCCCGTGACTTTTTGGTGCCTGTCGCATGGTACGAGGACCGTCAAGTACCGGGGGGCTACACAGTGATCAGCAAGTACCAGGGCAAGCTGTTTGCAGCCCAGCAGGTGAGGATGTCCCAGGAGACAAGGTAACACTGAAGCACAGCAACTGCCAGGGCATGGCCTGGGATAAGCAACTCAGCAGCATGTGTGTAGTTTCAGGAGGTCCTGCTGGGTTAAGTGGAGCAGGACTGAGCCCTTGTCTTGTTGTGTCATTCATCTTCCCAATTGAGGCTCCTCAGCTTGCATAAAAGGGTTTGTGAAGACTTGGTTGCCCAAAGACTCAATGATGGTCTTTGCGTCACTGTTTCCATATGTTCATAGTGAGAGAGTAGAAAGAAGAGCTGGGGCTGCTGTGAAAAGCCAGGGTTTCCTTACCAGAGAGCCAGTGCTCTCTCTAAGGGCACTTGAACGCCCCTAGAGACCAAACTCCAGAGGGAAGGCTGAGGCTCACTAAGTGGAGATGCTTAGGAGAACCACATCAGTGGTGTCGGGCAGTGCCTAAAAGGCTTCATGCTCTAGGCTGCCAGTGTACCTCTCACCAGCACTAAACCCATTTTTAATTTGGGAAAGACATGTGCCCTGCATGCGTGCAGCAAGTTGGAAAGCTGTGTATGGTAACTCTCTGTCTCTTTGCTTTGGTAGGATTTCTCCCCCTTCAATGTTGTAGCTTGGCATGGGAACTACACGCCGTACAAATACCATCTGGAGAAATTCATGGTCATTAATGCTGTTGCTTTTGACCACGCGGTAAGTTCTGGAGCTTGGAAAGACAGGGCAATGCTGCAAGGACATTGTAGCATCCAAACTTACCCTGAGTTCCAGGAGCTCAGTATCTGTTAAAAAATATGTTGTGCTCCAAGAAACAGTGTGAAACCTCTTGTGCTGTTTTCCCTAAGCCCAAACCACACTCTTGTAGAGAAAGACAATCTCCTTTCTGGTACGAAGACATAACTGGAGGTTGATCAGCTTCTTAAATAGCTTTATGCAGCTTAGCATAGAATTCCTGAACCCTGGAGGAGGACTGAATACTGAAGCCAACACATACTGTGCAACTCACCAGAAAGACTTTTGTTTCAAATTCTTGCCTTGATTTATTTCTTGCAATGGCACAGACTCCTTCCCATGTTTCCTTTGAGCCCAGCTCTGAAATTCATTCAAAGAGTGGCAGCTTTCATTGCAATAATTTCTAGATCTTATGGAAAATAACTAAAGCCAAAAAGAATGTGAGCAGCTCTTCCAAAAAAGAAACCAGCCCAGTGGGACAGGTGCCCATAGCGATGCCATCTCTTGGCGCTGCTTCTGCACGTGGGTGTGCAAGGAGACTGGAGCATTTCTAGTGAGACAACCAACAGAAAGTATTGTTTAAGCTCCATAAAAACCTGCCAGGAAAAGGATGGATTTGGGATCAAAGCCCAGAAAATCACTTTACTGGACTAGAGATTTCAAAAATCCTTGAAGCAAGCCACAATTTCTGTGCACTTTGTTCTCCCTGTTTGTAAAATAACAGGGCTGTGAAACTAGATGCCACCAGCAGGATGTTTCTGTCCTCTGTAACCAGCTAAGAAAGAGGTACTGTTTCATGGTAGGAGGGGTGCTGGAGACTACTCCAGGAATTACAATACCCCATCTTTAGGGCAGGTCCCTCCCCTGCACCTGGGCTGCCAACTCCAAAGGCATCATTCCTGAGGCAGGAAAGGGTCTCCAAGGCTGACTAAAGGAAGAACCATCCAGTCCCATCAATTGTTCATCGTGGGACTGAGATGCCGGGTGCTGTCACACAGGGTCACAAATCTCACCCACAACACCAGGTGGAGGTGGTATAAGCATTTTTGCAAGGGAGAGGCTGTATCAGTCAGGTTTACTGTCTGGATGACCCAGGCAGATAGCTCTGAGCCCTGCTCTGTTTCATGCTTTTTGCTTGGCTTTTTTCAGGATCCTTCTATCTTCACTGTCCTGACAGCCAAGTCGACCCGTCCTGGAGTGGCAATCGCTGACTTTGTCATATTCCCCCCGCGATGGGGAGTAGCTAACAACACCTTCCGTCCACCATACTACCACCGTACGTCTGCTCTTTGTTGGTCGTGCTTGAGTACAAGATTTCAGGGAAAAAATAAGCCTCCATTTTTTTGAGAGCATGTGTGGGGAAGAAGCAGTCTGATTTGCTGCCCTTGGCACAGTTAGAGTCAGCTTCTTGGAGTCAGCCCGTCCTCCCTGGAAAAAGAACAAACCCAAAGATGTTCCTACTTAGACCATCTTAGGAAAACTCGGAGGTGATGGGCTGGTGGTGTCTGCATAGAGGGATGCGTCTGTACTCAAGGGGCTCCCACTGAGACCAGTTGCTTATTGAACTTGGCATTGCACAAATGCATCAGAAATTGTCCTGGCATCCAGCCACGAATTGCTTAATGTATTATTAGAGTAGATAGATAAAGAAAAATATGAGGTCACAGGTGGTGAGAAGCAGAGTGAGACATAGAGCTGCCCAAGGCAGGGTGAGATCAAAGTTACAACAAAGGATTGAATTGGCTCTCCTGAGCCCTTCTTCACCACCTGCTCAGTAATGGAGGTACTTCTGGTATTTAAGAAACCACAGATCTCCTTCTCAGGCAGTTGGTTGATTTGGGGGTATCACCAGAGATACCTTTTTGGCAGCTTTTTGGTTTCATCTTGGCAGAGCATGGATCCGTGTTGCATTGAATGGATGCTAGAAATCCAGTTGCTCACATGGGATTGCTCTTCCAGGGTAGGGATGAGGCAACCTGCTCTATGAGAGTGAGGGGGAAAGCTTTCTCATGCTGCACCCCTTCTGTTGATAGGTAAAAGGCTATCTCAGAAGTTATCAGCGTCACACTATGGTCACTTTGAAGTGCTGAGAGGCTTTCTGCACACTTACTAACCACAGTTTAATAGCCAGCTCCTCCTGCTACTTAGACATATTTCCAAGCATCTTGGGGGCTGGCAGAATCAAGGGGCGCTTGCAAGCACAGTAGGCAGCTGAGCTGCCATCTGAGTAGATCCCACAGGCAAAGTCCTGTCCAATCATTCTGCTTTCATTCCCAATAATGACATGTGTGACATGGAAACATGTCTCCCGACAGGCTGGGATAGTGCCAGGTCACAGTCACCTCTTTTGTTGGACCCTAGAAGGTGAGGCACACAGCCGGTTTGCCATGATGAAGTTGCTGGGCATCAGCAGAGCTGTGCTAACTTTTCACAGACACGTTGTGTGGAACAACATGAACTTCAACCTTGTTTAGTCTGTGGTAAAAGTTAGCTGAAATAACTCATTCTCTTGCCTGTGGCATAAGCTGTCAGTACCCATGCAGACAGCTACCACAGCTTCTTTCTTGGCCACAGTATCTCAGCCATAGGGTTGAGCAAAAAATTCACGAGGAGCAGGTTGGTTGTCTGCTGTAGCCCAGCCACAGAAGGGCAAAGCTTGTGTGGGTAAGGCAGACACTGCAACAGTTAATTATCAAGACACTGGTCGTTAGTTCCCTCTGAAATCACTGTGGTGATTACTCCTCCTGTACCATTAGAGAGGCTTAACAGGACAGAGCAACTCTGAGGAGTAGCACAAGTTCAGTGCTGCTGAACTCACCTTTCTCCAAATATTTTACAAGAGGCCTATTTTGTTTCTCAGAAATCCTGTTGCCTCCTCTTCTCAGGTGCAGTGGAAAGCCTGTGTTCAGAGAGCTTTGGTGCACTCAGAGTCATGGTTTTCGTTTTGGCTTCACTCTGCCCGAAGTGTAAATATAGCAATGGTGGTCCAAAATTCACCCCTAGACACCATAACAACTTCACATACAAAGGTGGCTGTGCCACTTATAAATACTGACTTCTCTTGGTCACCTTTCTACGTCCCTGGAGGCTGGTAATTACGCCTGGAGTTTTTGGGCCACAGGTTGAAAAATGTGTCTGATATAGCTTTTATACCGCATATCACACCTGTGCCTGGGAGAGTACTGGTCTGACTCTCGTTATGGTGGGACCTAGTATCTAATGGCCACTAAGGGATGTTAACTTCACAGCACCCTGCTTGTAGAGGAACATGCTATTCTACTGATAGGGAATGGAGGCAAGCCTAAGTTCTTGGGGTGATGTAGGAAATCTGTGAACGAATAAGAAACTGGGCTCATCTCATCTCTGAAGTTTTAGCCTGGCTTCCTACTCACCAGCCCATTCTTCCCAAGCAATAATATAAGTCCCGTTGCAGATGTGTTGGCAATCCAGCTGTTAGGGTCTGCACAGCAGTCTTGAGTGTGCCAAGTGTGGTACATGTGCAAGTTCAATGAAAAGCCTGTAAAAATCCGCTCGTAAATGAGATACTGACAACTTGGGATGAAAATTAATAAATGTTTGTATACATATATAGGCCAACTCTGCTTTAAGCTAAATTAGTTTTCTTATTAAACTTGCACTTAGCGAAGACTGAAGTAGTGGTTAGAAAGGGCTGAATATAACACAGCTACAGAAGCGTGTCCTGGTTTTGCAAAAACTGGCTGCTAAGCAGAAAGTTGACATATTGTTTAGTCATATCAGGTCTAGTCATGCCAAAATCTTGGGGTGGCAGGACCCCTACAGGGAGGGTAACTCAGCAAGTACTGAGGGATTAGATACAGCCTTCCTTACCTAAGTTAGTGGTTCATTACTCCATTGGTTTCAGAGGGTCTACTTAAAAGTATTCTTCCTTGAGGAAAGATAAATTTGTCTCCTTGTCTTTGGGCATACAGTGGCTCTCAAGAAATAGAGTAAATAACACATGAATCAAAAGCATAAGGTGCTGAAGGAGGTTGTAGAAGAATATCAAGCAAAATTATTTCAAGCTCATAACCTGGGACAGCAGAGCAGGCTTTCTCACCAGACTGCTGGCCAGGCATGTTATGGCTTAGTGCCTGTAACACAGGGATGATTATACTGAACTTTCATTCCAGCACTTTAAGACCTCTAATCCAAGTCTGTAAATACCAGGTTACACCACGCAGGTACAGCACTTGCACAGCTCGAGATGGTAGGAAAAGCACAAGTGTGCCAACATCAATGCACCTTCGTTAGGCAGCTGTCAGTTTCTGAATCCAGATAATTAGGAGCAGAGTAAAACCTGTACAGCTTCACAAGCATCACCTGTAGGATCTCCGATGTCCTCTCTTGTGATACCCTGCTTAGGGACCTTCACTTCATGAGCCCAGCCCAGCTTAGCTCATGGTTGATGGATGGACTAGATGATCTTGGAGGTCCTTTCCAACATAGATGATTCTATGATTCTATGGGCTTCAAGGAGCTCGCAGCTCAGCTGGGATGCCTCCTAATTGCCCTGCATTGCAACCTCTTCTCTGTGCCTCCTGCAGGAAACTGCATGAGTGAGTTCATGGGGCTCATCAAAGGCCACTATGAAGCAAAGGAGGAAGGCTTCCAGCCTGGAGGGGCCAGCTTGCACAGCATGATGACTCCTCACGGGCCAGATGCTGACTGCTTTGAGAAGGCGAGCAAAGCCAAGCTGGAGCCTGAGAGGGTTGCAGAAGGGACCATGGTAAGGAACCAAAGGAGCTGGTAAGATTTCTAGTACACCATGGTATGCTGCGGCTGTGCCACTCTCCAAGTACAGCCTTGCTTCTTGCTGGGAAGTTGGAAAAGTACTTGGACCAAACAGCTGCAGCATTCGCCTCCCTTACCATCAACACCACTCAACCCCCAGGAGCCCCCCTGGTGACATGTGATGCCAAGCAGCTTTGATCATCTGCCCACATAAATTGTTGCCTGAGCAGGAAGCTGGGAATTTTCATAATGATTAATTTTATTTTTGTCTTAGCCTATGGACAAATAAATGAAACCCCTGACTGTCCTCCTTTCTCCATTCACTAAAATCTAATGACGATTATCAACAGACCTGGAAGTAGAACTTTTGGAACAACCTGGCCTTCCTGGGTATGCTGGGAATCCAAAGTCACTTCTGAGACCTGGTTAATACCAGCAGCTCTGAAGAGCTTTCTCCCCCTGGATTGGTGGGGCTGGAGGTAGACCCTGGCAGGGCTGGACCATGTGTGCAACTCCTCTTTGGGCAGAGTAGAGCCATCTTGCCTGGATGCAAACTCTCACTCTCTTGCCCTAACCTACCTTCCCTCTTCCCAACAGGCCTTCATGTTCGAATCGTCCCTCAGTATGGCTGTCACCAAATGGGGCCTCCAGACCTCCAACCGCCTAGATAAAAACTACTACAAGTGCTGGGAACCTCTGAAAAGCCATTTCAACCCTAAGTGCAAGTAGAAAGAAGTATTTGTTGCTTGCAGTATGTGAGTGAAGGCAGACAAATCCAACATACCTACGTGTGGTGACACAATCCACTTGGGCTCCAGCACAGAACAGCATTTCCAGTGGCCACCGAGCCATGAAAATGATCATCCCTATGTAACTTGGGAAACACAGTAAAAAAAAAAAAAAGCCACCATTATTCTTAACTTTCAAGTATCCAATTAAAGCTTTCCTGGTGACACCCTGAAGCTGAAGCACTTGTACGGCTCTCACTACATGCAGTTGGTGTGAATGCTGTACCTGGTGTGGGTAAGAGGCAACAGCCAGCCCACCTTCACAGGTTCTCCTGAAAAATACGACCCAGTGCATCTTTTACAGGGAGAAACTAGGGATCAATAAAGAATTTTATGCTGTCTGTAGGGGAAGAGCTTTCCAAACAAGAGCTGAAGGCTCTAGCGGATCTAAGGCTGCTGTTAGAGCAAACCATTTCAACCTGCTGCTGTGTGGAGGGCTGCCAAGGACAGACTTACTGTCAGAAAAGTTGACTGCAAATTAGAAAAGGTTGGGGAACCAAAGCACTTCACTGCAAACGGAGGGAAAGCTTCCTTTCCAACCCCACACTCCGGCCATTCTTCAACATTGACTTGTTTGTCAGCATTTGACAAACTCTCTCCCTAGTTAAATGTTAATTTGCAGCACAGAACGTGCAAAAGGGCTGGTCTGGCCAGTCCAGGCACTTGTTCCTGGGAAGGTACCTGGAAGAAAGCTCAAGTGCAGCCCAGGCACCCCAAACCTCAGGCCTGGGTTTCACCATGTACCCACGTGAAACAGTTACTAAGCTTGATGCCATCCGGTTTTATGCTTCTTACAATCCTCAGTTTTCCAAAAGCAAACGAAATGTATGGGTGCAACACCTAACTTCAGTCAGTGACATCCATCATTGGTTTTGGATCTGCACCAGATACTTGGTGGGGAAAAAAAAAAGGCATCAGCTTTGAGCAATGTATTAAATTATAAAATCTACAGGGAGATGTTTACTCTAAAATAGCCAGCTCAGAAAAGGACATTCAGGAGAATCAGCCAGAGAAGCTGATTTAATCAACTGATCCAGAGATAAATGAGGTCTAAATGTTTCATAGGCAGAGGGGACAAGCTTATTTTCTCTTTGGGACCTAAATTACCATCCAGTGACCTGCAGGCTTGAGCTTCTCTGGCTATAGACTGAAGCAGACATGGGTGGTAAAACATCGGTCAAGGGTAAGACAACTCCAAGACACTCTGGTCTGCAAAGGGAAGGGCTGTGGCAGGTGCCACCAGCATCAGTCCAAGGCTGGCCCAGAAGATGGGAGACACAGGGCTCATCCACCAGCCCTCCCCAACCCTCTGCTCAGCCGGCCTGAAACAAACACAGCTGCGAGGGAGAATTTACATGTGTGGCAACTCAAGTTCCAATTAGCTGAGGAAATGGGTCCTGGGAGATCAAATTAGTTCGTGGCAGCAAGAAGATAGTTAATTTAGCACGCTCAGACAAGCAATTATTTCTTTCCCTAAATACCACTTTCTCCATGCATTGATGCCTCTCTCTCTCTCTCTCCACTGACCCACAGCCGTATCTTGTAATATCATTTGTGACAATCTTTGAGAAGCTGCTCTGCAGAGAGAATAATCTGGGCTTGCTTGCCTGAAGCTAGCAGAGGAAAAAGCCACAGACACAGGTGCAAGGAGGGTTGTTGAGAGCACATAAAGGGATTGCAAAAGCAGTCTGAGGCTGCTGCACGCTGCCTCGGTGCCAAGCCCCTGCAGCCTGAACATTTCATGACCCAGACAGGAAAGGGAAGAGCTACAACAGGAAATATTTCAAAAAAATAAAAACTTAATCGATCAGTAAACACATTTCTATTCAGAGAGGTTGCGGAGTCTCTACCCTTGGAGATACTCAAAAGCTATCTGGACACGGTCATGGTCAGCCTGCTCAAGGTGGCCCTACTTGAGCAGGGGGTTGGACCAGATGACCTCCAGAGCTCCCTTCCAACCTTTCTGTGAAACTCACTCTGAAGTGGGACTGCAAATGGCCCATATTACACCCTAATCACGCAGGAAAGGGACAGAGCAGAGCTGCTCGTCAAGAACACAGGCTGCTTTCCCAGCAGAAAGAGGGAAGAAACTGCTCCTGTACAATGTCTGAAGAATGAGAATTGTTTGCATTGTGATGGCACCTACAGGCCACTTGAAAATTCAAGTCTGAAAAATCTTTTCCTTGCAGTCACATTTCAGTGTTTTGGCAGTAGCGATTCCAGAGCCTCCTGCATCAGTTGACCTGGACATCTCTGCAGACAAAAGACTCAGTTGCAATTTGTGGGTTTTTTTAAATCATGGTCAATTTGCAGGGGGTAAATGGAATTGTCCTATACTGTAAGGGAATAGGTGTAAAAAAAAAAATCCTTATCTTTTTCCTTCTTGTCACCCATTCACAAGAATCACAGAATTGGTGAAAATGCTAGTCATGTATAGCATGACAATGTTAAGCCCACTATTTCCAAGCCTGGTATGGCAATTTTACTCAAAAGTTTATTGCAATAAACAAATGCATGGTTTGGACTTGTATTTTATTAGGGAAAAGAAAAATTAACCCAACTTATTGAGAGCAGTCAGGCAGGCTCCTAAAGTTATTAATAACGTATGGCAGAACTTGCCTATTATCCAATTAGGACAAACTACATCAGTCAAACTGATGCCAAGAAGAAATACCTAGCAGGCAAATAGCAGTTCTTTGGGCTCACTTAACATTTCAGCCCTGCTACTGATTTTAAACTTCAGCCTGTGCTGTTCTGACAGCAGTAACTTCCACAGTGTATAAGCAGCCTCTGCACGTAAACCAAAGGAGTGCACTGGCTGAGTCCAGACACCCTCTTCGTGTCTATCTGCATCAGATATAAAGATCCTGCATTTTTCACACTTTCCATAATTGTTAAAGATTCAAGACAACCAACAAGCAATAGATTTTTTACTTATTAAGGAGGTCAGCATCCAATAAATCTTATTTTATTTATATTTATTTATATCCCATGAAGAGCACTGCAATTCCAGGAACTTAAAATACACTGAACGGTCGCTTGTATTTACCTTCTTGTATAAGCTTCTCTTTACGATCCTGTGGAAGAAAGAGAAGATTCATCATTATCCCATTAGAGAAGAAATTTCAATCAGCCTGGGGTAAGAGAAAAGCAGTTCTAGTATTTCAGCATGGACTACGTAAGATAGCACCAAATATGATCTTAAGGGTCTTTTCCAACCTAAATGATTCTGTAAACACAAACTCTGGTAACAGCCATTGTGATTCAATAGCAAAAAAGAACAAGGCATTGAGCCTCACCTTCCAGCTGGGGAAGACATGCTCAGACTGACCTCTCTGCACATCTATCCACTTTTGCAGGCCAGCAGAGACCAATTCCGGTGATGTATTTGTTGCCAAATTAGTTGCGTTAGTTAATTTATACATCTAGATTCTACCTCCTCCTTCTTGCTGAATAATCAAGTTTAGAGATTTAATTACGGACAAACTTTTTTAATAACTTGCCTAAATGTGCCTGTGGTCACTTTCAGGCCATTCATCTCTCACTCTGCAGCCATGTGCCTTTCTGACAGGTACTGTTACAGTGCACAGACACTGCAGATATTACCCACCTTCTTTCTGCTGGGTAAAACCACCAGACTTGCTTAAGACTCAGCAATTTATCTTCTGCTTTCCCAGACACACAACAAACACTCCTCAGAGAAAATAGTGTAACAGTTATTGTGCTTTATATACTACCAGAAAACAAAAGACAAATCCCCAAACGTCAGTAAGGGAACAGAAATAAAGGAAACAAATTGCCCTGGAGCCTACGTTAAAGACTTCAGCTTAAACATTCCCAGGCAAGTACATCTAGATTTCACTCACACAGGTTTAATTTCAAGCACTCACGTGCTAAGCCACACTTGGTGGCTAAGCCCAAGTGTGTCTTCATGTACAAAACCAAACCAGGGTGACAAAACACTGCAGAGATGCTGATGTCTTAAAAACATTTATATCAATGTGCTCAGCATGTTTCCCAAGCCTGTATTTTTGATTCATCTTAGTTAACAGCATTGCCTACAAATATTCTATTGATTTTAATTGACGTTTGTGCTTCCTGGTTTATGACTTCACCTAAAAATGCTACCTTTGTGCAAAAGAAGGAAATAAAAGTGTTTTACAATAGCCACAAATGCACTAGTAAAAACAGTCTGCCAGTTACCTAGCGCTTTCTGGTGTATGTATGTAGCTGAGTACTTTCAGAATGATCTACTATTGCTCAGATTCTGAGGACCATATTTCAGGACTTAGAAGAGAAGCAAGCTAAGCCTTGCAAAACCTTAAAAATCCAGCGGAGACCAGGTACTGTAATCAATTTAAGTACTCCCCCCCCCATTCCTTCATGCGATCAGAGAAACGGTTAAGCAATTTACAGAGACCTCACTAGGTCTGTCATCCATAAGCTTCCTACCTATTTATTTCAGAAAGTGCAGTTACTGCATGTCAACAACTTTTATGATTAATTTACACTGTCAGTGCTACAGAGTGTTTTATTATAGCAAAATATCCTCAGGAGGGAAACTGTGACTGACTGTACCCAAGGGTACAATACAGGGCTCTCGGCACAGCAGGAACTTTGCAACCAGTTATGAGGCTCTGAGACAGTAACACTCAGCATCAGCCTCCCTTCCCTCATTACCTTAATAGTGTTAGTCATTTGTAGGTGCAAAATACCACTAGTTAAGACTCCGAGCAGATCAGTGGCAGTCACTGACACTCAAGTGCTATCAACCGACTCACCCTGTCAGCTTTGAAGACAAAAGCCCAGAAGAGGATAGGGCCTATCGCAACAACAGCTCCCAGAAAAGACGTCTTGGGTGTCGGACGGAAAGTCGGGTAGACATTCTGTGTCCTAGCATAGGCCCAGCGGAGCAAGGCAGGGTCTTCCTGGGTTGGAAAGAAAGAAACAAAGAAAGGAAGCGTAAGGGTCCAAGGACCAGCGGTCACCCAACTGGAAGCAGCCCCCGTCGGCCCCACCGCCGCGTTGGAACCTAGAAAGCCCCCGGCGCAGGCAGGGACGGGCGACAAGGTCACAGGGACGGGCGACAAGGTCACAGGGACGGGCGACACCTCGCCCGCCCGAACACAGGCCCGGACCCCGCTCCGGGACGCCGGGCGAGACATCCCGGCCCCGCACACCCCCGCCCTCGCCCACCCGCGGCCCCCTTCCCCACTCACGATGATGGCGGGTGGGTTGGGGTTGTTGAGCTGCAGCTGGTATTGCCGCTTGAGCCGGGCGCGTATAGCCAAGCGCTCGGCCTCGGCACGCCGCTTCTCCGGCGAGGAGTTGTAGGTCTCGGCGTCGAGCTCGGCCGGCAGCGAGACGAAGCTGTTGGGCCTGTAGGCCTGGGCGGCGGTGGGAGGCGGGCCCGCCGCCATCTTGGGGACTCCCGGAGGCGCAGGCGCCGAGGGGAGAGGAGAGGAGGGGAGGGGAGAGGGGGCGGAGGCGGAGCCGGCGCCGGCCTCGCGCCGCGGGAGGAGCCCTGCTCCCCCCGATGGGGGCGCCCCCTGCGGGTTTGCGGCGGCACCGTCCGTCCGTCCGTCCGTCTGTCTCCCTTCCGTCCCCGCGGTGGGCCGGGGTGGGGGGAGTTAGGGGGTGTCTCAGGACGGGGGAGCATGGTCACGTCCAGGGAGGGGGGGTCACTTGTTGGCCACAGTCCCAGCAACTGAAATGGCCTGTCTCCCCCCCGCCCGCGGAAAGAAAAGGAGCTCCCGGGCAGAGTGGAGGTGGCAGAATCCCAGAATGGTTCAGGTTGGAAGGAACCTTAAAGATCATGGAGTTCCACCACCTCTGCCATGGGCAGGGACACCTCCCACCAGGGCAGGTCGCTCAAAGCCTCATCCATCCCCACCCTTGACCACTTCCAGGGATGGGGCATCCACAGCTTCCCTGGGCAACCTCTGCCTGCATCTCACCACCCTCACTGTGAAGAATTTCTTCCTGATCTCTCATCTAAATTTCCTGCTGTTGCATTTTTTGGGGTGCCCAGGGGACAACAGTGGTGAGGCGGCCATCCATACGCTGTCTCTCTTTCGCAGCCCCACAGCTATGCACGTTAATCAAAATACCCCAAATTGTATGCGCATTGTCTGGCAGACAGGGCTGGAGCTCCAAAATCTCACTGTCGGTGACTTTCAGCTCAAATCATCTCTCTGATTCTTTGACCAAGGCCTGCTTAGATAAGCCACCAGATAACCTTCATGTTATTATTCTGTGGTGACTCACCGCCCTGATAACCTTTATTGACAGCTTCACAAATCGCCCTCTGCTGATTAACTCATTAAGGCAAAGAAAGCAAGCTCTGACCTGAAAGTTTTGACTTCAGGAAGCTTCTGTCTGGTCAGCATTAAGGGCTTTGTTCTCCAGAGATGGAAAAAATATATGCAAGTTGTCTTTCTGGAAACGTGCCAGTAAACAAGTTTTCTGCTGTTTTTAATTCTTTGGGTGTACAAAGCAGTGAGAGATGATTGAAACCAAGTAAGTTAATGGCTGTGTGTATATAGTTATGGCTCATCTACACTGGGGCAACTCTGCAGATGCGGGTAATGTTGGGTGAGGGATTAGAGTTTGCTCCTAAGCACACACAAAATAATATTGCTGACTTTATATAAGATGCTGTGCTTTGGCGGCATCACAACAAAAGAGCAGAAGCTCTGCCTCGCATCTGAGGATTTCACTCTTCTTTTACTTAAGCACTTGGAAAACAGATGATGTCCTTTATGTTTGAACAGCTAATGAGGGGAGGGTTGTGATTTTGATTCCGGCAGGACAAAATATGAGTTGGGTATTCCTGCAGTTTGAGTACCTTGAGCACACCAGCACAGCAGGAGGTACTTTTCCCTCTCTCAAGTACAAGCCTGCAGTCCCCTCAGAAACTGATTCACGGTGTTTCTCCAGCTTTTCCACACTCATTTCCTGCACCAACACACAGCTGCAAATCCAAGTGGAAACTTCAGCTGCTTCATTTGCAGTTAGCTCCCAAGGAACTACCTCTTCTGTGCTCTCTTGCTTTCTTTCCCAGGGCTTTCAGCTTGGGACAGTGTCTCCTGTTGCATGGAACCATTTTGTCCCATTCCATGATCATCAGATGCAGTGAGCTCTGTGACTGTCTCCAGCTCGGGGACTGTCTCTCCCCATGACTGGCGTGTGGAGAACTCCTTTAGCAGCTTGGTAGGTATACCAGCAGCACTGCCATGTGGCATTCCTGTGGAACTTTCATCTCTGAGGGTTCCCAAGCGCTTAGCAGCCTGTGTTTCCCTGCCCATGCACAGCCTGCTTCTTGAAAAGCCTCCCTCCTCTGCCTTATTTCTTAATAAATGATGCATGCAGCCTTACAACAGAGAGATTCCTGGCTGACACAGGGGTGCAGGCTGGATTACTGGGAAGGGATAGCTGCTCAGTGGAAAATAGTGGGTGTTTTTCCTCTCTTTGTTGCATCACAGAGTGGAACAGAAAACTACCTGAAGGACTTCGAAACAGCCAGATCATGGAATCACAGAATTGCCAGAGCTGGAAGGGACCTCTAGAGATCCTCTAATCCAATTCCCCTGTTAAAACAGGATTGCCCAGAGCACATCACTCAGGACTGCATCAAGATGGGTCTTGAAAATCTCCAGAGAAGGGGACTCCACATCCTCCCTGGGCAGCCTGTTCCAGAGCTCTGTCACCCTCACTGTAAAGAAGTACTTCCTTGTATTTGAATAAATTTGAACTTTCTCTGTTCCAGCTTGTGCCTGTTGCCCCTTGTCCTATTATTGGAAACCACTGAAAAGACCACATCCTTGGTCCCACCCTTTAGGTACTTGTAAACATAGATAAGCTCTCCCCTCAGTCTTCTCCAGGCTAA
>BJBW01001217.1:426667-497148 GCA_004320125.1 Scolopax mira
AGGGGGAGAATGACCTCCCTCGACCTACTGGCCACACTTTTCCCTATGCAGCCCAGGATTCCATTGTCTAACCAGATGCTTCTCCCACAGTCGGCTGGCTCCTGAGATCTGTCTGTAGTGTTGTGGGACATTTCCTGTGGGCAGGAGCAAAGATGGTCTTGTGGTGAAGTCACTTGGCAAAGGCAGCGGGCTCAGTCCCCGTTTCAGACTCCTTGTGATCTTATCTGTGCAGGTCCAAGTTGTGCCTTCTCCCCCTCCCCAGAGCTCACAGTTGTGAGTGTGCATGCTTGTCATGCAAACAGTGCTGAAATTAATTCTACTGTGAGAAAAACAGAAGGTGCAAAGCTACATTTCCATTAACAACATAATGTACTGTATTAGAAAATCAAGCAACCAGCCACTGTGCTGAAAAGACCCTTGCATTTCATCTCTCATCACTAAGTTATCCTCCCTCCCAAAGGATCAAGCTCCCCACAGGGAGTCTTTCCTGAGAGATGTCACTTGTTTTGTGGGGTAAGAAAATAACTAAATCCCTTCAGAGATGTGTATTCGCTGACACTGAAGCCTGTGCATTGCAATTTGTTATTTTAATTCCTCCAGAGGTGATTTTGTGCATTTTCTTTATTTTGTAACAGCCATGTCTCTAAGTTTGAAGCACCATCCTTCAGCAAGAGCCCGAGACAAGTGTCTAAACCTTGCATAAAACAATGCAGGACAAAGACAGATATGCTGCAGTCAAAGCACTTGACAGAAATCACTGACTGTTGTTTTTTTTTTTCATGCTGACAGGAACTGCTGCTCACAGTGAGAAATGCTGCAGTGACAAACTGGACTCCTGTGCAGACCTCCTGCGTCATCCGCTCCTCCTGGGCCACCCTATGGCAGACTCCAAACACAGCCCGGCTGCTAACTGCAATCCACCTTTGAAACAAAATATTTTGCAAGAATGAATGAGACCCTTCTTGTCCCTGTTTTTGCCAGCCAGATCATGAAGCTCATTCAACTCCCCTCCTGACTGTTAGTGTTGACCTAAGACAAGCAGCAGGAATATAAAACAGGCACTTGTGAGAGTGAGGTCACTCTCATTAGGGCAACACAGGTTTGAACTAGAATATACTGGTCATAAAACCACATCCTTGTGGACTCAAATGCCAAGACTTAAAAGGTAAGACCCCAAGTGTTTTTCTTCTTTTTAATCAGGACTGATGATTATTGAATGTTTGAGGTTGGAAATATTTAATCAGATTGACAATTCTCATATGAAAATGCCCTTGAAGTTTACATCATCTGTTTTCTTTGTGATCGGCAGTAACGAAAATGGATAGAATCAGACAAGAGAATTAATACTTGTCCAGAACCCTGTGATGGGTTTACCTTGACTGGCTGCCAGACACCCACCCAGCCACTCTCTCATTCTCCATTCTCAATAGGACTGGGGGAGAAAATGAGATGGAAAAGGTCATGGGCTGAGATAAACACAATTATTAAGAAAAGCAAAAACTGTGGACTGAAGCAAAGCAAAAAGAGGAATTCACTCACTACTTCCCATTGGTAGGTGGATGTACAGCCACGTCTTGAGAAGCAGGGCCTCAGTATGCACAGCGGTTGCTTGGGAAGACGAATTACCATTAATGTGTCCCCATCCTCCCCCTTTCCCTCAACTTTTATTGCTGAGCGTGGCATCATAAGGTGTGGGATATCCCCTTGGTCAGTTTGGTTCATCTGTCCCAGCTATGTCCCCTCTGTTGCTCTTGCCTATCTATCTCCATCTGACAGACATTTGAGGTTGATGCTGGAGCACTGGAGAGAAACCTTTGATGATGTGCAAGCACTGCTCAGCACTAGCCAACACACTGATGTGTTACCCGTGCTATTTTAGCTACAGATGCAAGGCACAGCACCATACAGGCTGCTGTGAAGAAAGTTAACTCCATCCCAGCCAGACCCAGTACAAGGTCATCTTGAATACTGTCCTAGACACAGCTTAATTTCTGAGAGCCGCCTTCTCCAAATCAGAAATCTGAAGTCAGTCACGTTTCTATATCAGACTCTAGGATGAAGCTGCAAATAACTTCCAGCTTGAGTTTAAAGCAACCCAAGGTACTGGCCTTCGGTTTAAACCTGTGTGATTTTGTTGGTGACTCTTCAGTCATGCTAAAAGATGATATACACAGACTGAATTTGCTTGACTGTAGACGCAAAGTCACATCTTTTCAGAGCGGCCAGGCTAAATGACTCTGTGCCTCAAGTGAATGAAAGGAAAATTAACCTAAATCACAGACCTGTCTACCTATCTTGGAGGTGATTGTGCATGACACTTTCAGAAGAGACAGGTTAAATGTGCTGTCATCTCAAAAAATAGTTGTGTCGGTCAAACTTGTGCTGAGCGCTTGCGGTTGCCTTGTTTGCATCAGTTGCCAGGCTGGGTCAACATGTTGCTGGGCTCTGTTTTGAATTCTCATTGACCTTTTGCAAAGAAGGCAAGCTGGAAAACAGGGCAGAAGCTGACAAGATCACTCATATCACAAGAAGGTTCCCAAACAGAGGTCCTTTACTTCTAATTCCCACCTGTTATGGTCAAGAAGGGTCTTTTGTCTCCTGTTTATGTTCCACACAAGTGAATGAATACTGATGTGCATGCTGCTGACCTTCTTCTGGGGGAAGTATCAGGCATCCATCTGCATGGATAAATCCATGGTTACCCACTAAAAGCATAGTAGATACAGAAGGGGAGCAGAGTAAAAGATAGTGGGACACGGCATAATTTATCTAGGCTCAGGACAAGTGTGTCTAACTGCAGTCTATAGCTATGCTAATAAATTGTCCAGATAAATGTAATTTATTCTGCATTAAGAACTGAAGTCCCCTGTATCTTTATCTTACAGCTGTTTAGAGCAAAACTGGCACACAAAGGAAGGAGTTAACATGGTTAGGGGAATTATGAATAGTTCAATCGTTATTACAGCCAACAGGCCACCCATAAATGTGTATCAAATGTTGAGCTCAGCAGGAGTTAGTTACAAAACTAGAACACTTAATGAGTCATAAAGTGCCAGGAATAATGAGAGATAGCATTAAACACACCATTTCTGCCTCTCCTGGGCTTGTCCAGGGACAGTGACAAGAAGCCCTCTGCTGTTTCAGCTTTTCCTGCTGAAATAAAAATTATAGCTGTGGCTGAGCTACCCGAGCCAGGAGCTGGTGCCACCTGGAAGGCTCTGTTGGGAAAAGAGCATCTCTTTTCCACTCCTGTGCAGGGCATTGATTGTAGCATTTCGTAATAGAATGTTCTTAGCTCTCCCTCTGCTTCCAGCTCCTTGTGGGAGAGGCTATTAATAGTCACGTAACATTGAAGAGTGGAGAGGAAGAGGACTTAGAATAAAGTATGGTGGCAATTAAGAAGCTGACTGTCTGAGCATAACTCCTGTTATTGCCTAAGGGTAAGAAGTGCTTAACTAGCCAAGGGGTAATGTTATTCCTAGGCTTCCCCTCCCTTCAATGGCTGTCCGCAGCAAGGTGTCATTGCTCCAACCAGCCTTATTTGGACCCTCCATCAGCTGCAGGCCTAGGCAGCAGTCCCCTGGCCTTAGCTCTTGCCTGAGCTGTCTCAAGTGTGTGTTGCATCTAGCCTTGGACTGCAGTGGCTCAAGTTCCCAGCTTGACCTCAGACCTCTCTTGTCACTTTAGCCTTGCCTGGACATCCCTGAACTGTGGCTGATGATGGTTATTGCCACTGGACCTGCCCTGATCACCTTGTTTAGCTTGCAGCTTGTCTTCCCCTGTGGGGCAGCCCAGTCTTGCCATCCCTGGACTGCACTGTCACTCATGGACCAGCGCTCAACCTCATGACCACAGGGAGTGCATGTAGCACCAATGGTGGATTCATAGTGACCAGTGAAAATTCAAAATGTGGTAGCAGTAAGAGTTGGTTAGAGGGAACTCCAAGTGTTGCAGTAAATGCCTCACACAGGGTAAGAGGAGGCATCTTTTCTGGCTTGTTGCTCCTGACACGGGTCACCACTAGCAGTTGACATTTCTTTTTTCCCCATTTCTCCTCAGGTGTTTTGCTTTGTCCAAAAAAGAAGGGGTAGATCTGCCTGGTTCAGTCTGGGTATCGGAAAACTAGCGATGCCTACTGTGAACTCTGCCTGCATCTCTCTGACGTGACAGAGGAGGCTTAGGATGGTGAGTCCTCCTATCCTGAGCCATGCCCTTGAGATCCTCTCATTCCCTGTGGGCTGTGGAAAGAGTCTAGTTTAGCCCAGATACTTCCCAGCCCAAGGAGTATTCAATGGGTGTCAGAGTGCCAAATGTTACATGGCCTTTATTGTACCAGGAGGATGGTCTTGTAAATTCTTCGCAGACCCACAGGTGAAATCCTGGACTTCCTGACAGCAAGGGAGAGCCCTGCAAAAAAATGGCTTTGGCCCACAGAGCTGTCAGATTCCCTGCAACACCTTACTTGAGGTTACTTCATGCGTCTAACTGGATTTCCTTTCACAAACAAAATCAGAGTGTGAGGAGAAGGCTACTGTGCAAAGACCCAACTAAGAGCGCTCAGTGAGACTTTAATGTCTCACTATTAAAGTTGATATCACCACTCCTGCTCCTCAAGACAGAAATATTGTTGGGTTGGAGTGAGAGACTTTGCATGTCCTGGTGGGGTTCACTCATGGTCTTGGAGGAAGCCTTACTTCATCCAAACTTTTGGACTCCAGTCCAAAACTTCTCCAAACCCTGAAATTCATTTTTACCTGGAAAAGGAACAGGACTCTATAGACAATAACTCTTTTAAGAAGTCATAGATTTCTCCTTTGGAAGGAAGACACTTAAGCCCTGTGTGGGGAACAAAAACCAGCCTGAAATCTGAAATAGATCAACCTTGAAGGAGAGGCAGTTCCATTGTACAGCTATGTAGAAAAAGATACTGATTTTATTTTCCTTTATATTTTGTTAGAAGTCTGGAACTTAAATTTTAAAACAAGTCTTTGGGAACATACTGTGAAGCAGACCATCAGTATGAATAAAATATGTTAGCAGGGACATGTTGAATTTAGTGTGACTGTTTGGCAATCTCTGTATCACAGTGGGTAAGTACTTAGTTGTGGCAATGCAGAGTGTTTTTTTTTTTGCTCAAGTAAAAGACAGAATACAAATGAGGCTGTTGCTGCAGAATACCAGCTAGTGGAAAAGAGATACCGTGTCCAGCCTGGGTATTTCAATATTAAAAAAAAATCCTGATGGTAATACAAAAAACTTGAACTTCTGACATATAAAGATACATATAAAGGTGTATAAAGATACATATAAAAGCGTATAAAGATAGAATGTCAGAGGAGTGTTTTCCTTGGGCTCTGGTTATCATTGTATAAATCAGGAATATCAACTAAACAAGAAATATCCCTTAGCATTGCAGAACTCTGTATTCATCAGGTTTCATCTGCCCTGTTGGGGAGACTGGGTAAGGCAGCTGTTAAGGTTAAAATTTGCCCCCTAAATTAATGTCTCCACACTTCTCTAGATAACCTCCTAGCAGAAAAGTTTGCTCTTTGGATAAAGCACTTATGTTTACATGCTATGCCCCCCACATCCAGCCCAGGTAATTGTGATTTGCAACCCCTAAAGGAAGGGTTTTCTACCTCTGGTGTAACCCTTGAAGGGTCCTTTAGACACAGTGCTTTCCCCTGTCTCCTATTCGCCCCTCATTTCATCCCCTTACATCTGTTTCCCCTGCTACTCACCTGCAGCTGTTTTTCCTCTACCCAACCCTCTCCTCCCACACTCCCACCGCTGCTGAAGGGCTCTTTGAAAATACTCTGGCTTCCTTTGCCTCCTTCACTTGCTGCTGAGTCTTCTCTCTGCTCTCCTTGCAACAAATGCTTTGCATGGTTAATTCTTCCTTTTACCGTGTGTCGTTATACCCCCAGGAGAGAGTTTGTCTTTGCTCAGGCACAAACATGGTATCCCCACCTTCTGTTGCTGGGTTGGTCTTGCTGCAGACTGCTTCAGGGAGGCAGCTCCCTCTTACTTATGGCATCGTCCACCAGTCACTGCACTGACCAGAGCTGCCCACAGTGCATGGTTGCAAACTGAATGATTCCAGGGGAAATGTCAAAGTGCTGTTATGTCTGTTATCAGTCTTTCACAGATGGCTGGCATGCCTCTTCTTTTGGATCCGCTAAAATGGAGGCTGCATTTCTCCATAATTAATAATCCATAATCCCTAGAGACTGAACACATCCCATCAGCTGAACAGGGAACAGGGGCAGTGATGTACTGCTCTTTCCATGATAGTCCTCCCCACCAAAAAGTGAGAATGGCTGGGACATGCCCATGGGAGAAGCTAATATGCCAAAATCTCTTTGTCTCAAATCCAAATGAGAATTTGAAATATGATAAATCACTCTGCACAACAGTCACCAAAGTCAACGTACTTTTTCATTACAGTTGTGTAACTTCTCCCAAGCACAGAGAAGGACCCCATTTCCCATCCCTTTGCTTTGCCCTGTGGAACTACATCAACTCCTTGACTGTTCCTTTTTTTACTTCACTGTAGAAAGAACTTGGACAAAGCAGAAAAACTGAGGCCTCAGTCTTAAAAATCTTCTGCATATGTTTTAAGATCAGTCAAATTATGAAGCTGAAACCTTTGATTTCCTTGTTCTCAGACACAGTTTTTGCAGATGTTCACAGAAGTGAGGTCTGCTCCTGACAGCAATGATGAGAAAAGAGTTTCTGGCCTGCAGAGCAGCCTTAGAGCAGAGTTACCTCTGGCTGTACCCTCCCACCTCTGAGAGTAGTCAAGCAAATAACTTCACTTGACAGCTTATGGATTTTTATCATATTTTCTCACACCACAACCTCTTCCAAATACCAGCATCTCTGTCTTGTCTGAGTGGACCTGTATTGCATCTGGCACCAGCTTTATCAAATGTAAGGTGAATGTGACCAGCAGCTACGCTTAGATTTGTGAAAATATTGGGGACAAATACTTCCAACCCACTGCTCATGTAGCATACTGTTCATACAAACCTTTCAGATGCCCTGTGCGTGATGGACAGGTATGCAATGCAAGATGTGATGCTGTGGTGAGAGGTCTCTTCCCTGGGACCTCTTGGGGGGAGAAGCTGTCACAGTGCATTACCTTGAATTTGCTCAGTAGCAAAGGGTGCAAAAGCATGTTTTGGTCCTAGAGTCTAGACAGCCACAGCTTTGATCAGTACTGAGTTTAAGCAGTTTCCTACAGCCCCTACAGGGCCTTTGCCCATGGCCCTGAGGAGACTTTGGGGCACAGCATACAGCTCAGCTTCCTGCAGGGGGATGTCACTAGCAGTTTAGTGCTGACAATGCTGTTAGCATTGGCTTGTCCTTGCCTGATTCCTTGTTCTTGGAGGAAAGGAAAAGTCAGGGATGGAGCAAGATCTCCCTTGGTCAGAACATCAGAACATAGATATTTTTGAGGTGACCTCTTCTGGCAAAGGATTACTTTCTTGCTTGATAGTTGCTTGTTGTTTGCATTCTGTGGTAGTGAAAGATCAAGATGTGATGAGGAAAAGGTGGTCATTAGTCCAGGGACAGAAGCAGTGAATCAACAGCTCCACAGCTGGAATTGCCCTGGTGACACTGCTTGACACCCTCCTGCTTTTATGGTCTGAGCCCATCTCAGGAATTGAGGTCTTTGGATTGACTCTAAGACTTCTGAAAAAAATCATCAGTCTTTCCTAGCAGTGAGAGGTAGCACTGAAAGCATAGTTGGTTAATGATGATTATGGTAGAAATACCAATAAAAACAGTCAGACAAAATTTCGCCCAATAACCATTTTCACAAATTTTTCTGTTTTGATGCAACATTTCTGTTTTGTTTGGCAGAAACAGAAGCACCCTTTCTCCCTTCTATTAAAAAATATTTCCGTTCATTTATTTTTTCACCTCCTTTTCTCCTCTTTATACCAGTTGCTAAGTAAAACAGAGGAGTAAACAAGAAGGAAAAGCGAGAGGGATAAAGGAGAAGAAAACAATTCAGGTTTTGTTATTCTGAATGTGTTTTTTCAACCACAACCAGAAATATGATCATGATAAAAATATAAGAAAGCTCCTTTTAGCAAAAGCTGTTCGTTCTCCACGCTTCCTCAAATCAATTCCTGCTGCCCTGTCTCCCTGAGTGTAGACTAGCATGAGTCTCCCTGAAGGCAGACTAGCATGAGGCATCCAGTAAATGTTTGCTCCTGAGAACATCCCTGTTTCAGTTTTAGAACTGCAGAAAAGCAATGGCAAAGAGCAAATCCTATCTATTTTCTCAACAATTATCCATAACTTGTGCTTCACTTCACAAAGTAACTTTATGTTGCTCCTTTCTGCACTAGTGACCAAAGCCTCCTGAGACTCTCCATACGCTGGTCTGATAGGTGTGCTGCAGTCTGGCCAGGTTTGCTGGACTGTGTTTGAGTCCTGCTCTGAGAGGATTATTATTGATGTGAAACTTCATCTGCCTTTCCTGAGATGAAATCTGTGAAGCTCTGCAGAAAGCAAGAGATGAATAGCAGTGACGCAGCAAAACTATTTTGTGCAAAAGGAGATATTTTCTACAAGGGCTCACACTGCCCTGCAGAGACCAAAAAAAGAGTCAAAACAAGCTCTGTACTCCTATAGGGGATATCAAGCATCTTGTAGCAAAACTATTGTTCTTTATTAAGGTCTAGAATACTTTTGCATTAGGTAGTCAACAATTATGCTTCTTGAAGGAGGCTTGAGCAATGCAGTCCCAAACTAGTAAAATAGTGGAAGGGTTAAAAAAGGAAAGAATCTCTAGTCTAATTCAAAACTTAATATATGTTTTCAAGATGCGTCTCAGCTGCAACAGTAAAAGTAATAAGGATCAATAGTAATTCTGTCCAGTATGCTGAGTTTCAGCCCAAATTAAAATTCCTAGAGGGAAAAAAAAAGGTTTATAATAGAAGCACTGACCAGACTGGAGCTGTGACCGTAATGCTTCGTTTACACTTTCATTCTTAACCCTGAGCTCCTTTCTGCAGGTGAAAATAACTGCTGCCAAAATACCAATTACTTTAAAGAAGCTGCAGTGCCATTGCTTACAGGGGAACTTTCTATTGTTTCTGTCTGCACAGTTAAAATAGGCATCTGGTTCAGAAAATCATATTGGGGTTGCAATAGAGCTTTTCCAGCTGCTGTTTAACTCTCCCAAAGAAAACAACATAGGGGGAAAATGAAAATACAAAAGCCTTACTTACACAGCCCTCTCTTAACCATAGGTAACATTGAATACCTTAGATCTTGAGCTGAGGTGAGATAGAGCTCTGTGGATCTGTCCTCCTGGCAGAAGACTCTGGTGGGTGTTGGTGACAAAGGGAGGCTGGCATCTCATCAGGAGTGCAATGAAGGACCCTTCACTAGAAAGGACAAGCTGGTGCTTTGGCCCTGAAAAAAAGGCACAAAGAAAGAGGATAAAAGCAATCTCTTTCTGCTTGGTCTGGTAGCTGGGGCCTGACATAAAGATGCAATGTGTGGGAGGGCTGGAAAGAGAAGAAAATACACTGCCAGACCACAGGCTGGGTGGATTATTAAATGTCAAAACACCTTGACATCTGATGATTTGGTCAGAACTCATTCTTTGGGCTTCTTTGAGAGGCCCATGCACAGCACTCCGTGCTATGAAAGGGTAAGTAGCAGCTCTGTCCCATTTCTTTGAGGCAAAAGAGCACTTGACAGGCCAAGGCTGTGCAGCCCTGATGCCTGCTGGGTAATGCCAAGAGGCTTTGTACTTGCTGAGGGATTTACCATCAAGCTGCAGGATGGGCTTTGCCTGTGATGTGCAGTCCAGCCCATGGTACCCATCGCCATTACCAGAGGGACTGGTAGTTCTTACCCATTAAACCAATGTGTCTGATGAGCATTTGCAGTGATGGCAAATGTCCATCACCTTTGTGGGGAGTGTTCTTTTATCCTTTACCATTACCAGCTGAAGCCTGGCAGGTTGTATCTCACAGCAAGCAGTGGGAGGCCTGATTTTACTCTTAGCTCTCTTGATGACCTTGGGAAGTCTCTCCCGCTGCCTCCTTCAGTTTCCTTGGCTGTATGGCGGTGATAATATTTTTTATCCCCTTTTGTTGACAGTTTGGGGAATTGCAAGTGGACCACATTCCATATACTGGAACTTCTTCACGGAGATTACGTGTTCGGTTTTCCAAGGAACCCAGGAGTACGTCTGGAGTGTCATGGCTGCTACATAATCATCTTGAGGATTGACCCTACAGTCACAAGGGAGGCACAGACCAATGCCTAAGAGCTGAAGTAAAAATTTATCCATGGGAAGCTCAGTAAAGGATCCCCTCTGGTCACTGCAAAAGGGCTATTAGGGCAGATCCTCCTAGGCTAAAATTCTGAGTAGAAAGAGAATTTGGTATCTGAGTAATATAGGTCCTTAGTGCACAAGGTCAGGAGACAGTCGAGCTTTTTCTGAGTTCCAAATTCAGAAGTTTTGCCCAGGGAAATACATATAGAGGCATTTATAGCACCAGACATCTTCATCCAAGATTAATGCAATGGGACCACAGTGCTGCCAGAACAAAGTCCCTCAGTACCATCTATATTGTGCTGTTGGCAGAGAAGACTAAGAGCCATTTGGCAACTAGAGGATATAGATTTAAAAGGGCACAGAGCAAATGTTTTTAGTTGCCTCATGTTGGGCAGGAGATACCAAAAGAAATCATGGGGCATATCACAGGGAATTTGCTGTGGCGATGATGGGTTCTCATTGTTACTGCTTCTGGTGGTAGAACTACAGCTCCCAGGCTGGAGATCAAATGTGGAGGAGTAGTAGCGCCTGTATCATGCTGTGTGCATCTGCCCACCATGTTCGCAGGGCCCTGCCTTGGGCTTTTTCAGCCCATAGTTTTAATGCCCAAATTTTGTGCATCCTTTGGGAGGAGTTCCACCGATCTCCTGGGAAGGGACCCCTCAGCCATGTTGTGTTCCTCTTTGCTGGAGATAATTGCTTTTCCCTTTCTGAGTCTCCAAGGCTGCGGTCTGGCAGCTCCACAGCCTCAGAGGCATCTGGTGCACGTAGAGAGACAACTTGTCAGTGAGAGGGCGTGAGCACAGATGTTTAAGACAGTCATAAAAGACCTGCTGATACCTGATGGTGAGCCTTCATGAAATGCTGATTTGTATACATTTCTGCGTGTACAAAGCAGACCCTTTCAATTGCCTGGTATTTTTAGTAACCTGATCATTTGCATGGGAACACAATCTTAGTTGCTTGGGAAAATTTTATGTTCTAAGTCACTGCTTGCAGACTCCTAACCCTTTCCAGCACAATAGGCTCTGATACCTGGCACTTGGACACAGCAATATCTTAGTGTCATTTAATTTTGCTTTTACAATTGAATTGCTAAATTCCAATTCATATCCATTCTATCTGCAAAAAAAATGAAGATAGTAATCTCTATTGTTCCTCCTTATTATTGACTGCTTTGCTAAGACCTTGTTTCCTGAACTTTCGTTCATTTGGAAGGAAACTTACTGTTATTTATACTTCATACATACTTGTATCTGAACAATTCATCATGATCAAATTTAGTAGTAACTAAATGAAATGTTAGTTCATCAAACTAAACCAAAAAGTTTCACTAATTCAGGTTTTGATTCTGTTGACTTCTAATGTTTAAAAAACAAATTTTTGTTACTCTAATCAGCAAGCCAAAAAACTGACGGTGCCATTGTTGGAGACCAGTCATGTGTGTCTTATCAGGAACAGCAAACGATTTGCCAGCACCTCACAACCTGAAATGCATTTGCATAAATTCTTGGATGAACATTCATCAGTGAAAACTACATCTGGGAAATTAGTCCTGAGTCCTCATACAGCATTAAAAGCCCGTGATAGCTTGGAAATGCATTCATTAGAGAAAAGGTGGCCAGCTTTGCTGCAGGCTAGAATTTTTTTTTTGCTTCCCGATAGCTGTTGGAAAGCCTCACTCTAAACTGAAGTGCGACTGAGCCTCAGGCTAGTGCAAATTACCATGCATACAGCGTTTCTTCTTTGTTTTACTGGCAGTGTTCCTGAACTCACCTTACTCTGACTTCCCAAAGGCATTGCTAACATCCTATATTTTTAGCCAATATTTTATTTATGGTGGTAAAAAAGGAATAAGATGAGAACGGTTCAAATCTGTGGCTGCTCTGGTTGGATTTCTGTTGTCACCTCAAAGCAGAGGATATGCTGGTTGTTACACTGTGCTGGCAGTGACTGCTGAAGAAGAAACAAAATGAAATGTGCTGTTTACCAAATGGTCTTCACGGAAGAAGCTCACTGTCCTATAACTCTCTGCCTTGCATGTCACGGTTCTGAAGTGGTCAGAAAAGAGGATGAGCATCTGGTTTAGTACCCACTTTGCTCCCCACAAAGTCAAGAGCTGCTGCAAGCCTCACCTACCCATGCCCTGGCCTGTGCCTGATGGCAGGGTGCTTGTCCTGGGGAGTAAAGCAGAGGGCTTTTACTTCAAGCAGAAAATAAGTTGCAAAGTGCCTGGTGCTGTCTTCTTGGTACAAGCCCATTTCCAAGAGCTCTGGGGGACAAAGAGAGAGATCCGTTGCCTGGGACTCTTTATTCTTCATCCTGCTATAATAAGGCTTTTCAGACATAGGGTGGCATCTCTCCTTTGCCTCAGAAAGGGACAGTCCCTGATGTTAAAAAACAGGGCAGTACAGGCCTGCACGGCTTGTCCTGCAGCGCTGGGAAACATCACTGTCACTGCTGTGGTTACCACACAGACTGTGGTGTCCACAGAGGATCAACCACATATCGGTTGCTCTCCCATACCACAAGAAGTGACATCTGTCTTACCTTCCCCTTTGCCTTGGCAAAAGTTCTCAGGTACTTTTTTCGTCTCAGACAGGGCTTTAGGTCCATCCAAGAGACTGAAAAGCGGGTATAGAAAGAGTTGGGAGAAAAAAAAGTCATCAAACTTCTCCGGTAGGCACCCCCCCTGCCCTGGCTGGAGGATGCTTCCCTGGCAGGGAAGGGAGCCGTGCCCTCTGGTGGCAGAACAGGGGAGAACTAAACTTAAAACCTTTCCAAATCTCCCGTCCAAGGGCACCAAGACAGGATTCGTACACAGGGGTTCTCCAGTGACTCGCTGAGAACATGCAGCCCTGAAATATGCAGCCAGGGTTATCAGCATCTAAGCACTTCGATAGCGGCTTCCTCTCTCAGAGCTTTAAAACAAGCCCGTCATGTCGCATGGTTTAGGAAGCGTTAAGCAGGTCACGCAGAAAGATGAGGTTGATCCAGATGGAGATGTGTGTGAAAGGCGAGCAGAAGAATTTTGCTGATTGCAGACAGGGCCCAGACCAAATGGATTTTAGTAACAGCACCTGTGATTGGGGTGAGTGAGCTGTTTATCAAACTGTTGCGCTTTTGTTGCCTATGCATGATGTCTTTGTGCTTCCAGAGCAATCTTCTGCATGGTGGCCACATTGTTCTTGGCATTGGTGATACACATCCTGCATGGGACTGTGGCTTCATGCCTTCCTGGGTGCTTTCCTTTCATCCTCACTTGCTTCTTTGGGTGTGAACTGCAAGTCAAAGAATGAGTTTCTTATGGTTGGTTTTCACCTAAAGGGTGAAAAAGCATGGCATAGCACAGGTAGAAGCTTCTGCTGCTGCATCCACTCCACCTTGCAACCTACGATTGGAGATCCTTAGTTTGCAGAGTGCCTGACTCCAAATGGAATGACATTGTTGATCCAGAGCCTCCCAAAAGGCTCTTCATTCCTACTATCTTTGCCACTTCAGGAGATCAGCAGCACCCTTTCTGCTGCAAAGCTTTGGCTACTGAGTGCTCCCCTCTGCATCTTTCTTTGTACAGACTGTTGGGTGGAGACCACGCAAGGTCATGCCAGGAGCTAGTAAGATTAAGGAGGATATATTGTGGATGCCCTATCCCTGGAAGTGTTCAAGACCAGACTGGATGGGGCTTTGAGCCACCTGGCATGGGAGGTTAGGACTAGATGCTCTATGCTCTAGATGCATAGAACTTAACCATTCTATGATATGGGGAGGTAGGAAGGGATATACAAAGGGAATTAATTCTTCAGCATCTAGTTCCTGGATTTGTTTCCTCATCAGCACAGTGGTAGCTTACCAACAGCTGTAATTGAATACACTAGACCTGACTTTAAAAGGACTTTCCAAGAAAACTCCAGCTGGTCTCCCCCTTTCTGCCTCACCCTCAGTGTTCCAGCAGTATGGAGCAATAGAGCAAGGACAGCTTTCTTCACACAGGGCCTCTGGATCATGGTTTCAATTTTCTACTTTACTTAAGCAAGCCCAGGGCTTGGTGTTTGGCATAGCTCTTGTTACTGATCCTGGAGGGAGATGGAATGTGTTCATAGATATCTGGAAAGATTTGCACATCATGGTGGTTGCAAAGATATCTCATGAAGTGGTGCTGTCTCTGCTTGGAAATTATAGTTCAGTGGTTATTAGGATGTTCTGTTGTGGAGAACTCAGGAGAGCTTAGGTATGGGTATAGCAATCTTTGAAATAATTAAAACAACTTGCATGAGAAGACTATATGGTCAGACACACCTAAAATTAATTGCCAGGGAAAACTGATAAGATAGATAGTCTGTTAGCTGAAAAATGATTTCTCTGGCTCCATGCATAGCGGGTGCTCAGCTCACTAAACCCAGTGGACCTGGGAAGGATGGTTTCAAATGATAAAACAGTAGATTGAGATTTATCTTTAAAGGTGTTCAACAGGAACGGAGCACATAAACGTGGCCTCTTTATTTCTTCACAAAATGTGTTAAGAGCCTAAAACTATTGGCATGTTGTTTTAATATTTCTTCTGCTTAATTTTCATTTCCAAGCGGGAATGCAAAGCCTGAAATTTCAGTAGCTCTATCAAGGTTTTGTTGAAGCTTCAGCAGTGAATAGGGATGTTGTCAGATCTGAACTGAAAGGCTAGAAAACATATCTACTACCCTAATTGTTTGTTTGCCATTTGAGCTAAACCTTTTTAGCATAAAGCTAAACAAAAATAATTTTAACAGATTAACAGCAACAGAAATTACTTCTCAATTAAAATTTACGCTCACTAATCACTTTGTGATCATACTGCTAAGTTTTCTGTTACCTGTTACTATAGAAAGTTCAAGAAAACCAAAGACATAAAATGCAGTATTCCTAATGTAAGCATCTAGCAGGACAAAAATAATAATTGTTGTTTGGAAGAGAACTTCCTGCTTCTCTCTTTGCACAAGAAGCAAAAGCCACCCCTGCCATTTGGAAGCCATTTTCCAAGATTCTGGTTTACTAGAAAGGAATACTTTCTAGTCTACTCCTCGGTTTTACACAAAGATTTTTCTTGTTGGGAGTCTGGTGAGGTTGTTTTGTCACATGCACTCAGTATGTTAGTCCCTTCAATTATTTATATATTTCATGATAGATGTAGAGCCAGCCTTTTCCACCCAAAAATGAAACTTTCCATCACATGAAACTACATTTGGCTTATGTAATTTCAACTTGCAAAGGGTTTTTTTATGACTAGATATTAAAATACTGTCTCAGTTCACTGGTCCCTGTAGAATCATAGCAACAATGCAGTCCCAAAAACATGTGGAAAGTCTGTGTCTCCTCACAGCTGATGGGGAAACAGGATTTTGTAGAAGATGCTCCTTTCCTATGCAGTGGAAGACCACAGACCGCAGCCTGCTGCTGGGGTGTTTTTTTCTGGCTGAGGTAACATGGCTGATGGTTTTGGTATCTTATAATTCGTTTACTTGCAATGCCTGCTTCAGCCACACAAAAATTCCCCTTATAGTGCCTGACTAATCACTCATGAGCAATCTGTGGTATATGAGGCATTAGAAGGAGGGTTAATAAACAATACCAGTCCTCCAGGGAAGACACCTCTATTTCCTATAGTGTCCTACAGACTATAGGCATCGAAACGGGCTGCCCAGGGAGGTCGTGGAGTCCCCTTCTCTGGAGGTCTTCAAGACCCACCTGGATGCAGTCCTGAGTGATGTGCTTTGGGCAACCCTGCTTTGGCAAGAGAGTTGGACTAGATGATCTCTAGAGGTCCTTTCCAACTCTGTCAAATCCTCTGTGATTCCATGATAAGCCCCTATGTTTTATTGTGTCCACATTACAGCCAGATGGCAAGAACAAAATGCAAAATCCCTCATCTCAGGAAGATTTAAATCCTTGTTATTTAGCTGATGTTGCAATGTCATCTCCTCATCTCACTCACAAAGCACACTCGAAACTTCACACTTCTTTCTGGCCATTTTCACCTGCTTTAGCTGCGAAAAGGCGAAGATTAGACTAGAAATACCAGGTTCAGTGCCTTGGCTTGCTGTAAATTCCCTTTGTGAGACTGTTTGCAGATTATTTGGTCTTGCTGTGGTTTGGTTGCTGATCAGTAACAGAGAAATAGCATATTACTAACCACTTTCCTGGCGTGAGGGGAGCAAAACTATGTGGCTGAGTTACTATAGCAATGAGACCCTGAATTCAGGTGCATGTTTTCATACACACAGTGCTAGACATCCAGAGCAGTCCTTGGTGGTCTGCAAAGCCCTGCGTAGCCTTTTGCATCTCCCCAGGCCTCATCTTGACCCTCTCTCTTGGCAGATGCGTGTGCAGTGCGGCCAGCTGTGTTTGAAGCACATCATGTCCTGCAAGGGCAAGGTACCCAGGGGCCGATGAAGCTCTTGCTGCCCCGTGCATGGAGGACAGGATGGGAGACGGGGGAAGGAGATGGCAGGGAATGATTTTGGTTTGTGGGAGAAAAAGAAGGGTTTTCTCAGTTTATTGTGGTTTTTAGCAAAAACCTAAGAAGAGACGGAACAGGAGGGGGTCAGGGGAGAAGAAGGTATCAAATAAATGTACCAAAGAAAGTTTCTTTTTAAAGCATGGCCAGGCCACCCCACAGATCCAGGTGTTAATTGCCATTGCACCCCACGCTGCAGTGAGCATGGCCCAGGATTCTGCAGCAGAAAGTCCCCATCAAGCATGAATGTGAGCTTAGTATTAGCCACCAGGCAGGCCCCAGGAGGGGAAAGGAACCCATCTTGCTTCCTCTGCCACTTGCATCCTGAACATTTCCCTTCTGTGCCTCATCCCAGCTCAGCATGGGGACCTTGTGGGAGCTGGCAGCCATCTGGCTGGATTGTCACATCCACACAGGCAAGCAGGCTTGTCTCTAAGAGTAAAGCAACTCTTCTTCCAAAGCTCCTCTTTGCGGTGCAACAGGATGATGATGATGACAGATGTGTGATGCCTACAGAGTCCCACCTGCAAGCGCCTCCATTTCCCAGACTGGCTGGCTGGAGGGAAGAGAAGAGACGTGGCTGCTCTGCTGATGTGAGTCTCAGCAGTACCACTGTGCTCCCACCTCACATCTGCCTCTGCACTGGAGGGGTGGGCTTAGCAGAGGTGAGTGATGAAGTGCATCAGCAGAGACCGGTGAAGAAATCTGCAAAAGGTCTCTTCTATGCCTCTGCATGAGCAGCTCTTCTGGGAGTGCTCCCCAGGATGGGAGAAGCAATTCTTTTGTTTCAACAGCCTGCACTGACTGGGAGGGAAAAGATAAAATTTGAAAGAAAAATAAATAGTTGTGAAGCAGTTCTTTATTTCAAATGTGCCAGCCTGCTTGCAGTCTTTGGGGAACAACCCCTTTGTTCGCAAGGCTGGGACACTTCCCTTGGCCAGGAGGGAGCTGAGATGCTTCAATCTGCAGCTAGCACTTGGCGGATGGGTTTGCTGTTGCACGCAGAAGAATGAATACAATGATCTTAGGGCTTCCAGGAGATACCATGGCATCATGGCCAGGGATATTTATTATGCCTTCCCTCTGCTCAGCAATCCTGGTTAGTACGCACGCAGCCCTGTTTTACATTTTAAGATGAGTTAGTTTTCTTTTAAATATGTTGCAAGAAAAAAAAATGTTTATTGTTACAGCCTGCTTTAGGGGCATGGTTTGCCCTTGGCTGATTGCAGCAGGCTACCATTCAGTCAGAGCCCCTGCAGAAGTGCACCAGGTTTGGCCAGTTTTGTTAGCACAGGCTTCATCTATACTAGTAAATCTAAATATCTGCACAGCTTAATGGCTAGTGTGCTCCTTGGCCATGTTTTGACCTGTGCCAACCAGGTCCAGCCTAGAAAAGGCTGGGACACCATTTGAGTAAAAGCTTGTGAAGGGATGGTTTCCATTTATTTCTTTATGAATTTATTCCCCCTGAGTCTGGTCTCAGTTTCTGTTCACATCAGACCCCCCCAGACTCTGAGGTCTGGGATGAATCCCAGGATTCTCTTCTAAGGCTCTGAAGAACTTATTGCGTGAATACAGGTAGCACCTTTCCTGGTGTTTGACAGCATCTTTAGGTCTGTGGACATATCAGCAGGCAAGAGGGGTTTGGATGCAGCCATACTGTTTTGGTGGATGTCTCTGGCCAGGGGTGAAGGCAAGCAGGAGGAGAACTGGGGTTGAGCTGCCACCATAAGATGTCTCTCCCTATCTCCTGCCACTGTCTTTTTCAGACTCACTGTTGGCTGAGCAGAGCGAATGTGTGTTTTGGTCCTAGCTATACTTCACAGAGCTTTCAGCAGCAAGTCTAGCTATGGCAGGCTGATATGGCTTCACAAAATTAGCCTTCAAAAGGCTCTGGGATGGCTGCTGAAGTGTGCATCCCACCTCAAAGAGTGATACAAAGCTGCCAAGAAATGAGGTGGGATTGCTACACCTACACGACATATGGACGTAGGCCATAGGCTTTCTTGACACAGAGTAGGTGCAGTCAGCTCTCCAGTCCCTGTGGAAATCCATAGCAGAGCTTGTGTTCTCTGGGCAGCATCCAGCCCAACAGGATCCTGGTCCTCAATTTGGTTTCTGAGAGACTGGTGACATATAGCCATAGCTTCCTTTATCTCTGTCTTCTACAAAATGAGGCGTTTCAGAGACACCTTGCCACCTACAACAGGTGTTACTGGCCTCTCCGCTCACATCCTGCCCATGGCATGGTCCAGTGGTCTGATCTCTACCTGCATGATAGAAACATAAATGCGCATAGCTTCACCATGGGTTTCAAGGTTGTAGCTGCAACCACAATGTTATCTCCCTTGCCTCCAGCTGTTCAGGCTGTCAGGATCAGATGCGGTGTCCTCCATAGGAGCATGGCACTCTGCCCATTCATACCTCCAGATGTCTCCTCAATCAATCTAAGCATCGCCTTAAAACCTGGGTGCCCCAAGACAGCTATTATCTGACAGTTATTTCAGCAAGCTCTTGAAGAGCTGTTTTGTTTTCATTTACAAAGGTACCTATACCAATCTCCTAGTATGAGTCTTTGGGGATTTCAGTGCACAACCTGTATTCCTCTTCTTCTAGAGGCCTTTAGAGACAAAAAACATCTCCTTTCTTAGTCATATTTTGCCTTTTTTAAATTTTGTGGCTGGATGTTGTTTCACTTTCTATTTTGTTGAAATCTTCCTTACAGTGAAAATGCTTTATTCTGCTTAATGCCCACATTTCTTCCAACACACCTCCTGAAGTCTTACAGTTTCTGTGAGAGTGACGTTCATTGCAGATGGTGCCTTGTGACATCCATTGGGGATGATGCCTTCAGATGAGAGAGACAAGCACTCCTCTATTATTCACTCAACACATAATAGATGCAGCAAATTCCCCACATGCTCCCGTTTCCTTTGTGGAGGCAAGGGCAGACGCAAGAGAACAGCTCTTTGGGGATGGAAAGATGCTTCCCAGAAGGTGGTGTAGCTAGGCTGTGCAGCACTCGCGTGGCACCCAGCCCGTATTGCAGAAGCCATCTCATGGAGCTTCTGCTCAGGAATACAAGGAAGAGATCCCTGCCTGGCTCCTGGCGTAGACCCACTGCCAACCCCTGCCGAAACTCATACTCAGCCCCAGGCCAGAGATGATACTTTCTGCTGTCCCAGCCAGCCTCTGCAGTGCAGGATCTGTGCAGCAGCAGTTCCCTTGTTCCCCTGTGGCTCCTGCAGCCCCAATATCTTTTGGCAGTGGCTCTGGGACAGACATGGTGTGCCACTGGCCATCCTGTCTCCACTCCAGACAGTTTTCATGTACTGCCGGGAGTTTCCTACCTGTGTGGAGGACTAGGAAATGTATCTGTCGACAAGACAGCTTGTTTTCCTGGCTAAGAATAACTACCATTCCCAGGATTACTGGTGGGCAGACATTTTATTCTTTAACATAAACCTAGACAAAATAGTTTGCTATGCCTGTGCCACAACCTACTGCAAGAACATTCCACCTCCATCTACTAAATCCTCTCTAAGCCTCTTTTATAAGGATCCCTTCAGTTCTTCCAAGCTAGGGATAAGGGTTGAATTTAAGCAAGCAGACCACGTTGTCTCACAAAAAAAGCCTTTGCCTATAAAGTGCTTCGGATGTACAGCAAGCTGCCCAATCTTCACAGCCCACATACTTCTCAGCCAGCTATTTGGCTCCCTTCAGCTATCGAATGAATGTGTTCAAGCAGATGAGATTGTCCCAAATTCACACAGGTAGGAATGAAAACATCTTGCCTAGGATTTTCTGATGACTAAAGCGACTTTGTGTTTTCAGATCAATCTGCCAGAGAGTGATAGGTGCAGTGGAGAGAAGGCAAATTTCATACTGGGCTGTCACTACACAAATCAACTGAACTCAGATTATAAGAGCAAAGCAATAGAAAGGAGTTTGAGAAGGGGAAGAAAGGGTAAACCATCTCTTCAGTCTGCGAATAGACTTTTATTAATGTGATATTCAAGAGAAGTGCTATTCTTCCCCTCCCTTTGCAGTGGCCTTTGCACAAAACCTTAAGGAAAAATTTCTTGGGCTCTGTCAACATGGAAATTATTGCTTCTTTTGCTCAGCATCAGCTCTGGTGGCACTGGGCACTCCGGGTTTCTTGCCCCATGTCTGTCCAGTCCCACTGGCTGTCTGGGTTCTCAATTCCCTGTCAAAACCCAAAGGGCGAGCTGCATAGATACTCACAGTGATGCAGAGGTGTAGGTGACAGTAGATGAACCTCCTGCTATTGCAGCCCTGATATGGAAAAAGTTTCTCAGCAGACAAACAGGAGGCCATGAGCTGGTGGCAGAAACATGGTAGCTCTTTTCTGCTGGGCCGGGCCTCAAAGTGATGGAACCTTCTTCACTGCAGCTTTTGAATGCCACCTCCATCTAGCCATACCAGCCTTGCTCCCTTCTGGGGCACAATTTGGTCAGCAGGGGTGCTTTGGCCCACATGGGTTAAGCCACTTCTCCAAAGAGAGCACTTTTCTCCTGCTGAACGTATTTTCTGGCCAGCGTAATCACATTTACATGAAGGCTTTTGCCAGCTTTGTTATATTGGTGGGGGGTAAAGAGTGAGCTGAGGGTAAATGGCACCCTTGGGCACAGAGCTTTGCCAGAAAAACTTTTAGTGTGGCTCAGTCTAAGCAGCTGCCATTCTAGTGCTATATCTCTGGTTATTTTTAGTTTGCCTTTGCAATAGACAGACCTGTACCTTTCTCATGAATAATGTGAAATTTGCCAAGTCCAGAGAGCACATTTTAATTAACTCAGTGTTTGCTCGAAAGAAAATGATATTGCTGCACTTTCATTTGATAATTCAAGTAATACTCAATGGGTGTTCACTCCTGACCTGCAAACCCTCATATTTAAAAAAAGCCAGGGGGTGGAGGGGGAAGAAAGGCATTTTTTGGCAAGGAAACTGCTGCCCTCAGGCTATTAATGCATCTTAATCCTGAACAGAAAATGAAATCACTTTGGGCAGGTGCCAAGCAATATAATGACTTTCCTCTGATTTCAGGGAGTTCTTCCTGAACAGCGTTTCCCGCATGAAGTAAGAGCCATAATCCAAGTGCTTCCTTCTGCTCTCACTTTACACCCATTTTATACCCCTACCAAGGGCTATGTTTCAGTAGTTTCCCCAGATTAACAAAAGAAAACCAGACCTCATTGGTGCTGTTATTTATTATTTGTATTATGGCTCAGTGCCTGTATTTGCTATTGCTGACACTGGACTTCACGCCGGCAGAGCCAGAGGGCACATTTTTTTCTTCTGATTGTGCCTTTGAGCATAATTATCTCTAAGCTGCATCATTTCCCCATCCCCTGGTAGTGTCACTCAGAAAGAAAGATGTCTGATCCTCTCCCTGCAAGGCAGAAGACCTCTGATAGTCATCAGGCTGCTAAAAGAAGCCACATAGCATCCCCTTGTTGCTGATTTGTTCTGGAGTACGGTGGTGGTCCTATTTAGCTACCCTGATGCTGCAGTACTGACAAAAGGAGTGGTCCCACTTCTCTTCTACTGCTCCCCGGGGGGCTTCTGGACACCCCTGCTCCCCCCACAAGGAACTGGCCCAAGAAGCTGCAGGGCGAATCACATCATCTCACTTAGTCAGCTGGAAATGAACCTGGGAAAATGTCCCTGGAGTAACTGTGCCGCTCTGAGTGACTCCCCAGCCCTGCAATGCTGGGGAGAGGTGCAGGAGGAGGTTGCCTCTGGTTGCTGGCAACCCACAGTTAAACATCCTCAAAGGATTCGTTGGTAAGATGCTGGCTCCCTCCTCGATGTGGGCAGAAATGTGGGCATCGTGCGAGGGGGAGCAGGAGATGAGGGGAAGGAGCAGAGGGGAGCAGAGCAGGGGCACAGGGAATTTCTGAAAAGACAGCAAAAGAGGTGGGCTGAAGTGGAACATTTTGCGAGCAGTGGGGACTGGTGGGGAACTAAGGGCAAACAGGCAGGAGACAAAGTGAGACTGGAAGGGGGAAAAGCACAAATGGAGAGTTCTAGTGGGAGAAGAGAGCAAAAGAAGGTGTCTGGACCATAGCACAGTAGGAACAGAGGGATGCAGAGGGCAATGGATGCTACTACCCTGAGACTTGATCCTGACTCTGACTTGCTGATTCCCCTCCCTGGATGTCCTCACTGCTTCCTGCTGTGGAGTGAACAAGACTGGAGTGAAGGAGAGCTTGAATGGGCACTTTCTGAAACAGAGGGTGTCTACAAGGGCAGAAGGTGAGAACAGCATCCTGGGGGGAGCAGAGTGTGACCAGGGGTCTAGAGGAGAACAATAGAGAAACTCTGAAGGAAAACATTTCTGCACAAACACAGATTATCCAGGAAAAAAATAACAACCCTGGGCATGATGAGGCCAGTGGTGAGTGGATAGCTGAGGCTATGAGGAAAACTCTGAAAGGCAGAGATGGTGTGCTGGAGAACAAAGTCTTAAAACAGTAAAAGCAGAAAAGTGCAGAAAGAAAATCAGTGACAAAGATCCATTTAGCACTTGAACAGAGAGATAGCTTGGAGAGCAGGGGTGCCTAGAAGGAGAATATGGATTGGTGGTACCCCATAAAATAGAGAGCCAAGGGCAGCAGAGTGCCATAGGCATTGCTGAGAGAGGAGGGAGTAAGCAGAGGGCCTGAGCCACATCCAGCATTTGTGGCAAAGCACGCAGCAGAGGTACATCAGCAGGACGTCGGTGTGACGCAAACCTGACTCTCAAGAGTCCAGGTGAGAGCTTGTCCTTTGAGCAGATGGAAAGGCGCCCACCCCTCCCCACACGCAGGACTGCAGAGCATCTCTGAGCACAGCAATTCAACAGCACCGACACTGCACTCTTCCTGACACGGCACGGAGCAGGAGAAAAAAAGCAGTGGGGCATCTCTACGGGCCTAGTAGACACGCTGGTGACACTGGATCTTCTCATGGGGGCACAAGCATCCTGGGACAGAGTAAAGGAGAAGCACAGCCCAAGGCACCCCATAAACAGCGCTGTGAGACTGGCAGGGTGCAGAGACCTGGCACAGCAGGGAAATGCAGTGTTTCATGCAGATATACATCAGCGTCAATTGTCCCCAGTTCTGTGCTATTGAAACACCAGCAAAACCGGTCCTGGGAACAGAAGCCTTCAGTCCCTGAAATCTGATTTAAAAGTCTTAAAGCCTGCCTCACAGTAGAGAAAATGAAAGGCTTTCTGGATTTTGAAGGCACGGGATGGAGTGGCAAGCACACACCACATGGACAGTTCGTCAGTGAGTTTGCTCTCCCCCTTGCAGGATTTTGGCTGGTGGCTCCAGGTGGTGGATCAGCTGGTGGATCAGAGCTGCTGGGGAAAAAAGGATCTGGAAGAAGCTTCGTGGAGGATCCCTTGCACAGCTCTGCTGAGACACTTTCCTGGGGGCTTCTCCCTCCTTAGCCTGAGAACTGCTTTTAAATCATGGCTCTCTCATGCTTGGCCCCCGCCTGAGCTGCACCACAGCCTGGTGGGTACCTGCTGATGGGTGCCCTGATCCTGCCCTGGGGTCTTGACTCCCAAACTGAATCTCAGGCTTGCCTTGCCATTTTGGGGGTTGCTGCTGCCTGCTGCTGCTGCTGCAGGGACATGGGATGCTCAGGAATTGCTGAGGATGACGTCCCAGGCTCCCCTGGGATTCCCTTGCCAGCACAACCCCTCCCTGCAAGAGAGAGGCATCTGCCTAAAATTATGAACTCAGTGGCACGCACACGGTGGCATCCACCACTGGCAAGTGAAGAAGAAAGGCCTGGGGAGCAGAGCCTGCACTGCAGCTACAGAAATTGAGTGAGCGAGCACTGGAAGGATTTTGCACAATAATCACAGGGAAAGAGAGGAAACATCATTATAATCCATAGCTGCATAGACTGTTGAGACACAAAGAAAGCAAAAAGAGAAAACACTGCTCTTTACACACCCAAGATGAGATCACCTATCTGCTCCCTACAGCAAATATACTCTGTGTACTTAGCGCTCAATCTGGGCACGAGCAGTTCAGACTGGGCCAAGAGAGCAGGATGTTAATGACTTCAAGAAGACAGCATTTCAAGTGGCTGCCTCTTAAAATACTGCCCATCCTGGAGATATGCCCCTAAAGATTCATGAAATAACACAAAGCCAGTGAAGAGCTGGAGTCACTCTTGATGACATTCTTATGCATGACAGACCCAGAGAAAAACATGACCAAAAAAAAACCCTAACAGCATTAGCTACAAGCAGCAGAGAGTGCAGCCTAAAATTGAGTCGCAGCAAAATGCAAATCCATACAGAGGAATTGAATTATTTTGTCCATGCTGCAGAAAGAGGAGGCATAAGACTTGGTTCAAAATAAAGCAAGCAGCTAATGAACAGCAACTTCTCCTCTAGAAGTCAGCAACTGCACAAGGAATATTGACATACTTATCAAGATTTATACCATGAGCAGCATAAATGCACAGCTTATGAACTGGGGGAGGGCATAAATGAGGAAGACTGAGAAGGGATAGGGGCAAGGAAACTTTGAACAGAACTCCAAAGCAGTTGCTTCAAAATCAGGCTAAATCAGCAAAAACAAGGGAAATGCCACGTCAGACAGTTAAAGTAGGAGCTCTGGTAGCATATGTATGAACTGAAGCCAATGCTGCAAAACTATATTTCTAGAAAAGCATTTGTTGGCCATTGTCTGGATTTCAGAGTTTTCTCTGGCACGTACTGGACCACACGCTAACATTGCAAGCGATTCACAGTCCCCTAGGAGATGTTCTTCACAAGCCTCACGCTCCTGTACCACCAAGTCATTAGCATGTAATTCTAAAACTAGAAAGATTCAAATTGAAAGGGACAAAATATTCAGGGGAAGACAAGTTCTTCTAGCATATCTTTTTTTCTTGACATTTCTTACAGAATAGGAGAAAAAGAGGAGGAAGAGTTGGAGGAAGGGATCCATAGTGATAGTCCCAGCACTTAACAGTGTCTACAAATAAGTTATCAGAATTAGCAAGAGAAGCAGAGTGTGGGATGGGATGGATTTTAAAAAGAAGCAAAGAGAGCACAGTGACCTGAACAAGAATAACAAGCTCCCCTGGCTATCGCAGACTTTTGGAATGAGAAAAACATTGTCTGCAGAGAAAAGACTAAGACTGAAAGGTAAGAAGAAACAGTGATTCCTACCAAAATGGATACAGAGGACCTGAAAAAAAAATGAATAAAGGGCATTTTGGTATAGCCCCTTATTAAAAAGAAAAAAGTAAAAGAAACCAAAATTTTTTGACATAGTGTGAAAGCAGGGTCAAAGGATATATCGGATATTGTTGCTCAAACAGAAACAGTACTGGACGGGGTGAATCATGGGGTTTTTTGGCATGAAACATGCCAATTGTTATTGGCAGCCACTGACAATTGATGTATCAGTAGAAGAGATACCACAGTCTGCTTAGTGCGAATTATTGTTAGAAGGTAGGTTTTGTTTAGCTATGCCATTAGATAGCTAATTTCCCAGCGCTGTGGCAAATCCCGTGAAGGCAATATTGACACAGCACACAAGGATGCCTGCAGATCCTCTGACAAAGACAGTGGGGTGAGAGGGTTCAGGAGAAGTCCCTAGGATGTCAAGTGCTGTCTGTGTGATTAATGTGTTTGGGGGGGAAGGCTGTTAGGAGACAATGATCGACAGAGACATGCACAGAGTTGCTGCACTGTTAATACTTGTTATCATCTACAGTTTCTGAGCTAGCCTTAGAAAAGTTGTCACCAGCAGGGAGGCCATTTACTCCACGAGGGATGTGCTTACTAAAACAACACAGTAAACTTTAAATGCGATGACAAGCTCTTCCCTGCCTGGATATGTTCCTGTGCAACCTGCTCTAGGGTGGACCTGTTTTGGCAGGGGGGTTGGACTAGATGATCTCCAGAGGTCCCTTCCAACCCCATGTGGTTCTTCTTCTGCCCGCTACCTCCACCAGCTGCCCCTTATTTGAATCAAATGGCAGCATATGCTCTGAGATCTGAGATTTTTTCCATTCGTAGATGGGATGTAAAGATGGGAGGTGAGCTTTAAAAAAGACTAAGCAAGTGATTCTGGGATCTTCTTGTGGGTGCACACCTGTGCATGTGGAGATGAATGGAACTGTGAGGTAGGAGGGAAGCTTGAAATGCTGACAATTCAATGCTGATCCTGTTTGCTGAGGGCAAGTGCAGCTAAGACAGTGCAACACTTTGGGTGTTTGATTCAGTGTCAAGAAGTGTCAGAGACTGACTCCTGCAATTTTTGACATGCATTCATTCAAAGAAAAAAACTGTGGTTTGAGACCAAAAAATGGAAAACGTAACTCAGCTATAATCAAAGACTAAAATACAAAACAAATCTTTGCCAACTCCTCTGTTTCTCTGAAAGCCCAACATGAAACCCTCCAATTTCCCACATCTCCAGAAAGGAACAAACAAGCACTGAAGCAAGAATGGCTCTTCATCTGCCACAGATTTCAGGAGAAAGAGGTAAGGCTTTTATCTTCCCTTTAAATACCACATGGTATTTTGCATTGGTCCCAGCTGTGATATCATCTTCAGCCCATCTCAACTGAAATGCAACAATTTTGCAAGGGGAGGGAGATGGCCAGCAGGACTGTGCCATCTTGGTTTCCAACCTAAGCATGTGTGGAAGAGCAAAGAGAGCTTATTTTAAAGGCAGGCTAACCAACATCAGAAGGCAAGTGGTGGCCCATCCCGAAGTGCTGTGGAGAAAACTATTCGCTTTTAGAGTGATAAGACCAATGTTTGTACTTCATGCCAAGGAACAGATTGCAGGGAGGCTCTTGCTTGTACTTATTGCTGTAACAACCAAGGTCAGCTAATTTTGTTATTTGTCCTGTTAGAGGGTCAGAAGTGGAAAAGCGTAGAGAGGTCCCACCTGCAGGGGGGAGCAGAAAGGACAGGTGACCCAAAACTGACCAACAGGGTATTCCATCCCATCTGCCCCATGCTCAGTGTAAAAGCTGAGGTATCAAAGGGTCAGCTCTCTTTCTTCAATGGCCAATGTCCAAAGAGGACCCTGTCTGTTCATCTACCTTTGAACCCAATCCATGTGTTCCTGACTCCAGAGCTGGAATCCAGTCCCCATCCATCACTGAGTCCAGCCTGAGACTTCCCCAGTGCCTGCCTGTGACATCATCCTGGGAGCTTAATATTGTTTCATACATATTGTATCTATTTCATTATTTCCTTTTAATTTTATTATTAATATTTCATTAAAGTAGTTTAGTTCCTTCTAAACTCGTAAATCTCTTTATCTCTCCTCCTTTTCTCCTGGGAGTGAGAACTGGGGGGAGAGCATCTGTCGCTGATGTAGGCCAATTTGGCCTACACCACGACAGCTCCATATTTACTTTCTGCAAATCAAGGCTTTAATCAAGCACAAGCTGAATGCTAAGGACAGCAGGAGCTGAGTAAAGTTTTGTGTCTTTGAGTTCTGGGTTACCCAACTGTAGACATGTGCCAGTCTCCCACCCCGGCCAAATCTCAGGTAAAAAACTCTGTCTGCTTTAGCAAATCTCAGTCCTGTTATTTGTGAGGTCCTACAGGTGCACATATTCACAGAATCAGTCTCTAACCCACCCCCCACTCACAGCAGGGCTAATTCTAAAGTTAGAGAAGGTTGTTCAGATGAGCCCTAAAATCACCAAGGGAGGAGATTCCCCAGCTTCTCTAGGCACCTGTATCAATGCTGAACCCCTCTACTCTGACAAAAGAATTGGCATTCTTTTGTTGTTAAATCTAGTTGGAATTTCCTTTTCTGCAACCTACATCCACGGGCTCTCTTCTTTCAACTTGGACCTCTTAAAAGTCTGACTTGGTCTTAACTCTCCCTTTAGTTGAAGACAGCAAGCAGAGCCCACACAACCTTCTCTTCTCTGATATAAACAAACCCAGGTCCCTCAGTTTCTTCTGCGTTCAGTGCATGCTCCAGATCCCTGATCTTCTTGGTCGATCCCATTCACTATATCAATATCGGTCATGCTCTGGGAAAGCCAAAACTGGAAACAGTGTTCCAGATGCAGCCTTATGAGTGTTGAATAAAGGGAAATAATCCCTTCCCTTGGCTTGTTCTCTTGCTTCTGCAGTCCAGTATGTATTTGGTTTATGTGGCTGCTCAGGTGTGCTTCTGAGTCGTGTTCAACTAGTAGTCTTCTGGGAGCCTAAGGCCTTTTTCTGCAAAGGTGTTATCTAGACAGCACCCAGCCTGCACTCAGAACAGGGGTTTTGCAAGCAGTGCAAAACTTTGCATTTGTCATCGTTGAACTTCATGAGGTTCCTGCCAACCTACTCCTCCAGCTTATTTGGGTCCTTCTGGATGGGAGTGCTGCCCTCCAGCGTACCAACCACCTCTTCGAGTTTGATGTCATCTGTGAACTCTTTACAGTGTTCTCTGCCTCCTTTTCCTCCTTTCTAGATGAGGATGCTAAATGGTATTGGTCCCAGTGTTGACCCTCTGAGGAACGTTACTCATAACTGGCTTCCTATTAGACTTTGAAATGTTGACCTTCAGGCTCACCTGTCCAGCCTGGTTTTCACTCACTTCATAGTCCAGTCATCCATTCCATACCACCCCATGTTGCCTACAAAGATACTATGGGCCAAAGTTCTAGTAATCCAACACTTCATTTTGGTGGGGGAGAAATACACATGCACCTAGACATCAGCCATCAAAAAGTTTTCCTCTATCACATTTGGCCACATCTTCTCTGCTGGCAATAGATCAGCTGGACCAAAGCACTCTGGAAAGTGGTAGAGTGGGACACAGGGCCAGGACTTGCACATGGCAGTAAAACTGTCAGGGAGTTATGGCAAGTGGCCAGAACTGCAAGCTGTGCTGTGCCAGTCACAGATGGGAAATGGAAATTTGTGACATTTCGTACTTCAACCCAAAATCTGAACAGATTTTCATGAGACCACATTAAAAAAAAAAAAAAAGAAAAAGAAAAAGTTGTCTTTCTCTTCCTGACTTATGTACCCTGCCAAATATCATAGTCTTGCTGCAACACTGCAAGTATAGCAAGAAAAATGAAAGTCAGAAAAGGGTGGGGGACAAGCTTTTACATTTTATCTTAAGGAATGTGTCAGACTGCCAAGATTTAGGAGTGTGAACTCCTCTGTAAAATCAAAGGAATCAGGATCCACAGCTTTCAGCCAGGGTCTACTTGTTATTTCTACCAGTTAGCCACAGCAGCCAGTTAGCTGTAGTCCCAAAAGACTGGCATTTGTGCTGCTAAATCCAAACACAGTTTCCTGAGGGATCTGATGTGGTCAGTCGAGGATCTAAGAAAAAAAAAAGGGGCAAAGGTTCCTCTCTCTAAACTAAAATTCTTGCTTCAGCTGCCTGAATTTCTACTCCTTTCTGGAATGGTTGGAAAAACAAGTCTGCACTGTTAAAGCTATTCTTTTCCCAAGCCCCTTTTCAGAAAGCAAGGATGCTATTTCTGTAAGAACTTAAAAGGAAATACATGTCTGAGACAGAGAGCAAGAATGGAAAATTTCAGTACAAACAAACGGTGAATGTTTGGCAGCCGGGAGCTGACAGGGTTTTGTAATATGCTGTAAGAGAGGGGTTGTATTGTTGGATCTACCAATAGCCAGATTTCTAAGGAGGAAAAAAAATGTGCCTGTTGGAATGTATTTTCTTTTGTAGAAGATGCTTCAAAAGACTGTTATGGTAAAGAAGTAAGTTAGTTTTTTCAAACAGAGTCCAGTGTGTTCCCAAAAAATGTCTGTCCTCTCCTTCTCTTCCTTTCCCTTGTCCCAGCCTTGGCTGAACTCTTTAGCCAAAAGGTTTTTTTTTTTCCTCCTGCTGTACTCAGCCTTCCCAGCTCCAGCTTGCTTCCTTCTGCCTTTATTTTGCTAAGATCAGCCTTGCCACCAGTGTGGAAGGGGAAACAAATGGCTTTAGTTTGTGTTTTCGTGTGCACTCTGAAGGGCTGTGAAATGATAGGAAGTTTTGATGCAATCTTACCTGTCCATCGGGGAGGTCAGTTGATGTTAAGTACCATCATTAGGAATGCAAGACTGCAGCTACTAGGTTTCCCAGCCTTTCCCACCTCCCATCAGGAAAAGACTATATCATGTACATTTCTCCACAAATAATCTATTGCTTTTCCCAAGGATACAAAACCAGTTGTCTTAAGAGGGTTTTTCTTTATTATCTTTCCATACAAAAACACTAAAACGAGGCATTTCCACTACAGAACACTACTTTTGTTTGAAAGGTAATCAGCCATGAGGAGGTAAAATGGAACTGTGTCTGAGGAGGAACACAGTGCCCATATTTCCATGTCATCATGTCAGCTTAAGGCCAGTGAGATGGCCTGCACACTTCCCGCACACTGGGTGGGTGCATGGGTACCAACTCAGATCTTCATAGGTTTGGGTGAGGGCAGCAGCAGTTTCTTCACAGGATGGACAAATTTGCCTGTCTGATCCCCGGCTGGAGGTAGGGAGCCTGTTATTCTGTGCTCTTCTGATGCCTTTGCCAGTTGCCCAAGCAGCTTGGAGAAGCAAAAGCACATACCTTCAATGCAGAACAGAGCGGTGAGGACTAGTAGGATCTGGACTACTGGGGGAGGTCAGACTGGGAGCGTGAGGAGACACAGCCAGAAGCAGCTGATGTGGAGGGGCTGTGGAGAGCCTGAGTAAAGAGACTGGGAGATAGCCGACTGGACAAGGAGCTGGAGGAGGGAGACTGGGAATGGGAGATCGATGTTTGGGGGATTGCTGGGGAGAAGAGGAAGGAGACTTAGCCGCAAAGCTGGATGTAGGCAGTTGTTTTGGGGGCTGAATGGAGAAACCAAGCAGGGAGCAATTGAGAGGAGTGGAGGCAGTGACTGGGAAAGAAAAGGGGACTGGGATGAGAAACCAGCCCTGGGTACAGAAAGGACTGGGGCAAGGTAGGAATGAAGGAATCAGACTGCAAAGGTAGGGCTGGGTCACACTGTCACCAGGAGTGGCTGGGCTCTGTTTCCTGCAGCACCTACTCCATCCTCTCCTCCTGCTGGTCCATGTACAGAGGCTATCACTTACTCCCCTTCGGTAAAGACTCCAGCCTCACTGTTGTTCTTGGTGGGTGTCCATCTGATACCACAGCATGGGGTTTTGTTGTTGCTGTTGGTTTAGGGTTTTTTTTTTTTTACTTTGTTGTTCTGGAAGATGGGACAGATGAGAGTCATGCCAAGTTTAAATGCTTTGAACCACCAGGAGATGGAAGGATATTTCAGACTGGCCCTTGCATTGTAAAATCCCAAGTGACCTCCTCACGTTCATTGCTCTTCAGGAGCTCGGTACATGGCCACTGCCAGCCCTTGCGCTATAACCTCATCTAGGACATTCCTCTCCCCACTTCCCTTTCTCTTCCCTCCCCTTTTTTGTGGCCTGATGTCTGTCGCCTCTGGGTGACAGACTCCTCTTCTTCCCTGAACAGTAGGTGCCTCAGGAGACATCTGTCTGTGCTTCCTCTGTGGTCTAACCACGGGCTGCTGCCGAGCCAAACTGTACCTGCTGTGATTGCAGTGTGCCCTCTGCTGTCTCGCTATCTGGGAGTCTGGTAGTCTGAGATTTAGAGAAGCTGAGCCACTGCCCAGAAGCAAAAAAAGCATCTGCGACCCACCCTGCCCTTGTACCACCTCAGCAATTTGTTGTCACAGGTGTCCTCCCAAAATGAGGGAGGCTGATTTTAGCCCAGAGCTGCCATGGAAGGTGCTCTGCAAGGGCTGTACCTCCAGGCTGCACCTTAGGGAGCTCAGTGGAGGTCAGCGTGGCTCTCCGGCACAGGCACTGTGACACCTGAAAGGACAGCAAAATTCCAACCCTGACCTTTTGTAGAGGGACCAGTGATTAAGACATCGAAATGTAAAGAAACACAATTTTTTTAAAAGAAAGAGATTCCATGCAGGTGGGATCTAGTTCTGTTAACCACTCTCCAACTTCACTGGTGTCATCCTCCCACTGAAGGACAGACAAAACTTTTTAAAATTCTTCCTTTTCCATGGCTTATACCCCTGTCCTATCTTCATACTCTCTGATGCATCCCTCCAGATCTGAATTCTCTCAGTTTATCTGTTCTGTCACAATGGTCTTTTTTTTTTTTATTTTTCAAACATCAGTATTTCTTTTTCTTTTTGGTTTCCTCCTTTTTTCCCTGTTCCCTGTTCTTGCTTCTTGGTTGCAATAGCTGATACCTCACGTTGGGTGTCCCATATCTCTCTTTAAACACGTGTGAACTGACAAATGATCTATTCCCTCCTCATCAGAGTGTCTCCTCTGTTCAGAGCAGATTTTACTTGGACAGTATTTCTTGGCAGACAAAGAAAAATCACCAGTGCTTTGGGGAAAATGTCTGATCTTCGCTCCGAGCAAACAATGTAACTAAGTTGGTTTTAATTTTTTTTTTTTGCCTTACCATTGCAGTATAAGGTTTGCAAGAAAAGGAAGAACAAGATAGGACCTCCTAAGGTAAGACAATCAGCTAGATGAGGCAGTACACTATTAGTCTTAGCTAAATTTGCCAGGGTTTCCTTCTGTTGCTGTATCTGTCCTCAAAAAAACCCCAAAAAATGAACAAACAAACAAACAAAAAGGGGTCTTTAACCATTTTTATGCCTGATCAGAGCCAGACAACAGGGGCAGAAGGTGACTCTGTGCAGTCAAATGCCTACTTACCCACTGAGTGGAGGAATTTATAGCAAGGAATCAATGTAGTTACACATTTTCAGTCAGCATTTTAGGTTACTTTTACATTTGTATCAAATTTACACTACTAATGCCTAAATACAAAATTACATAATGACCATAACTCCTAATTTGGAGCCATAACCTGAATTCAGGCTAATTCCTGATGTCTAGTAGACTGCAGTTCCAGAGTCTTTGACACTGACTCAGGTCATCTATGGCCAAGATCTGTCCAGGTCCAAGAGTTTTCCCAGAGCAGTCAGCAGCTCCATTTCAAATCACTGATCTCCTACATATGGACAGCCCCACAGATGTTGAGGATCCCCTTGTCTGGGGACATAGGAAGGGGTAATGGTAAGTTTAGGGTGAACACTAAAATCTTTACTGGGACAGCTCTGTGGCCCTGCAACAGATGCCCAGGGAGGTGGTGGAGTCCCCATCTGCAGAGATTTTCAAGACTTGGCTAGAGAGAGTTATGGTCAACCAAATGTGTATTGGTGATAGACCTGCTTCAGGTAGGAAGTAGGAAACAAACTCAAAACCTCATTCCTTAATGTATTTACCCAAAAAGCAACTAAGATGTGAGGAGGGAAGTACCTCCCCGTATTGGCAGTTCCAGCTTCATTTATATTAAGTTAAAGACCAACATTAGAACTTACCTTAAGCCATTTGTGAAAAAAATAATCATTAGCGTGGGCAAACCCTCTGATTTTCTCACTCATTCATTTTTTAGCTTGGTCTTCCAGCAAATCTTTAGCTTTGTTGATTTTGACCGCTAGGTACAGAGAGCCGCCTTTATCTGGATGGTTGAACAACAAGGCCACCAAAATCCCTTCCAAGCCAACATTTCTGTGTTTCTGCAGGACTGCCCAAATCCCCATGGAAGCCCAACATGGCAGAGATGTTCAGATCACATCCTCTTTACTTTGATAGTCAGTTCAGCTCTGCAAACAGATGCTGAGGAAGTAGTCACTCTCCATCTTTCACCATCTAACCAGGAGCTTGGAGCATTTGTCCAGACTCGGTGTTGCTGGGCTTAGAGGGGTAGAAAGGAAGAGATAAGGAATTTTCCAACACTTCTGTTGAAATCACAGGGCTTGCAAGTGAGAATAAGCCAAACTCATCAATCTTGTTGAAATGAGGTCTGGTACAGAAGGTAGGGGTCATGATCCTGGAAACCAGGCCTGCCTATGCCTCTTACTTTGCAGAATAGCCTGCTAAAATGCAAAATATAGCATAGGGAATAGCATACCTCTGTCCAGACCTCCCTTGTCCTAAGGCAGCCCTTGATCATGGAGCAACAGAACTCCACTTCTTCTTGGTTAGGGTGCTGACAGAGGAGTCCTGGCAAATCTACCTGCAGCAATATAACATGTGGTTGTGAGTATCTGTTTTACATCTCTGCTGTAGCTTTATTTCAGTTCCTAGAGCTAAGTTGGCCCTAAATGTGTGCTGTAGGGAACCTAATTTCATTTCTGGATGGTTCTCATCTAGTGAGGTGACAACTTTGGCTTTTTTGCAAACTTGAAATAAGACATTGCAGACTTCCTTCTCAGGGCAGATGAGATCATGATGTTTGGAGAAACTTTAGCAGAAGACTCCAAGGACCAGAATGGCAAAGTTATGTGAGGATGCAGAAAGGGGCTTTGTGGGTTCTTCAGATGGGATCTCCTGGCCTGGTAACCTTCTCTGCAGCTGAGCTTGATGGGATGGGGACCTACAGAGCAGACCCTGGGGCCATTCCAATAGCTGGTTTCTGTTTGCAAGAAAGGAGTTGCTTTGGTCTGTGCAGTAAGTAGGTGGTCCAGCTCCATACAGGTGATTCCCCCCAACAGAAGAGGATGCTTTGAGGTGGAGGAAGAAGAATCCAAACAGAAAGCCTCACCTGAGTTTTCCTTCCCTTCCTCCAACCTCCTTCCCTAGTTTTCTACAGCAGAAGCAATTTCACTCCCCAAACAGAGGGGTCTCACAAGATATGAGTAGGTCTCAAGGGTGCAACACAAAAGCCCTTTGTGCTGTGTACTGCAGAGTTAATCATCAGTTACAGTTGTCTACCACCAGGCTCTATAGCCAGTTCCACACAGTGTGATTATACCTCATCAAAGTTAAGTTACCAAGCTGTTTAAATGGCTGTACAGTACAGTGACCCTCCTCCCACCACTAGCATCTTTTTCAGCTGCTCCCCTGCTGAGGATGCTTCAGGCTGGGTGGTCCCAGCAACACCCTGCAGCATTTTTCAGTCTTGTCAGCAGCCTGGAATAGGGTCCTTTCTTCTGAGCTCTTGGCATCATTTCCCAGCCTAAGTTACAGGAGTCCTGTGGAAAATGATGTGGAGGACAAGAGGCAGCTCTGATAATGGGAAACGTCTGTGAGGGATTGGAACATTGGCTTGTAATCCCCGGACAAAACTGCCTCATTCAGAAAAAGTGGGGGGGAGCACACAGAACAAAGATCTTATTTCACTTCACGAAATGAACACGTGATGTTTTCTCTGGAATGCCTCACTGACAAATGCGCCCAAATTTTCCAGGGACCATGCTTTTTATGTAGGCTCAGACAAGGCCATAAATGGCTGAAAAGTATGTAAATTTCACAGCTTATGTTAATTTGTCATTTCCAGACTTGACACTAACTCAGAGCCAGGCCATTGCCAGGTTTGCATTTCCTGGGGATTGGGCTGGTGGAAGAAGCCTCTAACACCCCCTCCCCAGAGCTTCTGGCCAGATCTTGTGTACATCATGTACAGCTTTGCAGGGGGACAGAGCTACAAAGTGTGGCTCCATCCAGACCTTCCTGCATCACCTGTCTGCCAAGCTTGTCTCACCAAACTGGGATAGGTACCCACAGGAGCCAAAACTGCCAAGCTAGATGTTTTGTCTGGAGCAGATAAACTTGTACCTTGCTAAATGGAGGTAGATGTGAACTTGTGAAAGATACTGGAGGTCTGGGTTCAGTGGAGAGATTTTAGTTAGAATTTTGGGCTCTAACAGAGCTATTGCTAAACAGCTGCACCTCTTGCTGTGGGAACTCATGGACATAGACACTTAAATGGAGTGAAAGTTTCAGATCCCGTGAACTGACTCCATTTCTAAAGGTGGGACTCCTCTAGTGTTAAAGTCAGTGGACTTGTGAACATCACTTGTCCAGCTGGGCTTTGAGAAGGAAGTGACATACTTCCATCATGAATCTGCCCCTCCCTTCAGCCTCCCAGTGCCAGGCAGGTTCCTCTGAATCTGTGCCATTCAGCTGGAACCTCCTTTCCAAGCCCAGTGATGGTGCTTTCATCCTTTCCTTTTGCTCATGGCTTGCTTTGCTCATCTCTTCCACTCTGTTGTTCTGCCAGAAAGGCATCTCTCACCTCCTTCACCTTGCCATCTACCATAGTTCAGTGGTCTCTGCAGTGTTGAGCTGGCCCAGAGTAGCAGGTACAACACCCGAGCTTGCCCACCCCACTCTTCAGTTTCCATTCTCCTGGGATAACTCATCCAGTTTGCAATCACAGCTTCCTACCCACTTTGCCTCCTGTCACTAATGTTTTCAGTCCCAAAACTTTTTCTCACACAGGTTGAAAGCAGTGACCTTTTCCTTTGGATTGGTTTTGTTTACAGCTATTTATCCTCTTCCAACACGTAAAAGGTCTGGCATAAATCCTGACCTGCTGGGGCGGCTTGGCTGCGGCAATTAAAGGCCAACGTGTTCAAATATGGATGTCTAAGGTCAGACACTTTCCCCATACTTATAACCTAACGCAACAGCCTGATTTGCTCACCAACTGCACTTGCCAGCCTCTGTGGTGGAGCTGAGGGTGCGTAGCATCTCCTAGGGAATGATAGCTCTGGGTGAAGACAGGCATTACACCTCTGTAGGGAGGAAAATGAAAACCCCTCGGTTTACACTGCCTAGCCTAGGACTGGGAGGGGAATATATGATTTCATAGCATTGCTAAGCAATGACAAGAGCTAGTCTCTAGGGTGAGCTGTATTTACTAACACATTGCACATTTTCTTACTTAACAGCGCCGTTTCTCATTTTATAAGAGCCCCTGAGCTAATGTTTGTGTCCTAGATCAGCTGTCCAAACTTACATTGCCAACTCCCAAGCTTTCTCATACAGACCACCAGAACAGCCATCCCAAATCTATGTACTGAACAGGGCAACAGTCTGTAGTTAAATAAGGCTGTGTGGACCTCTCCTCCTTGTCTCACAGACCCCTGGTGACTCATAGAACTGCTGTTCCACACCCAGTCCTCACGGACCACAATGCACACAACTCAAACACATTTTGGGCATAAAAATTCTTGAAAGCCTGCTAACAAGCATCCCAAGCACTGCCAAGGGCTGGGACAAATAGCTAAGTGTGTTTCAGCATGTTCTATGCTAGCAAGTTGCCCATCCTTGGAGGATGAGAAATAGCTAGCAAAATTATTCAGTGTGGGTAGGAGGAACTTCTGTCCTCTGAACCATATGCCTGACCTGCTCAGTCAGGTTTTTGTATATGTATAATATAAGGGTAAGGAATAGGTAGCTACAGGACATGACTTTGAGATGCACTCTGAAAGCGCAGAGCCAGGATCTGCTGTGGCAATTGCTTGAGTGGATTGGTGGCAGCTTGAGGTGTACTCTGCTTCCATCATTGCACAGATTATGCAGGTTAGGAGATCCCCAGACAGAGCTGCTCTGCAGAGGGTCATCTCAGAGGTTTTTGAGCTCTCATCTGTCACAAAAAGATCTGCAGACAAAAGCCTCTACACGAAACAATCTGCTCACCAGGCTCATTAGCTCTGTGTCCATGCCCTCCCTTCCCAAAAAAGGAATGGTTTCACATACCCCAGCATCTCCTGTGATGCGCATATTAATCCAGGTGCAACTCAGCCTCGTTTCCTGGGCTGTGAGAGATCTGCTAGACCTTTCTCACCAGCTTGCTTAGTTTGAAGAAGCCGATTTCCCTGACCAATCTGGTCCCACCAGAAGGCACTTTTTCAACATGCTCTGAAGCATCCTTCTCCAGGTGCCCTTCCACAGCACCTCCTCTGCTCAGCGCTGCAAGCAGTGCTTGAGGAGGGTTCAAATGCTGCAGGGAGGGGAGAAGGGCACCGCTGAGAGAGTGTGGGAAGGGGGCTGATCAACACATCCCCTTGAAGTGCCCTCTGGCTCTTCTGGCACTTGGGTCTCTGACTTGGTGGTCAAGAGCTGTGGGTCTTACAGCCAAGCCACAAGTGACGACCTGTGGTTGGTGAAGGGAGGGCGCCTGCTTCTTTACAGTAGGATGGCAGGCGTTAGCATGCCTCTGGGAAATTTTGCTGGGTATTTCATTCAAACGTTAAGCTTGCCCCCTGTGTGACAGCAGGGATTGAGAGGTGAGACAAGTGAGTGGCATGTGGAACACTTGTGTTTTGTTGCGATATAATTGATAGATTATAACGGCCTGTGCCTGAGCTCAAGACATCCTGGGTTGATTTCCCGCTGCATTCATGAGCACAAACCCCCTACTGTTTCAGCTAATGGAGAAAGTGCTCTTAATTGTGTAAATTGGGATTTGCCAGTGGCAGACAACCATTCGCTCTGAAGCAATAGTGTTTTGGGGATGGGGTGCTGGGGCTCATTGCACTGAACATGGCAGAGACAAATACATCTTTGTAGCTCAGTGGTGCAGAAAGACAAAGTAGTTGACATTTCATCCTGCCATGGAAAAGCCCTGGGTTTGACTCTGTGCTCCACCAGAAGTGACCTTAGCAACTTCTCAGTGAATGAGGAAGATAATGGGGAAAGGAAGTGGAAAGCAGTGATGAGTGTTTCCTCACTTAGAGTGTCATATTTAACAGTACGTGCTGCAAAGTCCATGTGACATTAACAGGTGAGGAGGCAGGTCAGGATTCTGCCTTGAAGAGTATCTCCATGGCAGTATGTACCTGCATGCTGTTTTGTGATATGGTTTGTGTTACACACCAGGAAATTCATCTTATGAATTGTACAGGCCCACAATTCATAAGATTTGAATTGTGAATTCAAATCACAATTCGAATTGTGATTCAAATCACAATGGACAACCTACCTTACCTTCATGCTCTCTGTGAATCAATCCCTGCAACCAACCAGCATCTATGCAACAGTGGAGGCACATATCTGACAGCCAGAATAGGTCTTATTCCACATGATGGTGGAAGGTGGCCTTGTTGATGCCAGTAGGGGCCATGGGACAGCCTGGGAATCTTTTTACCTTCATGCCAGCTACTGCTCCAGGTGCATGAGCTATATTCATTGCAGGTGAATCACAATCACTCTGACAAACTGTATCCCTAGAGCACAGCTAAGGGGTTTGTCAGCTCTGAGCTGTTTGGCCATAGTAGCATCCCAGGGGGGTCTTTCAGGGGGTGGTACCAATCTGCTTCTGGCTGGGTAGCAATCATTTTGTGGGAGAGCTTTTAATTTGAAGACTGTAGCAATCTTACAGGATTAAACAGGTTCATTGGATAACTCAAGTTGGAAGGGATCTCAGGAAGTCTCTAGTCTACCTTCCTGCTCCAAACAGGGTGTATTCTCCAGGGTGAACAAGTCCCGTGCCCTCAGCTTCTTTACAAAGGGCACATGCGATTAGCAGGGTGAAAAGCAGAAGCATTTCATTCACCTGTGCTGCATCGTGGCCTGGCAGCAGCTGGAGTGAAACATGCTGAGACATAAGCATGCTCTTCAGGATAGAGGGACTACTTCCACGCTGAGGTTTTGAGGCAGATTTTCCTTTCTTGCACCATGACTTGGATCCAAGTGTAGCTCGAGTCTACAAGGCACTGTGAACATCAAGTTACACTTGGCCAGGACATGGCAAATGGAAAGTGGATGAGGTTACGCAGGCTGGACATGGGCACAGTTCTGTGCCCACTGCTGGTGGGCACGGCTTACCTGGGTTATCGCACTTGGGTGCTGGGGCTGGATGAAATCTGTGAGGAAATTATGCCTTTGTAGCTTGTCTTAGGTTAGAAAACCTCACCTTGAAGAAGGAATACCAAGGGTAGGGTTTAAGGACTGGGTTGTCAACGGTATTTAGGCATTTTACTGCTCCAGCTAATGGAATATCCAAAAGCCCATCAAACGCATTAACCATTGGAGAATGCATTTTATTCAAAGTGCATAGGCTGCTAGTGCCTTGTATGCCCTTTGGTTAGCAATGTCCTTAGGAAAACCTACAAAATAAAGGCATCTGCTAAGGGGGAAAAGGGGGAAGGTACAGCGCTTTACTACATCAGGTCTGAAATAGAGCTTTAAGCGATCATGATTAGTACAAATGATGCAGCTGGAGCAGGAGCAAGGGATGGGGAAACCCCAGTGAGAAAGAAAATTACAAGAGCAAGGAAATGAAGTAAAAAGCAAAGCTAGAAGAATACGGACAAAATATCTGTATTTAACAAATTGCAGGCTGGAAAGTGATCAAACTATACGACAGTGGTACCAACGTGCTGCAAAAAAATAGATTTAATTTATCTGCATTTCATGTGCGTATCCTCACATCATGGTTAACCACACTCATCTCTTACCTGAGTTTGAGTTTTGGTTAGAAAACTATCTCCCTGAGTTACTCTCCTTGAACCAGAGAAGCCTTAGATCTGAGTTAGTTCACTTGGCTGTGTATGTACTCTAGAGGCCCATCCTGTTTCAACTTAAGAGTTTGGGTGGTGTGCTGCAGCTCAGAAGCTGAGATAATGAGAGTCATACAGGATCTTCCCAAAATTCAGGTTAAGAAGCTACGTCCTCTCTTGCTTACACACAATTCACCTACCATTGAGCATTTGGGAGTTCCCTCCTACCAACCCATGTGAAGTCAGCACGTCACATCAGGGGGACACCTGGAGAAGGTTGCTGCAGGCCTGAGTTCTCACCCAAGGTGATGAGATGTCTGCATGATCCATGTGTGGGGACTCACACCGACCTTGTGGCCTCCCCAGTATTTATTCAGGTCTGATGCCTGCACCTTAGAACACATAACCCCACTCCAGGCTTTCCCCTCACTTTTACAAGTCCTGGCTTGTTTCTGCTATGGAAGCCCAGGTGTCCTTTGGCTCCTCCTCAGACTCCAGTGCAGAGCCACAGTCTGGTCCATGAGGAGGCACCACTCATGTAGCTCAAGATGACAGGAATGTCTCCAGTCCCACATGAGCTGAGCCTTCTCAGCTACAGCCTTAGAATCATAGAATCATAAGGGGTTGGAAGGGACCTCTGGAGATCATCTAGTCCAACCCCCCTGCCAAAGCAGGTCCACCTAAGCACATTGCAAAGGAACTTGTCCAGGTGGGTTTTGAATGTCTCCAGAGAAGGAGACTCCACCACCAATCTGGGCAGCCTGTTCCAGTGCTCCACCACTCTCACAGTAAAGAAGTTCCTCCTCAGGTTTCGGTGGAACTTCTTATACTCGAGTTTGTGCCCATTTCTTCTTGTCCTGTCACTGGGCACCACTGAGAAAAGACCAGTCCCGTCCTCCTGAAACCCTGCCTTTAAGTATTTGTAAGCATTAATCAGATCCCCACTAAGTCTTTTCAAGACTAAAAAGACTGAAGTCCCTCAGCCTCTCCTCATAGGAGAGATGCTCCTATGGCCCTTTGTTGTACCCTCTCCAGCAGTTCCCTGAATAACACACCTGCTATTCAGAAATAGTACCCTGCTTTCTAATTCCAACAAATAATGCTGCTGGATAATGCAGCAGGACAGGTTACTGCTGCATCACGAAGGCCAGTTGCCAAACAACTTGGTTTCTTGAATTGTCACCTAAAATGCAGCGTGGGCAGGGCGGTTCCTGACTTTAGCACAACGCTGCCCGTGCAGCCCTGTCCCTTAGGGCTGATGTTTCGTACGGCAGGGGGGAAAGGAGGAGACATGAAGGATGTGGGTGGTGGATGGGAGTGAGGTAATGTGGAGAGGGTGATATCATGGTATAGCCGCAAGGGCTGGGTGAGGGCTTAAGAAATAATTTACTGGCACATGTTTAGCTTAGTTTTCCTCAGAAATGAGGTTTATACAATCACTTTGGGTCTATAAGTGTGCACATGCTGTAATAAGGGAGAGGCTGCAGCATTAGAGTAACCCTCATGAGACACCAGAGAGTCCAGGGGAGTGATGTTGATAGTGCCCCAAGAACAGAGAAACCTTCAGTTGGAGCCTGCACTTTATTAAACACAGGAGAACATATCCACCCATGAGATGTACACTTGCATGAGTCCAGGCTTCATTTACTCTGCTTCTCAGGCAACAGCTTGTTACTGAACTTCAGTTGCGGGGCTACTTGGGCATATGTGTATGTGCATCCCAAAATTTGCGATCCCGTATGTGTAACAAAATGTTTGTTTTAGAAGGAGCAGTGACTGGAAAGTGAGCATCAGCAGAAATAAAATATTGATGTACCTAATAGAATAACGTCTTCCCTGTAGAGCAATGATTCCCAATTTCTTTGGCCCACCAGAGCATTGCAACCTTCAAAATTTCAGGCAAGCATCGCTCACCCTTATAATGAAGCTTTTAGCTGAAAGCGTTTTTATGATACTACTTTGGTTGTGTAGCCGGCAGTGATGTATTACCATATCCATTATGGGCACAGCTTGAAACCACAACTGTAAATGCATTTGCTTTCCCCTTATTGCAGTGCTTCTGATTCAAGGTCCTTGTTATGGGTCCATCGTGAAAGAGCAAAGATTCCTGTCAGATTTATTTCTTACGCACTCAGGTAGTGCACACCGCTCCTCTGCATTTTACAGTTTTAAATGCTGAAAGTTTGGAATAAAAGTGAACAGTTTGTCAGATGCCATGTATTTGGTTATAAAACATGTACGCAGCATGAAGGCTCTGGTGTCTGTGCTGAGATTGTTTTGTGCTCCGTGTGATGGAAGAGATAACACACCTTTTCCTGGCCTCGGTAAGTTTCCTGACATGAAAAACCTCCACGTTCCCACAGACTCTATCACTGCTGTCGTCTTTCCAGCAACGGGCTAAAGATTCTTCCCTCATCTATACTCAGGCCTCATCTGCACACAAAAATTTTATCTCATTTAAGGGGGTAGCTGTACAAATCAGAGATGCTTTTTGGTTTTCACTGTTACTCATTTCAACATGATAAAACAAACTTGGAGAAATATGCTGTTGTGTACCTGAATGCCAATGCAGGACGGATGATGAATCCTTTTCCTTGTGTTTCATATTCCCTTCTTTGATTACACAGAAAAGAAAAAAACCACCCCTGCTCATGGTGTCCTATATAATCCAGCACACTGACACGAGGTGACAGCCCATGGTATTAGCGAGACAGTGCAGGAGCTGGGAGATCCCTCCTAGTGCTCTGTTCCCAGGAACGGTACCAGACATTGTTACCCTCAAAATAGAAATAGAGAGCCTCCTCATGTAGCACCACTTGTGCGGAGCCAAGCGTCAAGAGGCCAGAAATCAATGATTCTTTAAAAATGTGTTTATCATTTGCCACTTGTTTTTTTTCTCATCATGGCACTCCCATTGGGGTGACTCAGGGTGAGCCTGATCCTATGATGCTTCTGCAAACTAGAAGGCAGCTGAGTTCAGCCATAACTCTGCCTGCGCTGGGTCATGAGCTAAGGCAATCAATGACTACAAAACAAAGAGGTACATTGTGAAAGGTGAGTTTAAAAAAAAAAAAAAAAAAGAAGACAGTGAAAACCACATTGCTCAGCATCAGAGCGAAATAATTAGGTATCTCTTCAGGATAGATTTATAGGCTAGTACCACTCACAGAAAGAAGCAGAATTTGCTGGGGAGGATGCTTTACAAATGCAAAATTATAAACAGTAGTCCTAAAAAAAACCCAACAGAGTGAGGGAGCAGAGCCTGAAGGGCAGCTAAAAGGGCACGGTTGCCATGAACTGTCCAGATGTGGGCTGATCCAGGAGAACTCTTTCCAGAGTTAACTCCTTCCAGCAGAATGCTAGAATAATCTTTGGTCTTTGTGAAGATGAGGGGAAACACACCAGCATCTCCTATGGCACTCACTTGCGTTGAGGGCACAGAGGAAAGCAGAGCAAGAAGATAGATGGTTTATGGGAATGCTTGGTTACAGAGCAAGGTGGGATTTCAAAGCCAGTGGTGTCATTTTTGATTACAACCAACCTCAAAACTCAAGAAAAAAGCCCTTGACAACTGGTATCATGGCATTGCTTGCTGTAACAGCAGAAATTTCTGTATGTGTCCGGGACAGTCGGTTTCTTTGCATTGTCAAGTCTGGCTTTCTCAAATTCAAAACTTCTAAAACTCAGAGATTGAGATTAAACAAGAGGATCACGGCTATTTATGTGCAAATGAGCACCACCAGACATTTTTCAGGTGGGATTTCAGCCCCCAGTGCCTGGCACAACACTCCAGATGCCTGTTCCGCTCAGCCAATGCCACTTTTATCCTAACACACACAGGTTTAAACCCTTAGTTTTGAATCTCTCTGCATCCCGACAGGAATGGCAGCTGTAGCCGGGGCTGGGATTCCGATTTGGCCCAGGGGCTGGAGCATGGGGGCGGGAAGGGGGGGGGGCCCTGGGTTTCTATAGCACCGGGGAATTATGGAATTATAGAAGGCTTTGGGTTGGAAGGCAACTTTAAAGGTTCCCCTAGTCCAAGCTCTGCTGCCATGAGCGGGGGCATCTTCAACCAGATCAGGTTGGTCAAAGCCCCAGTCCTCAAACTGGTATGTCCAGGGATGGGGCATCTTTCCACCTCCCTGGGCAACCGGTCCCAGTGCCTCACCACCCTCATCCTAAATCTACCCTCTTCTCGTTTAAAACCCACCTTGTGCCTCAATTCCCCCCCCCTCTTTTTTTTTTGGGGGGGTGTGTGTGTGTGACAATGTGAGGGGGGGGGGGCTGCCCGCCGCCTTTCCCTGCCCGCTCACCCCAAAAAGCAGGGCTCGGGGTTGGGGGGGTGTTTCCCCGCATCCACCTTCTGCCCCGGCCGAGGTCTGTGAGGGCCGGGGGTGAGGAGACGGGGGGGGTCCGAGCCTTCAGCAGCCGAGGGGCCCCACCGCTGAGGGGGCAGCGGGAGGAGAGGAGGGGGCCACCCCCTCACGGCGGGGCAGGAGGTTTAAGGCGGCGGCGGCGGCGGGGGTCGGGCCGGGGGTGGAGCCGGGGGCTGGCGGGTCGGGGAGAGGGGGAGCCCTCCCTCTTCCCTTCACGGACGAGCCGGAGCCGGGAAAGGCGCCTCCGCCAACTCCTCCTTGCCCCACCGCCGCCAGCAGCATGGTGAGGGGAAGAGGGGTGGGTGGACGCCCGGCGGGAAGTTTGGTGGCCCCGGCCACCTTCTCGCTGGTCTTACCCGACCCCCCTTTTTTCGCCCCCCCCCGCCCCATTCTCTTGCAGATCTGGAAAAGTCTCCCGCTGCTCTGCGCCCTGATGGCCGTCGCCCGCCTGCGAGCTGAGGTAGGTGTGTGGGGGGGTCCCTTTCTGGTGTTTTCCACCGCCTCCCCCGCCCCGGTCCGGGGTGTCGCCCGCGGCCGGAGGCCGCGGTCGACACCCCGGACCGGGGCGGGGGAGCTGATGGAACATGGGGAAAAGTAGTAGCCGGGGCGGGAGGGAAGTTTCGGGGCCGACGGTCCCCTCCGTGAGGGCGAAGGGGGCCGCCTTCCCGCCCAGGCCGGGCCTCCTCTTTCTTCCCCCTCAGCTCTCCCCTAGGCAGCCCCCTTCCTTCTTTCCCTCCCTCCCGCTCTTTCTTCTTTTCTTTCTCTTTATTTAATTTTAATTTCTTCCCTCCTTTTGCTGCGATGATATTGAAAACCACTGAAAGCCCCCCCCCTACGTTTCCCCCTCTCTTCCCCCCCCCCCCTCCACCCCCTCAAGCTCTGTTGATAGCGATACCCAAATTCCCGGTGGCGGCGGCCTCCGTTAAAAAACAACAACAACAAAAAAACACCACCAAAAAAAAAAGTGAGGTCAGGAACAAAATATTTGATAATTACGGCAGGGGGAAATGTGGAAGTGATTTGAGGAAAATAAATGAACTCAAGCTGGGCTGGGGAGGGAGGCTGAGCCGGGTTTCGGAGGGAAGCGGGTCCCGCTTGGGGAGGGGGAGTTGGGGGGGGGGAGAGGAGGGGGGGACAACTCGTTCCTCCCTGCCTGCATTTTTTCTCCCTACATATTTCTCCCAGATGGCGAGCCCCACCCTGGAGCATCGCAGTTTGGCTCTGCACACACACACACACGAAAGGAGAAAAAAAAATATGCTTAAATATATCAGATTTCCCATCAGATTTCCTAAAAAGGGTTCCTTCTCTCTCTGCCTCCCACTTGTGGACCACGCTGCAGGGGTGGTGGCAAGGAAAGGAAGGGGGGGATGTGTGTTAGGGTGAAGCCCATCGCTGTGGGTCTGTCCCCTTGCAAGCAAAGCTCTTTGGTGAACTCCCCACAACTGCTGGCCGCTGGCTGAAAGGACAAATAATGCAAGTGCTGGGGCAGGTGAGGAGCAGAGGTGAGGCAGGGTGGCCTCAGTGAGCCCACGCTGCCAAGTGACAGCTCTAGTCACGATAGTGGCTGTTGTGAAAACCCAGGGGAGCGGGACTGAGCTGTAGCACGAGGCAGCGCTTCACATCAGCCTCACACAGTACATGATACTATTGCAATACCCTGTCTTCCCGAGCCGTGACATAGTTATGTAGTCAGGGTTTCCACGTGTCCTCTCCAACACTGTCCTGAAAAAGCCAGAACGGTTTTATTCATTTGCTTAGGAACCCTAAATAAACCTGAACTAGTTCTGGTGGATGTAGAGCGAAACATCTGTAGGAAGGAAGTGCACAGCAGTATGTCCATAAGATGAATGATAATAACAGCTAAACAGTGGTGGCAGAGGGGTGAGTAAAGCCTCTTGGAGTCAGTAACCAGGAGAAACATAGCCAAGATGGGTTTGGCCCTTGATTTCTGATTTCACTGGTGGCACTAACATTATGTTGATGCAGTCAAAGTGCTAAATCCTGTTTTTTGCCTAATGCACTGTCGTTTGGAGTACCTGGATGACTTTCCAAGTGTAAGTACTGTCGTGTCTCCGTGCTTCAGTGTCCCCATCTGCAAACAGAAAGAAAAATGTACAGCCATCGTGTTCAAAACTTGGTTTTAAAGGCCAGCTCATGCTTGAGTGGATAAATGAATTCTTTGTTTTCAGGGGTAGTGGTCTAGGTGTCAAACCAGTGAACAGTTTGGTTCAATTCCAGTCTAAGTTCATCAGAACTTGGGAGTGATGACTGAGGTTTGGGTCTGGTTTCAGGGAAAATTGACACTTCAGACAACTTTTGTTTTGGGATTCAGTTTGATTCCTTTGTTGCTGGTAGCTGCCAAGTGGTCAACATCAGTTCACCCACACTAGTTAGTACCCCACCCTCGAGGGTATCTAGACCTTCTTGTTTTTGTGGGAATGGGCTGTGCTTGAAGGTGAGCTGCTTGCAATTCAGGGACGGCTTTGATGGTTACCCACTTCTAAATGTTTCTTATTACCTCTCTCCTGCTTCACTGGCATTTAGTCAGATTAGTATGGCGTTTTCCTGTGTGGTTTTCCCTCTTCCAGATTTTGGAAGTGATAACCTCTCTTATTTCTCCTGTTTCTGCTGCAGTTTGCACTTTGTGCCTTTCAGTATGTTCAGAATATTAACACTGATCCTTAAGCTTCTAATCCTTTTGTCGGCAAAACTGTATCTGAAATGTAGTGGGGGTTTTGTACAACACTAATTTCTACAATATTGTTAGGTGCATAATTAGAGTCTTTAAAGAAAGAAAGAAATTGCTTCGGTAAATGTTCCTGGCATGACTTTGTGCAGACTGGAAAATCTGAGACGTGCCAAAACTTGGGAGCTTTTTTTGGCCTGGTTCAGTAACAGTCACAAGAGCAATAGACGGTGAACTGTACTCCTCGGATGGAAGCCAGCCACCAGTTTCACACAGCCCTTTTTATCTCTTTCTTCCTGGGTCAGAGCCTCAATGAGGCGACCCTTCTCTAGTACTAGCAGGGATGCTACAGAGGTAAAGTTGCTTGTGTTCTCAGCTGGGGTTTTCGGAAGCAGATGGAGTGATTTTTGGGTAGCATCCATTGTGATAGAGGAAAAGGGAGAGGCTGGAAAAGTCTGATGAATGTATTAAAAGTTAATGAGTTGTTCATATCCTGCTGGAATAAGTTGCCTAGTTAATACTGGAGAGGAGTCTCCATGGCTGTTTGTCTGTGTTCGTCAGGTCTGAAGGCTGATGTGCAGGAGCATTTCAACTGGTGGGACCACTGTAATTACACCAGCATCATTATGTGTCCCACTGGGGTACTTATTTCAAAATAAGAGTGAGGGGGTTTACCTTCTCATTTTGGATTGAACCCGATTCAGAATAATCAAGAAAGTTTTCTTCACCATGGATTTTAGATATTAGCAAAGAGGCTTATGCCAGCATGATTATATTGTGGACAGAAGTCCTTTCCTGAATCCAGCCTTGCCAGGATGAGAAGTCTCTGCCCTGACCTGCCCTTTGCTTCTTGCCAGTTTGCTGGCCATTCAGGTTAATCCCTGGGACTTGTAGCTGTTCTCTTGAACTACCCTTAACCCGTTTCTAGCCCGATAAGCCAGCCTTTGGAAAGAGTTATGTGAAACGTTTCATCTGACTTGTCTCGTTTTGGCTAAAAAGGGTAGAGGAGGAGAGCTAGAGGCTCTTGCCTTGCAGGGAGATCTACGGACAGATCCGGGGGGGGCTATAACCCCCAAGCATCATGACGATGACAAGCATCTGGGGGCAGATTTATAGCCTTTTTTTAATAGACAGTGTTTACAGTGTCTACATTTGTTGTTACCTTGGGATTAATTTTTTCTCACCCTATCTCCTTTTCCCAGAACGTTATTTTTCCATGTGAAAAGCTGAAAGGGGGATGGGGGGGGCATGTTTAGCTAAGTTCTATTTGCAGAGCTCACCTGAGTGCTTCCTCTCGATCTGACTTGACTGCTTGTGCACTGAGGGAGGACAACACTCAACCCCTTCCAAGTCCTCTGCCCCTTTTGCCAGCAGAGTGCTCGTGTGCCCCGGGGCAGATAGAGCTGTGAGTTCAGCTGGTCTTCATAAAGCCTGCTGTACTTCCTCCCATTGGGCTGTTGGCACAGCCTGGCCAGCATCGTCAGCTTGCTTTGGTTAAGCTTTTCCCACGTTTTTGCAGTGGTGAAGGCTAAAAACTGCTGTCTTAATAAGTTGAACTGAATAAATGGAAGTTGAGATCCTGATGTGGTTCCATAGCTGTATTTGTCCCTGAAGCCATCGTTTTAAGAAGGGTCCCTTTGCCTTTGAAATTTTTTAGTGATAGAGACTTTGTAGATAGTTCAGTTCTCCTCTCACTGTTATTTTCTCCGTGGCAGTGGAAAAATAAAGACACTGTGGTACCAATCATACGGGTAACTCGGGTATTTTGTAATACATGCTGACTTTCTGCAATAAAACCCAGCAGTCACATGTAATCTGCTAATGTAGTAAAACAAACTTTCCAGGTCTAGTCTAGCAGACACATCTTCAGTCTTCAGTGGAAGGAAACATTGCATTTATTTTTCTCCTTGAGCTGGTTCTGGAGCGATAGGCATCTTCCTGTTTGAAATCCTGCCCTTGAGCACCAGACCAGGTGTTGCCAGAGTTGCCCCTCAGGGCAATAAATGTATTTTAAAATGGGGAGGCAGGGGAAAAAGTGATTTCTACCCTGAGCATGCAGCAAAGGCTTCTCTGTGCAAAGCCTGGTTTTTAAGGTGTGTGCTGCCCCATTGGGGAGCTGCTGTGCTGCCGATGGTCCCAGGGATCAGAGTCTGGGTGACAAACCAAGCAGTTCTGTCTGAGGCACCTCGTGTTGTGTTGAAGTCCTGGCCAAATGTCCCATCTGCTAATGTTTAAACAACCTCCTCGGCTGTTGTGAAGGCACCGTAACCTCCGAGCATCGGCACGCGTGGCACAAGCTCCGATGGAGAAGCGATGTCAAATAGCACACAGGTGTGGGTGTGTGGCACCCTGGTGGGTGTGTGGCACCCTGGTGCTGCTTCTCAGATGGAGCTGCTCTCACGTCCAAGCTGCTCTGTGCATATTCACCATAGCTGAGTGAATGACTTTATCTGCCAGAGTGCAAATTCCTTGCCGGTAATTAACAGGGGGCTGCTGCTGGGGGCTGCCCCGGAGGCAGCTCTGCTCCCAGGAGGAAGGGGCTGGCCGAGAGTCTCCAGTTGCAGTTTCCAGCTGCTGTTATTGGTACAGCTGCTTACCCACCAGGAGGCACCAGGGACACCTTTGATCTTTCTTGCGTCGTGTGACACGAGATGGGGAATGTTTCTCTTTGTGCAGAAGAGAGTTTTGTCACAGATCTCAGCCAGATGTGTCTTTCCGGGCTCATGAGACTCCAGGCTGTGGTGGTTGGTGGGTTTTTTTTGCCACATATCCTGTGAGCTAGAGGAGATTGGTTCCTAGAAATGCCTTATTTAGCTGGGTTGCATCTATCTTCGCGGGGGTTTGGCTTCTGCTGTACTACGCTATCTCAGCTTATACGTGAATAACCAGCATTTCTTCTGAGAGACCTATCCCTCACAGCATTGTCTCTGAGTCCAGTGAAGGAAAAGAGCAGGCAGCTGTTACTCTGTGAAGTGTGCTTCCTTCCAGACGTGCATCTGGGCAGCAGACATGGGAATATATACCTCTCGACTTTCCCAGAGGTTGTAGATTTTGCCCACAGCTGGTCTACTAAGTTAAATGTGAGCTGGTTAGAGCAGGGGCCTATTTCTTCTTGTGCTGTGGGTCTCTGGCAGCTGTAAATAAACAAATGGCAGATAAGCAGGCTTGGAGATTTCTGTAAAATAACTGCAATATGAGCAACAACTGCATGGCATTTTCGTGCTACTTTCTCTCAAGTGTGCTCCACTTCTGATCTGAGCTGAAAACACCAGCTACCCAGAAGTAAAGTTCATGTAAGTTTCTATGAAATCTTACTACCTGCTCTATGCCTTAGCTGTTTCGCTTATTACACTGTACCTCCTAGTTTTGACATTGTGGGCTAGAGGTAGGCTCCCTGTGAGAGGTGATGAAGAAAAGAAGTGTCCAAGGTCAGTTTGGATGGGAGTTTGAGCAACCTGGTCTCGTGGAAGGTGTCCCTGCCCAGGGGGGCTTGGAACAAGATCATCTTTAAGGTCCCTTCCAACCCAAACCATTCTCTGTTTCTATGAAAAGCAAGCTTGTGCTCCAGACTGCATATGTTGGATTTCTTGAGATATCTGAACCTTGTTTAAAGCTTGTCAAGGGGTCTGTAACCTGGAAACAATTTGGAGGCTCCTCTTGGACCAGTACATGAAAAGAACGAGAGGCTTAGGGTGGACAATCAGGGAGGGATTTTGTATCTCGTTAGCTCAGCTGTAGGTGGATCCCACGTTTTCACTGTTTGACAGCTAAGCAGATATTTTGGCTGAAGAAACTGCTTGAAGACTGGAATCCAGTTTTTGTCTCACTGGGGAGAGGTCTCCTGGGCTTCTGAGGAAAATACCCAATGCATCAGGAAAATGAGGAGGTTGAAAGACTTGTTAGAACCTATCTCATTCATCTCTGTACGGGCATTGCAGGATATCTGGCTGTACAGTGTTTCCCTTGACTGTCCTGTCAACTGCTGTCCCAGAGATGGACCTTTAACCACTTTCTTTAAATACTGTAATGCTCTGTCATGAACCTCATAGCAACCAGCTTTTTCTTGTTTCTTCTCCTTTATCCTTCCCTCCTTTCATTCTGCAGCTTTGTTACGTAGCACTAGATCTGTAAGCATATGAATTTCTTTTTTTTTCCCTCTTGCAGTGCTAAAGCAACAAACCAGCTTGAGGGAACAATAGAAAGAAACAGCTAAAAACACCAAGTCAGAGCAGCTGGGTTTCAGTAGTAGGAGGAGAGGATTTGCACACCTTTGCTACAAACTGGGATAGCACTGGGCTTGGAGGAGCAGAAGGACTGGTTGGACAGCCACTTGTCACCCACTGCTGGTTGTCCCTAGCCAATGCTAGGGACAATGTTTCTCCTGATCCCATCCCTGTTACTGGCTTGATCCTAATACAGGGTCAAGAGACTTTGGGCATATGGATACTGGTGGACCTTCCCGTGCTCAGTCAGTTTTGCCCCACAACAAGAGTTTTTAACAAATAGTGATAGTTTCAAAGATGATCTATAGCCAGAAGTGACTTCTTTGTGGTTTTTTTTTTTTTTTCCTCTAGGAGATAGGTATCTAGGAGACCTAGGGAGGTAGTAGATGGACTTGTGGAGGTAGCTGTGGCAGGAGAAAGGCTCAACCCTGAAAGCCTTCTCAAGCCTTCCAAGTTAGGGGAGTGGAGAGGAGGGCAATAAAATCTTGGATAAGAGGGAAGCAAGAGTGGGGTAACAAGTGGGTTGGCACGGGTACCGGCCTCTGATGGGGAGATGTGAACTTTGTTCTAACACAGGAGCCTGTGCGCTGGCTGCACCTCACCTCTGTCAGAAACACTGCCCTTTCCTTGCCACCCCGCTGTCAGGGTGAAGCATTTCGGGGCTTGAGCGTTAGAGGGGTAGAACAGGGAGTTTTCCGTCCATCATTTGGGACGGGCAGGGGAGGGAGCATTCTGCAGGTGCTGGCAAGGTGCCAGGTTGACTCCCAGCCCCACGCTGGTTTTGATGGCAGAGCCTGTTGCTGTTTTTCTGACGATTAATCGATCAGGAGGATGGTTCTTAGGAGAGGAGGGGTGTCGTGTCGTCCCCCCCCCCCCCGTGCTAGAGTGGCCCCTGCCATTTAAGTGCTGGTAATTGTAGCCTGAAGCCAAGAGCTTTCCTTCTGCATGACGTAACTCTTTGCATATGTACTCCTTGCTGCTCTGGGACTTTCTTTCTCTTCTGCATTTTGGCCACTTCTTCATGTTTATGTTTGAGGAAGGTTAAGTATGAGGGATTGGAATTGTCTCCTTTCCTATATGTAGGAGGAAGCGATTTCCTCAGGGAATTTTTGCTATGTCTGGATCGTTTCGTTGTCTGGGTGAGTAAAATTCCTCAGGGATAACCGAAAAGGTTGTGACCCAGCTCTGGTCTGCAGCTCACACATGCAAACTCAGAGCTCTGGAAGATGAAGGTGGCAGGGGACCAAGCATTCACGTAGAACGTGTCGCCTTCAACATGGCAGAAAAGCTGCAGTATTCCTGTCTGAGGACAGCCTCTTTGCTCCACATGATACAAGCTTTGGGATATTCCTGCCCCAAGGTGATGAATAAGTCCTATCACTCTTAACCTTCTTCAAGTGGCCCTCTCCTTCTCCACTTGCCTTGTGGATGGACAACGGAGATGTCCGGTTGCAACGGAGGCTCCACTTCTCATGGGGCAACATTTCTCATGTCCCCAGGACTGGACCCAGTGGTAGAGGATGATGTGTAAGGGTTAGAAGGAGTAGGGTAAAGAGGGAGTATTTTTTTTTTTTATTTTTGATTTTATGAATATTTTTGATTATATTTGTGCCTGACATGCCCAGCCTACAATTAAAGAGAGAGCCTCAGCGCCTGGGCTTGCTCATGTGCTGAGCTTTGCTAAGCAAGTGGCACATGGTCCTTCCCAGGGTGGCCTGGGCTCTCCCTGACAAGGAGCATTCCCATGTTTGACCTTCTGCAGGGCCAGGGCCGCAGAGTGGCCGGTGGCACATATCAGTGGCTACTCACAGTGCCTCCTTGGTCACATCAGCTGCCAAGCTATGGATGGGGCAGGGTGACCTGGCTGACAGGAGCACTTCCAGAAGGGTGAGAGGCCTTTGGGTCACCTGAAAGGTCTACGCAGGGAGATTTGTGCATGCTTGCAAGGTGATTCCCATGTGCTTTGTCAAGCTTTTCAGAGGGGTGAGTGGCAAACATGGTAATGCTTTTCCAGATCATTCAAAGCATCCTTCTTTAGAAAAATAGACTGTTTTCTTCTACAAGGTACCTCCTGTGTGCCCTGGGATTAGTAGCTCCTTGTTCAAACTGTCACCATTAGTGTCTTGTCAAATCCAGTTTTACACATCCCTGATAAGTGATGCCCCCCTCCTGCTCTGTGAAAAATGATACTGTGCTCTGGAGTATCTCAAAGTCAGGAAGTTTATCTTCATGGACCTCTTCTATGAGCAAGTAGACCATTAATCTTTTTATTCTGTCCCAACGGTCCTAATTACACCCTTGTGTTCAATGATAATTGGTGCCTCCCCCATGCAGTTATCTCCACCTTGTACACGTAGCTGGTCTATGGGGCCTCTCAGCTCTGTGCTTAGCCCACCTCTTTTGATTTCCTGGTAGCTCCCTTCCTCCTGTCAAAGCACAACACTTTTTCTTGGCTGCCTAAAGAAAAGAGATTTATGTTATCTTATTTTCTGTTGATACCTTTGAACCTTCTCAAGTAAACCCAACATCCAGTTTCAGCCATGTTTAGCAAAGCATACTAATTTCCTACAAATACTGTGTTCCTCCTAATTTTGTTCAAATAGGGACTGTGGTACAGTAGTTACTGCCCTACCTGAGGGGAAAGCTCCAGCATGAGATCAGCTTTTACTACAGATCAGAGAAGCGTTTTATGAATATTCCTCTTTTGATTGTAGTTTGTACCTTCATAGCCACCAAACGTGATCAGCCTCGAGACAGGAATCTGTGGGAAGCAGCTTGTAGAACAGCTTGCTGCTGCTCAGCTTTGCACTTCATGGTTTGTCCACCCCTCTTTGGCACTCAGAGCTGCGTGTGGTCCCCCAGGAGGGTGTCGTGGAGGAAACTGAGCCAAAGATGGTTTGTTACACCTTGTGTATACATGCACACACAGAACCACCTTTCTCAATTTACGGGGTAATTTGCCAGTAACTCCCGCAACCCAGACCTGGGATGGGGGAGTGGAAGAGAATGCAGGAAAATTTGCTATCAGTGTGGATTATTTGGGGATTTTGGATCCTACTGGGTGGCTATTGAATCTCGCTGTGGTATATGAATAGCCTGAAACCTCCCGGTGTCTGTGCAGTGCCTGGGTCACTCCTAACTTGGTGCACGTGAAAAAACCCAAAAGAGATGGGAGAACAGCTGGGCGTTAATGCCTCCTCACAAATCACTGCCAAGCTCTTCTGCAGTGCAGCAGCACGCATCCAGACACTGGGGTGAGTTAGGTCATCCTGGCTGCAGATGCAAGGTCAAAAGTAAACCACCATTAAATGGAGACAACTGTTGGGTTTGAGGTTTGGTTGGGTTTTTTTTCAGATTGTATTTACTTGCTGTGGAGTTTTGGCAGGCTGGAGGCACTAAAGGGGACTCTGAACATATGTGGTCCAAACAGTTTCAGAGCCTGTAGGCATCAAGAAAATGCAAACAAACTCTTCTCTCCAGACCTACTTGTTGTTACTTTTAGCATCGTGCCATGGTTTGTATGTAGGCTTTGGGCAAGACGCCTAAGCCACGGTGTTCACTTCTTTAAAAATAAGGATCATGATTGTGCTGTGGCTCTCAGAAGGGTTTATGAAGCTTATTGTATTCCTGTTAAGAAAAGTTTAAAAGGCCGCAGTCTTTGCAGAGGGTCGTTATCCTTAACAACAACGATAACAATTGTAAGGAAAATGGAGATAAATTGTGGAGCAGAATTGCTGTGTGATACAGCAGTTTCTTGCCAGGCAGTAAAGATGTGTAAAAAGAGCTTGTATGGGCCATGTTTGAGATGTGAGCCAGTGTCCCACAGATGGGAAGGAAGAGATGTTTTAATCTTTTTATGGAGCCAGAGAGAGAGAGAGGGGAATGGCATAAAATGGGAGAGCAGGGGAGTCTCACGGTGAGGATTGCATTTCTGGAGTGGGGAGCAACAAGCATCTCTCTGGCCATTTGTATCTCGGGGATGACAATCTGGAGATGTGCTGTAAGGGGAGCACTTGACATTACAGCACTGTAGACTTCCCTGTGAAGTAGAGAATCTTACATGGGGCATAATTGCTTGCTTTCCCTGACAGGTCTGCCAAAGGTTGACAAGGGAGGGAAGATGGGTTAGTGATTTCCATTGGTTGTCATGGTAACTAATGGAAATGACTCTGGTTTTTGTCTGTCTGTTGTATGTGAAGATGTTTGTTAAAACAAGGAGGAAGTTTTCTCTTGATTTCCCCACCCACCCCACCAACACTTCAACTGTTGTCTTATGGTTTTAAAAAGTACATTGTTACCAGAACTTTTCTAGGGAGGTTATATGGAGTTTGGGAGTGCTGTACTGGAGTTAAGCATCCGGAGTACCCAACTGCTGGGCAGTTGTGTGTGCTAAGCTGCTTCCCTTCTTGCAAGGTGCCTGAGCGAATGTTTTCTCACCAAGAGGCCTAAAAGTAGGTACCCAAGATGACAGGCAGCCTGAGTATACTGTTTCCCATGGTAAATGGTAAGCAGATGATTAGCTACTCTGAAAAAGTTCAAGCTGGATGAAAGGGGGATGATAATGCCAATTTACCAGCCAGTGAGTTGTCAGGCTTGCTGACATAGTGACGGTAAAGAGCTTGGCGAATTTCAGATTACAGTGTGGGTGAAACACAGCATTATTATTACTATTTCATGTAAACATCAGCATGTCTTGTCGCTAAAAATATGGCTGGCTGTTAACTCCATTGACGTTAAAAGGGGCATTTTTTCCCCATTGGTGAATTGGTGAGACCAGAAGGAGCTATTGTGCTTTCATTCTGCCCTCTTGTATAACACAACCCATATATCCATCTTTTTTTATTAATTCCATTTGCTCTGGACTCTAAAGCGTGTCTTAAAAAACATCTAGTCTTGATTAAGTAATTATCACAAATGGAAAATACCACTGTGTTTGGTATGTTGCTGCAGTGGTTAATTACCCACATGCTGTTACACCTCGTTTCAGGTCTAGTTTTGATCTCTGGATGGTGAATCTTGCATTTAATCCACGAAACAGAAGAGGCCTTTAGTACTGCATGTCTGTTCCTCACCATTGTAGCTGTGTTCTGTGACAAGGATGCTCCCAGTCTTGTCTTTGGCAAACTGAACAGTCTGAGCTTCTCGAGCCATCCCCTGGTAAGGTATGTCCCCTGGTGAGGTACATCTCCAAATCCTGTGCTCAGTACTGGGTCTCCACACATGGCATCCCCTTTCCCAGCCTCTTAGTGCTCCCTCACCACATGATGACATGGCGTCTCCACTGGGAATCTGTACAGCCATGGGAATCTCTACAGCCTTGGGCTATATAGGTTGTAAAAAGAAGAAAGAGAGAAACAGTATGAGCCCTAATTTAGTGTTGGGGAGTTTATATACATTATGCACGCACCATCAGGAAGCTGTCAAGTTTTTTATAACAGGAGTCTTCCCCCAGTGTGCAAACGTGCTGCTGTAGTTACCAGCTAAAGCCTTGATTTTGAGTTTCCTATAATACATGCTTGGTTAAATCTCAATATTTGGAGGCTTCTCGACCCTCTTGACCCCACAGGGAGATTTGACTAGGCTGGGGGCTAGGAGGTCATTGGTCAGCTCATGCCCTGTAGTAGGCAAAGGGCTATATTGCAGAGCTTTGGCCAGCTGGAGCCTGTCCTCTGGTAGGCAGCTTCAGCTGAGCCCTGCCAGAGGTCGTACAGTCCCCAACCAGTGCCCCGGCCGTGGTGTCCCAGCTGCTGCAGGACCCTTCACACCAGACCAGTTGGCTGATGGGCTTGTGGGCCAGTTTGAATGCGCAGGCTCCTGAGGTGGGGAGAGCAGATAACGTAGTCTGCTCTTGCAAATAACAATACAGGAATTTCTTCCAAGAGCAAATCTTGTTTGCTTACTGTGCCAGAGATATGGACTCTCTTCTGAGATGTCTGTACAGTTTCTCCCAGACTGGGATGGATCTTGACTCAGACCTTGGGACGCTTCTGTCCTAAAACTGCATAATAAAGATTCAGGGGTTATTAAAACACCCTGTATTTTGTTTCTCTTTTTATTTCCATCTTTGTCTTTACATATGAATGTCTGGGGGGCTTTTCCTCCTCACAGAGGAAGTAGAAGGTGCTCTGCATTTCATGTTCTCAGATCCCTTTCAGTTCACACCTCAGGAAGACTAGCAGACTAGTGGGCTAGGCTGAAGGTTTGTGCTTTAAAGCATTCACATAAAGCAAGGTTGTGCCTTTTTTATGTGGGCAAGCCAGTTGAAAGTCCTTTTTTTTTTTTTTCCTTCAGTCAGTGATGAGAGGTGAGAGGGGGTGGTTCCCTCTCCTGAGGCAATGTTTTCACCCTGTGCTCTGCTGCGAGCTCAAAATCCATTTTTTTAATAAAAGTCTGGCAAGAGGCAACAAAGCCCTGTGTTCCTTGGGGCTGTGATTTCTAAACTTGTAGCCAAACTTCCTTGCAACGTGCATCTAAATGAGTGGTTGTAAGCTGCTCTGCCTGTCGGCTGCCCTGGAGAAAGGTGAGTGCCTCTCAATCTGCTTTCTCTTGAGCTTCCTCTTCTTCCTCTTCCTTTATGCAGCTGAAAACTGAATTCTGCCCCAAAAAACTCTGGTTGGTGGAGAGGAAGGGGAACACAGCTTTTTATTTTATATCTTTGCACAGGCATGAGAGAAAATGTGGGAGAGCAGAGCATAGGGAGGGGAAAGGACGGGTCTCCCTCGCTGTCCTGTCCTGTCCCCTGCAGTTCACCACAGCACCTGTGGGAGAGGCCTCTTTGCTGGCTGCTCATTGGCTTTTGGATGCAGGAAAGTATTAATCCTTTCTCAGAGAAGCTGTGATCTATCCCCATTGTTCCTCTTGTACAAAACCTGCAGGAATCCCTGTGGGTTGCCAGAACAGAGGAGCATAGCCAGGTGGGTTTTTCCTCCAGCACCCACCCTGCCGGGGGTGAGCATGGTGGGCTCAGGGGAACGGGCTTGGGAAGGTTTTTGGCAGCTCTGAGGACAGGGCCTGGCTGGTGGGTACTGGGGTACATCAGGGAAGGCCAGGAGTGGGGCTGTCATGAGGTGGAGCTGTGCCACAGCTTCTGCTGGACACGGCCCAGGGATGGCTGTCTGGTCCCTGCTGCCATTCCCTGGGGTCAGCAGAGCGAGAGGCTGCCAGAGTCCTTGGCAAGCCCTCTCCTTCATGCCCCCAGTAGCAGGGGAGGGTGATTTCCACCTCCCTGAGGGGCTCCCTGCCCATGGGGTGCTTCCCCTGATGGGATGAGGGGGTTGTCAAGCACTCATTTATTGCAGAGGTGGACTCCAGAGGGCAGTAGGGGGTGCACTCTAGGATGCATGGTGCCTTGAGCCCTTCAAGGATAGATCCTGCTGCATCCATCAGCTTAGTTCTACGTGAGGGGGGCTTTGTGCCCATGTTTGTACTCATGCAGGGTGTGGGCAGGGTAGTGTCATAGACCGACTGCAGTTGTTGGCAGAGGGGTGGGGATGTGCTTACCTGACAGGACTTGTAAGGCCCAATTTTGCTTCCTGCAGACTTCCCATGTGATACTGGAACTGCTGTTGAAACCCAGGAAGTTGAAGACAGATACGATATCTGAGGTTTACAGAGAATAAGGGAGTTTGTCTCTTAAATTGTGATACAAATCTTGGCCCAAGTACATCAAGGTGGATGCTGTGGTAGGACCCCTGGTGCATGAGATTCCTTAAGGAGAGCTTTCCAACTCATGCCTGCATTAAGGTGATAATTCAGTGCAGTTTGTGCCCACCCTCAGGAAACAGCTATCTACAGCAGCTGAAGAACATGCATACAGCTATCTCTACTTTCAGACCTAGGGCTGTTCATTTAGCCAGCAGGTGTTCACACAGTAAGTACCAGGAGTCCAAAATCTGTTCCTCTTGGCCTCTGTCCCATCCAGCAGCATTATGTGTTCCTAAGAGGTTGTTGAAAGCACCAGGATGTCTCAGGGAGGAGTACCTGTATTTGCATCATTATTTTTGATAGGATTTAGCTGTTAAAAGCCAGGCACACTGCTTACTGCTGGCTGCTGTCCCAGTGTTACTGTAGTCTGATCTCTCTGCAGTTGTATGGTTTCTGATAGGGAAGGGGGAAGGGAGGAAATTACTACCTCTTGGCTCAGATGAAGATACAGGTAAGATAAAGAATCATAACGGAATCTGTGCGTGAAGCATGCAGAAGTGAAGCACGTGTCTCATGAATTGTTGCTTACTGTGTTTGATGTCATGAGAAGTGGAACAAATGACAATATTTAATGAGACATTGATGTGACTGAAGGAGCAAGGTCTCTATCGCAGGGCTGTGCTGACGTCTTGGTGTTTTGGAGGATAATGAGGCTCATAAAAGTCAATTGTATTTTGCTATAACAAAGGACTTGGAAGATTAAACTTGGGCAGCTGAAGTGCTTTGTGTTCATGGCCATCTCCACCCTCTGGCTGGAACTGCCATCATGCAGCAGGGATGACTGGACAGGTCACAGAGCGTGTCCTGAATTGCTTATGGCACAGCGTGCATTGATGACTGAACCCAGGTCAGCTGTGCTATGGTGGATGAAGCAGTAAGCTGTGGCTTATCAGGAACTGCTTCACAACCAGCTGTGATAACTCTGCTGCAGAGTGAGTATTCATTCCTAGAGGGGAGAAGCAGGCAGCCACAAGCAGCATCCCTTGTAGATACTTGATTTTCATCTGCACCCCAGACAATGTTGTTGACTGCAGCATTAAAGGCTTCTTGTATAAATGATCACTGCTGGGACTAGGCCGTGTTTGTGTAGGGATTTCACAGAGTCAAGGGTGACATCAGCACAGGTCTGGTAGACACTCGTGTTCACTGTAACATATACTTCGTCTCTCTTTGGTCAGGGCTGTTCTCTTCTCAGTTAGCACACCGAAATGACTTGGGTCTTGTAAGTGCTTGAGCACTTAGAATGCAAGGAGGAACATACAGCCAGCAGCTGGGTTTGCATAGGCTGTGTTAAAGATGTTAGTTAGATGCTGTGATTCCAGTAAATCTTTCATTGCAGGCTAAGATTATTTACCTTACCTCACCTTTGCCATAGGTAAAAGGAGCATTCACATACCATTCCTTCAGCTCAGTGAGATAACTTTCTAGAGCTGGTATCTTACATGTGCATCTGACCTGAAATCTACACCCTCACAGGGTCTGGGCACTTGTCAGGGAAAGAGAAGGGCAAGTTTTGCAAGTTTTATCCTAGGAGGGCTCTTAGACCTACAACAAGAAGGTTTTGGGGCTGCTTTGACTAGTTGGGGTTTGGGGGTTTTTTGATTGTTTAAGTTATTTCAAACTGAGCTAACCCAGATCACTGAGAGCTGAAAAGTAAGGTTTGTTTTCTTTGAAAAACAAACCCAGTGATTTTACTCAAAAACGGAAGTGTGGTGTTGTGTTATCAAACCTGTCCTTGCATGATACTAGATCTTCAGTAACTGCAAAACCTCAAGGTGGCCTGCAGCGCTCTATATCTGTTGTGGCTCACTAAGTTGTTAAAATATCACAGCTATTTCTGAAAAGATGTGGGGTGAAGATTATTTTCTGTTTATTTTCTACTACCTTTGTACGTGTAGCAGGTGGTGCAGCTTTGTTCAGCAAGGCAAGTGTGACATCCAGCACATGAGAGTAATGGCTACACATAGACAAGGCCGTGTACTTAAGCAATTTGTTCTCAGTATTCAAAAGGCTACCATTGATTTCTTGGTATGCTTGAGTCAAAGCCAGCTAGAGGGACACATTTTAGTAAATGCTTTGGGTGTGTGAATTTCCTGGCTTTTTTTTAAACCTTTGGTGAAAAACAAAAACCTTTTGTCCCTTCTGAGTTTCCTATCTTAATTTCTTTCGACGCACACCATTTTACTACTGGAATCTCTCCGTTGCATGGGAGAAGGAGGTGTGTTTACATTGGGAATCATATAAAATAGACTGCTTATACATTTAGGCGATGTCACTCCTGGACCTGAGCCCAGGAGAGGGGAGGGCAGTGTCAGAAGTGCAGGCCTTAGAGTCAGGAAAGCTCTCAGCTTTGTTATATACCTGGTTCTAGCTGGAGGCAATGGACAATGCTCCTGCTTTTATACTGGGCTCTGGACCAGTCAAGGCATGAGCAGTGGTGATGACTCCTGCAGATCTTTATGTTCTGCACCTACAGGTCCCTTCCCCCTGGAGTGAGCAGTAGATGGCCATACCAGTCTTGCCAAGGGTGCAGAAAAGGAGCGTTGCAGCAATTTCTGTAGAATAAACATATTTCATAAGTTGTTTAGCCCCTTCATTTGTCCATTTTCTTTCAAGTCTCTTCTAAGCCATTCACAGCCAGGGAGACATTTTGTTCTGTTCTTGTCTGCTCTGTCTGTATATCCCTCCTTGGATATACAGCTGTGAGTCTGCAATCTTACTGAAAACCAATGATCGTCAGCAGTTCAGTCTAATACACTGGGCTGTGAACTGTAGTGGCTGAGGCACAAGCATGTATTTCTTTCTGCTGACTTTATTAGAGGAGCAATAAATTCTGGCTGGCCGACAAGGTGGACAGCCAAGGCTGGCAGACAGCTGTGCAAGCTAATGTCTTAAACTGCTGTGGGCTGGATTTGCCAGAGGCTGCCTTCTGAAATCCTTAGTCTGCTTCAGTTTTATGTCTACCGGAGTTCTTTTTTTTTTTTTTTTCATCTCTGAAAGTAATAGCAAAAATCCACTTGTCTTCACTGGGTGCTGCAGGAGAACCTACTGTCCTACAGGAGTATCTCCTCTCACCTCCCTAGTGCAGCCCTGGCTGTAAAATTGTGGCTTAACTTTGCATGTGGGCTTTGCAGCAGAAGCTAGGGCTGTCCTGTACTTAATTGAAAGAGCAAAAATAGCGTGACCTTCTTTCCACATTCATTAAATGGGAAATTTTCACTGTCGAATACCAAAATTGTTTATACTACATTAAGTGAGGGAAACGTGCCAAATATTTTATGCTTGTTTAACTTAAAATAGGTCCAAACTCAGTGTGCTCCCCCTGTCTTTGATTTGATTTTGACATAAAGCATGTAATCCACCAAGTTTCAGCCTGCCACAGATGCCTCTCTGGTGTCTACACTGTTCCACAAACAAGGGCATTTGTAAAGAAACATTAACTCGGCCATTTCTACGTCGTTGCTAGCAAAAGGAGTGCATGGCTGCAGCCCTCTCTTTGCAGAGCTGAACTCCCCAGAGCAGAAAGGATCAGGCTGTGTTAGGCTGGTGCTGTGGGGTGGGTTTCCAGTGAGGCTGAAGGCTTTTGTTTCCCTTCCATGTTCCCCACACGTCTGTAAACATCAGGCTGTTTGGGGGTAAACTCTGCCCTGGAAGAAGAACCAAAGAAGTTCTAATAACTTTTTTTTTTTTTTTTCCTTTTCAAGGAAGGAAGCTAGAGGGAGGCGTTCAGGGGTGGATACAGCTACTGGGAGGCTATACTGGTTGGGAAACCAACCTCACATCATCAGTGGGGACACTGATTTAAGGAGGAGTGGTAATGGGAACGCCAGTGGCTGAAAAATTTGGTAGGGTTGTGTTTGCAAATAGCATCACAGATACTCCCTCTGATTAGGGAGGCCTAGCAAAAATTCCTGATGCCTGGCTTCTTGCTGTTACATGGGAAAACAGATAGACACAAAAAATGTAATCATTAAATGAGCAAGCAAAAAAACCCCATGGAAATAACCTGTCCTCAAGCCAACTGAGCTGGCTTTGATAACTGGAGATCTGTTGTCTGTGCAGAGATCTTGGCTTCCTCATCTGCTATAAGCTTTCCAGTTTCTGGGATGTTTCCCGAGGTCTGGCACAGTCACCTTCACTGCTTAGGGAAGAATGGCTGCTCTGCAGGTACCATTTACTTCTGTGTGAGCCACTACCTTGTCATTTATCTTGTTCCACCACCTCTTCTCTGCCATGCCACGTTCCCAAACTCCAAGCTGTAAACCCACTGAGCTGCAGCTCCAGTTGCCATGTAAAATTCATTTCTGTTGGGACATATGTGCTGCTTGGGCGATCAGGGCAAATGGCACTTGGGAGGCAATGCCTTGCAGTGGCAAGAGCCAGCTGCCCAGAAGGATCCTGGCATTTCCAGGTGGAAGCTATTCCCCTACTGGAAAGAAGAGACCTGGGGCTGGCTGTGCTGGCCTCTGGCTGCCTCAACACTGTTTGCCTTTGTGGCACAGAGCATTTGTAATTATATTTTGCCATCTGCTGCATCATCTATCTCAACCCATCAGAGGATTTGCTGGTTAATTACTTAAGCTACCATCAAACCACTGTAAGGTGGGCTATTGTTACACCTCCCTTACTGTGGACAAACACAAGCAAATAAAGCCATCACCTCCGGTGGTCTTCATGCTCTTTCTAGAAATGTGGCAGCAATTGTTGAGTCTATGCTGCTAAGAGCACAGGGCTATACTTCTCTTTCAAGACTAAATAAAGAAAAAGAGAAAAAACAGCAAACAAAGCAGTGGTAGGTCAGGGATAAGGCATGAGCCACCCATGTGTTTGGCTCTTGGAGCCACGATGCTTGCTTACGGAATGACTTGAGAGAGATTGTGGTTTCATCAGTGGAGCAGCAGCAGCTCAACCACCTTCACAGCCAAAGCGTTTGTAGTACCTGCGTGTTCAGACTGCTGCTGGTGCTCATTCAGGCTCTGAGCTGGATCCCACCATGGGGCTTGCTTGATGAGGGAATGTAAAACACACCTACGTCATGCTGTAGCTCCAGAGGATGGTCATGTCCTACTTGCCCTGCCCTTTTTTCTCGTCTCAATCATGTCCTGAGTTCGCCTCTTCTGTGCAAAACATCTGCAGATTCTTTTCTCCACCCTTGTATTACTTGCCCTAAATTACTGGTTTCTTCTGGCATCAGCCCTGCTGGCTGTAACGACTGATGACCTGCAAGGAAGCGTTTAGGAGGAGATGTAGTCCCCCTGCTTTGCATTTCATTGCTCCATGCTGTACCCCAAGCAGCAGCTGCCTGTGAAATCCTGCAGTTCCAGAAGAAACCATGTTGGGTTGTTGTCTTCAACTACTGTTTGGGTAACGTGTTTGGGATCTGTAAGGGCAAGGCTTGTTCTTAGCATTGACTAAGTTTCAGAAGTAGAGTGATGGGATGCTAGAAAGATCACTGGCTGTATACAAACGGGTGAATTCCACAAACTCACACTCATATACACTTGCTCTACAGACTTTGAGAGAGGTGGATAGTTCCCCATCCCATAGTACCCAGCAAGAGGTACCAGGGTGGCTCCCCCACCAAACTCAGTCCCTTGCAGAGGCACGGAGGACTGCTCTGTGTTCTGAGCAAAACAACTTCAACAATTCCTCGAACACAGACAAAACAGCTTACTTAATCTTGTTCTCAGAAATCACTGACCTTTTCTGTTGACACTTTAAAAAAGGAAAAGTCAGCCTGAGGCAAACACCTGGAGTGGAAATGTCAACCTGAGCGGTTCAGTGCTGGCAAAGTTCTCAGCAACAGAAAAGATGGCTTTGTAAGGAGAAATGTCAGGCTGCTTTTAAGCATTGGGTTGCTACCCGTTGCATCTATAACATGAGGTGACACCTTGACTTCTGTGAGTCAGCCAGTTTGACTGCTCTCCATCTCTCTGGGGACTTTCAGAGGACGTCAGGCCATGAAATACAAAGCCAAGCAAAGTTAGAGGTGGATTGGTGCTGCTGTTTCAGATACATCTCAGCATGCCTTGGGCTTTTCCAGCCACAAGGACTTTTTGCAAGTACCAGATGCATGGAAAATTTGTCTAGGCCATTACTAGGTTGCCAGTGGTGCCACTTGACTCCATGTAGGTTGGGGCTGAGATTCTTCCATGGCTTTGGCAACATCTGCATTAACAAATTAAGCACTCATGGAGCTGTCTGCTGACTGTGAGACCAAATGGGAGAGAATGGCCCATGTCTACGCTGTTAAATTGTCTTGTTTCTTGATTAGGGTGGCCATGTGTGAATCACCTCTTGGTTACCCGTGGTCTGTGCTAATCACTAAACCATATTGGAGAACTTGCAGGCCACACTGGGGGCCCTGCTTCTGCTTCAACAGCTCAGGCCTTTGAGCTGAGGTCTGGGATTTTCCTGCCAACACCTGGCCCCATTTAATTTTCCAAGGTAAGTGCAGGCTCTGAGCCTTGGCACTCTGTACCTGTCCCAGAATTGTCCAGTTCCCTCAATTTTTTCCCCTTTTTGTGTAGTGATCAGGAGAGGATTTAGCCCAATCAGTCATTTGTGGCTTCTCCTGCTGCCTGGGGGTATTCCTGTCACCAGCTGAACTTCAAGCAGTTTTGCTGGGATTAGCGGAGACGTGGAGGATTACTGAAATATCTGTGATATCTGTTATGAATTCACTCTGTTTAGTACTCTAAACTCTGTTCCCTCCCAGATTAGCATTCTTAGTAATTGCTAAGAAATTTGTTAGAAACACCAGTATGGAGATGAACTGGCACTGATTAATTGACATAGTTTGATGCATGCCCTGGAGGAGTCTTCAGATGGTTATGATTTTTAGTTATGGGTGACACAACTGCAAGTAATATAGAGGCAAAAGCTTGTGTAACTCAGTAATCCAGCATACGGGTTGTGTCCCTGCTAAAAAAATAAATAAAATTTAAAAAAAATCTCTTCTGTGTTTCTGAGCAGTGGAAATCTGAATCTATGCAGTAAAATACATCTTCCGTGAAAGCTGCTCTTGTCCTCCTATCTCTCCATGTAAAATTCCTTCAGCAACAGCTTCAAGGACAATGCTACATTGCTCAGATGTTTTAACACTGTAGAATTTGTCTTGGGAAAGAATATAATTGTATTTTTTTCATAACAAAGCCATTATACTGTCAAAAGCTTAACTTTCTGTTGCATTAGCTGACAGCCTGCAGAGATTGCCGGGAAAAGAAAGTGCTTAGCATAACCTAAATTTTTTACTAGCGAGAAAAATGGAATGAAAACAAAATGAATTTATAATGAAATGGATTTATTTCTGGGCTTTCCTATTGTGCTGCTGTTTGCTTTCTTTGAGGGCGTTTAGAGCTGATTAGCAGCCCTGGAGACAGAAGTCCATTATTTACCCAAAGAGCAGCCAAGAGTGGAGAGACAACAATGCAGCCTCTCTCCCTCCCTCCCTTTCTACTCCATCCTCTGTACCCCTTCTACATTCCCAAAATGAGCCTCAAGTTTGTCTTGAAGGTATCATTATTCACTAGGGAGAGGACAACTAAGCCTGTGTGGTCTGCTGGAGATGCCAGCAGAGGACTGGCTGGAAGCCTCTGGCTTCTTGGTGGCAGGTCCCTGCGCTGAGGAGGAGTGCAGGATGCCCTCCCGGACTGCAGGAGGCAAAGGGCTGGTGTGGGTGTCTGAACCCATCTGCACTTAACCAGCCTTCTTGGAATCAGGGTCACAAGGGCTGTTCAAGGAACAAGGGGGAGGATGAATGTCCCATTAAAGAGATTTTGTGAAAGGCTGCACAAAAAGAAGTGTCTTATTTCCGTAGGAGTTAAAACTAGGGGAACAAAGTGGGAGAGCCAGATGTGAGCCAGCCTCCCTACCCTCCGCCACCTCCTCCTTCTTTTCCTCCTCCCTTTCTCCAAGGAACTGTTCTGTAGCCCTCCAAATGCTCCATCTGGGGGGGCACGGGCACTTAGATACATGAAGAGATCTCAGGCCTCTTTGGGAATTGTTGCCAGGAGTATGGTGGTTTTAATTGCAGAATACATAGTCATGGTTTATTAGAGAGGGATTCCAATGTGGGGAAAATGCTGCCTTTTTTCTTTCAGGTGCTCATTGAGATAACAGCATGGCTAATAATGGCTATCAGCTCCAAAACAGTAGGAGATTTGGTCTGAGGGGGCTGCTCTCTCTCTGAAACTAAACCTACTGCAACTAAAGCTGCCTCACATTAGGAGCTGTTGTTTTGTTTGTTCCCAGGCTAATGCAATCAAGAGCAAATCCTTTATAATTTCTTTCTCCATCCCTAATCTTGCACGTCGCGTCTTGTTGTACAGAGGATTCTTTTTATCTGAAAGGTGCAGGAATTTGGCGGTCATGGCTTATTATCCTGATTGTTATCTTGGCTAAGCTTGCACTGTAGCAAAAAATACTAAATTCAGTTTTGAATCATAGAATGGTTGGAAGGGTCCTTAAAGATCATCTACTTCTGACCCTCCTGCCATGGGCAGGGACACCTCCCACTAGATCAGGTTGCTCAAAGCTCTATCCAACCCAGTCTTGAACACTTCCAGGGATGGACATCCACCACTTTTCTGGGCAGCCTGTTCCAGTGCCTCACCACCCTCATAGTGAAGAATTTCTTCCTTATCTAATCTATATCTACTCTATTTCAGTTTGAAACCATTACCCCTTGCCCTTGGGAAAAGCACCTCTCCAGCTTTCTAGTAGGCCCCCTTCAGATACTGGAAAGCTGCTATAAGGTCTCCCTGAAGTCTTCTGCAGGCTGAAAAACCCCAACTCCTTCAGCCTGTCTTCAAACAAGAGGTGCTCCAGCCCTCTGATCATCTTTGCAGCTCTCCTCTGGATGTGTTCCAGCAGGTCCATATTCTTAAGTTGGCGTCTTCAGAGTTTGTTACAGGACTCCAGGTGGGGGTCTCACTGAATTGCCTCTCAACCTGCTGGCCATGCTTCTGTTGATGCAGCCCAGGATACAGTTGGCTTTGAGTCTCATCAACTAACACCCCCAAGTCCTTCTTAGCAGGGCTGCTCTCAATTCATTCTCCACCCAGCCTGTATTTGTACTTGGGATTGTCCTGACCCACGTGCTTAACCTAGCACTTAGCCGCCTTGAGCTTCATGAGGTTTGCATGGTTTCAAGCTCACCTCTTTGACAGTCCATCTAGTTGGCATCCCTCCAGCATGTCAACCACGCCAAACAGCTTGGCATCATCAGCATACTTGCTGAGGCTGCACTCAACCCCATTGTCCATGCCAACAAAGATGTAAAACAGCACCTGTCCCAGTACTCACCCCTGAGGAACACCACTCACCACTGTTCACCACTTTGACATTGAGCTGTTGGCAGCAACTCTTTGAGTGTGACCATCCAGCCACTTCCTTATCCACCGAGTGGTCCATCCATCCATGGAGCGGTCCATTACAAATTCAAAGACAAGGATATCGTGTGGGACAGTGTCAAATGCTTTGCACAAGTGCATGTGGATGATGCCACTTGCTCTTGCCTTATCCACCGATGCTGTGAGTCTGTTGCAGAAAGCCACCAAATCTGTCAGGCACAATTTGCCCTTAGTGAACTATGCTGGTTGTCACCAATTACCTCTTTATTTTCCATGTAGTTTAGTATAGTTTCCAAGAGGATCTGCTCCATGATCTCATTGGATGAGGGGAGACTGACTGGCCTGGAGTTCCACAGGTCTTCCTTTTTTCCCTTTTTAAAAATGGGGGTTCTGTTTCCCTTTTCCAGTCAATGGGAACTTCACCAGACTGCCATGACTTCTCAAGTATGATGGCTAGCACCTCTCATTTCTTTACCACCTTTTGGCTGTAAAATGGTGTTAAATTGCTTATTTTCACCCCTGATTTGGCTTGTCCCACAGATTTGCACTGGAATGGAAGATTTTTGGATGCCATGCTTCCTTAAAAGTGTTGTTGATAACAGTCAAAGCAGCGATTACTTTTATGAAAGAACGCTATTTATTAAGACAGACATCTGTTATTGCTGTCGATTTTCCTCCCTTATGCTGGGCAGGATGAGGGAATGAAAAGCCAGGGAGAGAAATGAGCTGTTTAACTTAAAGTTATGAATTCTATACTTTAAGTTAAAGCATAGAATTTATTCATATGCCAGTATGAATAAATAGGTATGGATTGGCCATGAATACAGTCTGTCTTGACATTAGGGGAAGGCTCATAACTGCAAGAAAATGTTGAGATTGGGCTCTCAATGGATGTGAGACAGGCAAAAAATATCATCCTTTTACCAGTATTGTATAAATAGAATTGTATTTATGTAATAGAATTGTATTTATGTAATAGAATTCTGGGCTGCATAGGGAAGAGTGTGGCCAGTAGGTCAAGG